>JACEFZ010010339.1:0-175000 GCA_014155875.1 Cepaea nemoralis | reverse complement strand
CTACTGGGAGCTAAGTCGCCTGGCGGGCGTAACGATGTCACTGCATCAATGTCCCCTTTCTGGACTCTGACACGCTCCCCCGGCAAATTCATGAAATATGTCATCTTTCATGTATCATGTATATACATAATGGGTTAATATTTAAACCTTGTCAGAGTCGACCCTTCTATTGTTATGTACATTTCTATCAAAATACAAATAAATACACATATGCCATAGAAATATATAAGAAATGGAAGTTGCATTCAACGACATGTGGTGTTCAGCCTTTAACACTTGTCAGGTTTCATCATCTCGATGGCTGATTACCTCAATTGCATCAATGACCCAGTCAGATCGGTAGTACCAGCTTCACGCATCTACCTCGCAGCAAATAGAAAAAAAACGTAATAATATGGTTCTTGAAACAAAAACCATCTAGCTAGACCGAAATACGACTTTATATAAGTCGTATAAAACGCTCAAACCCTGCCCTTATTTGGTCAGTAGCTCTCGTGTTGGTCTGCAATGTCGGCAACCCTCTGCCATGCTAGTAGATGTCCACCTGTTGTGTCAATAGTCTGGCAACACTTGGCTATTTATACAAAACACATTACAATATACATTTCAAATTATGGCCCTTTGTGAATTGATGTAATAACAAATAAATGCAAGGGAAATAATTTTAACATTCATACAATACAATAATTTACAATAATTATTTTATTTCTTAGTGTCATCGCTTGACGTTTCTTCATATTAACGAGAAAAAGTCGGTAATATGAATACATTAATCAAGATATGATTCTAAGATTACACTACATAAATAAATAACCACACAATTCGTGTATTTCATTTTATAGATTCCTAAAGATTTTAGAATCGTCATAGATATTTGAACTTTTATTTGTCGTCTGCTAATTTTACTCTAAATTCTAACTAATCCGGAAGTACACACGAACACTAAAATCAGCTGATGTTGAAGCTTACAGCACACTTGTTCCGGTTTGATGTAGTTACGGAAAGTACCTTTCTCACAGTTCATGTGTTGGATGTTTCACAAAACCTTCTGGATTACGATTGAATGTTCATGTTGGATGTTTCACTACCGAACATTATGGATTCCGGTTCACTGCAATGGTGTAGCTGTCAATGTTCAGTTCACACGTTCACACAGGTCATTAAAATATCCCTGGAATGATCCACACGCAGATGTCACTGTCAACTTGAATAGTTCGCTTAAGGTAAGTTCTTGCGCGAATGTGACACTGTTCTTGTTCTTGGTATATACAATTAATAAAGTTCGCTTTCTACCACACACTACACAATTATACACGACAATCACTACATGAATTAGTAAAATAAGAACACTATTTATAATGGGGTTAATCCCTATCACAATATTGTAGACATTGCACCACTTTTTGTGAATGGAAAAAATTATTCACTTATAAATGGCTGTGTCGGTCTGAGTGTATTTGTACACACTGCACTCAGACATTGGTGCTTACTGGGTCGGTCGGACAACGGGACAAAAGATCGGCAATTGAGTTGGTTCTGCCTGGGATATGTCGAACCTCAAAGCTATAATCTTGAAGTTTAAGAGACCAGCGCGCTACCATATGATTTGAGGGTACTCCTGAATTTATAAACCGTAAAGGGCTGCTGTCAGATTCCACGATAAAGTGACGTCCTAGAAGAAATCTGGATAATTTGGTTATACCCACCACTAAAGCTAGGGCTTCCAATTGAGGGATAGACCACGCCCGTTCTCTGGGCTTTAGTTTCCTGGATACGAAGTAAACGGGATGGAGTATGTTGTTGTACTCCTGCAACAAGACTGCTCCAATCGCAACGGAGCTAGCATCTGTACGCAATCTGAAAGGTAAACGGAGATTGGGCAATTTCAGGATGAGATTATTCAAACTATTATCAGAAAAATATGCTAGTACTTTTCGGAATGCAATTTGTAGGCATTCATTGTTTACAATTTTCTCTGGTTTGTCTTTGGTTAGTAAATTAGTAAACACTTCGGTCAGTTCGGAAAAATCAGGAATGAACTGCCTGTAATAATTTATTAATCCCAACAAACTTCTGACTTGTTTCTTAGTAGTCGGAAGTGAGAGTTTTAGTATCTTGGACACAATTTTATCGTCTGTCATGACAAAGCCATTGGATATTTTGTACCCCAAGAAAGTTATTTCCTGGTAGGCTATGTCTACTTTCGCAGGCTTTAAGTCAGTCCGTGCTGTCTAATACGTTCAAATGTCTGTTCTAACGTGTTAATGTGCTCTGTCATTGTCTCTGTGTGAACACAGATGTTAGGAATGTCTACAAGAAGGAGTCGTGTCATACGTACGAATGTGGCAGGGGCATTGACTAGCCCAAATGGAAGTTTGCACCATTCGTACAGTCCCCAAGGTGTGGCAAATGCTGTCAGATGTCTGCTCTGTTCGTCTACTGCTATTTGCCAATATCCTTTCGTCATGTCTAGCGTCGTAAAGGACCTAGCGTCTGTCAGTTCTGTCAGAAGATCGTCAGTGTTTGCCATTGGCTCCAAATCTAGAACAGTTATTTTATTTAGCTTCCTATAGTCGATGCACAGTCTTATTGTATTGTCCTTTTTGCGTACAATCACCATTGGAGATGAGAAGTCTGACTGGGATCGTCTTATGATGTTGTTTTTCTCTAAGTTGATGATTTCCTGGTGTAAATGTTCTTTGTAATGTAATGGAATGGTGTATGGTCTGCATTTTATGGGTGTGTTTGATGTGAGTGTAATGTGATGCTGTACTAATTCTGTTTGTCCTGGGTTGTTGGAAAAGATGGTGTTGTACTGCTGTATAAGCTGTTTGCAACTGTTTGTCTCTGCTTGAGTTAACTTTGGGTTGATTTTGATCTCCTTCAAGCAGTTTGTCGTGTCTAATGTAGGCGTTGGAATCTCGTCACTAGCATCGTCGTCTTCGTGATCTATTATCACTGTACAAGCTGTTGTATCGTCTTGTTCGTTGTCTCTGGTGTGGTATGGTCTTAGCATATTTATGTGAAATATTTTATGTTTGTCTTTTATGAGGATTTCGTAGTCTACAGGTGAAATCTGTCTCGTCACTTTAAAAGGTCCCTGCCAAGAATCAGTCAATAGGTGTCTGTCACTAGGTAGTAGAAGAAGAACGTCCTGTCCAGGTGTCAAAGTTATCGTCCTGTTACCTTTGTCAGCATACTGTCTATAAGTAGCACCAGATAGTTTTAGTGCATTCTTTGCAATAACACAAGATTTGATGATTCTTTCACGCAATGATGTGACATATACGTATGATGATATGGGTGTAAGTACTGGAGTAGAATCAGTTAACATTTGGTGATAAATGGTTAATGGGCCGCGTGGTTTGGCACCATAGATAAGTTCAAAAGGAGAGAAACCGGTACTAGAATGTGGTACCTCGCGATAAGCAAAAAGAATAGCTGGTAGATATACATCCCAGTTATTGGGGTGTTCTTGCGTTACTTTGGCAAGCATGTGCTTTAGATCCCCGTTAAATTTTTCCACAATTCCACTACTGTGAGGATGGTAAGGGGAATTGAAACATTGCTTCACTCCCAACATTTTGGTGAACGTTTGGGTGGATGCGGCAATAAACTGAGTGCCCCTATCAGATTGGATAGTATCTGGAAAACCTATCCTAGAAAAAATATGGAAGAAAACTTCCATTATGTCATTGGCAGTTATGTTCTTTAGCGGAATAGCTTCTGGCCAGCGACTACATTGATCAATGACAGTTAGAATATATTTATTCCCTTTAGTTGTTGTATGATTAAGAGGGCCCACTATGTCAACAGATAGTTTTTCAAAAGGTCGACTGGCTAAGTCAGTAACTTGTAACTTGCCTGTGGGTTTTTACCTTTTTTTACCAGTTTCTGGCAGGTGTCACAACTTCTGCAATATTCTTTAATGTCATTGCAAAACTTTGGCCAATGGAACTGTGTCAATAACCTTGATCTGGTCTTAACGTATGCCATGTGCCCTGCAAGAGGTATATCGTGAGCAAGATGTAAGGCTTGCTTGCGATAATTTGTTGGCAAAACAGTCTGCTCTGTTGTATTGTCACCTCTGGTGTAATACCTGGTGAGTATATCATTTTTCATAGCAAAATGCCATTTCGCATTCTTTGTTACCTTTGGCTTTTGGCCGATCAGATTAAAGTATTTTGACAATGAAGGATCAGCTTTTTGAGCTGTTACAAATGTTTCCTTCATGGTGTTAGTAGGTAGTGATACTGGGCTAAGCATTTGTATAGCCTCAGTTTGATTACTTTCATCTTGCACTCTAGCAGTAGATCTCGTTACTGCGTTCACACATTCAATGATATCAGATGGTGATGGAACAATGTTATCAATGATGTCATGAGAACTTAGTGCTACATTAGCTACTATACAATCAATAGGTGGTGTGACATTATTCATGATGACATTTGATGGTGATGTTATGGTATCATCAATACATAGAGATGTTATGTCATGAGGTTTATTATTCACCTCAGGTAAATTTCCAATAATTATATCACACACTGGGTTTGTTAATGCAGCACACTTTACTTTCCCAGTGAGGAAAGGTGTTTCAATATATGCCCATGCTAATGGGTATTTCTCAATATTGCCTGAGAATGTTCTGCATGTTACGTGCCTGCCTGTATAGTCTGTAGGCATTATGAACGTTCTCTTTAGACCAATAAGTGAACTGCCTGTGTCACGAAGGACTGTAGCTGACTTGCCATTCACATATTAGTGATGGATGATTATTTTGCCTTTTGAGTCTACTACCAAATTAGCTTCTTCATTGGCAATAGGGATGGCGTGACCGCATGTTAAGATACCATCTTCATAGAAGGTGTTACAAACAGAGCATTTATTTTCGCTAAATATGTCAAAAGCCTGTGCTG
The DNA here is from genome assembly GCA_014155875.1 of Cepaea nemoralis. Lineage (NCBI taxonomy): Eukaryota > Metazoa > Mollusca > Gastropoda > Stylommatophora > Helicidae > Cepaea > Cepaea nemoralis. Next base: position 170,084 of record JACEFZ010010339.1, on the reverse strand, counting down.
AGTTCACAGGATGTTTCTCTGGCTGTTCTTCATCTGAAGACGAACCATCAAACAAGGCGGCATTTGCTTTGTTGTACATTTGTTTACCTTTACAATCTTTTCGATGGTGTCCGTGCGCCTTACAGAGGAAACATTTACGCAGAGTTCTGAAAGATTGACGTTCCTTATTTAGTCTGTTTACCATGTTTAGAAGGTAAGTCTGATACTCTGGGTTTTTATCACACATTTCACCCTGATGATGTGAAAATTTACAAAAATTACAGTGGTTGAACTTCTCAGAGGTAGGCCTTTGAAGTTTCTGCCTACTGTAGGGTTTGTCATAGTTAGCCGCTGCTACAAAGTTAATGTCAGTAGCTTCAGTGGCAAAACAATGTTTGTTGGCTGTGTAGTACGCCGAACCCCGTCTCTCAATCTCATCCACACTAGTGCATTCATTCTCTATCAAAAATTTAGAAAATGCTGAAGGAATAGATGATACAATTTTGTCTCTAATGATCAGATCCTCTAATTTCTGATAATTTTTGTCAATTTTAGCTGCTGAAGTCCATTTGGTAAATATATCTCGGACTAAGCAGAGGTAATCAGAGAACGTTTGAGTCGGTTTTCGGCTCAACTTACTGAATTGTTCTCTGTAACCTGCCTCGTCTAACATAAAATGTGCCATAATCTTAGATTTCAGATAATGGTAATCTTTTCTGAGGTCTTTGGGGATGGTTTCAATGACTTTAAGAGGTTCCCCTGACAAACTTCTCATGTAAACAATATTCCATTCAGACAGTGGAACCTGGTAATGTTCCATTAAAGTTTCAAAATTTTGGGTAAAAGCTGCGATGCAGTCACCCGAGGTATAATTACGTACAATACCTTGATATTTCTTGTACTGGTTTTCTTTCTCCAGTCTCTCAGATTTCTTAGACTCTTTGTTAATAGCAGTCTCAGTGTCAAGTTGTTTCATTTTCAACTGTAACTCCAGTTCTTCTCTCTTACTCTGAGCTGCTATTTCTGCCTTCTTTAGCTCACTATCTATCTCAGCTTGCTTTGTCTTTGCAGTCAGTTCTAATTCGGCTTGCTTGGTTTTTGCAGCCAGTTCTAATTCGGCTTGCTTGGTCTTTGCAGCCAGTTCTGCTTGCTTTAATGTTCTTTCAGCCGCTCTTTCATCGCGTTCATTAGCTTTCTCCTGTACTAGTAGGTATTCAGCGTATTTATTCTCACTCCATTTTGTTAATTCATCACCTGTTAAATGTAATTTTATCCCCATATCGATGAAATCAAATAATGAAGACATGATGGACAATGTCAATGAAATACCAGCCACACCAAATATGTTATAAGTGGTTAGTAATAAACAATTTACAATTGATTTCTATTGACAACACGTGCCTCAAATTGCATCCTTAAAGTATAGAAAAAGAAAAATATACTCAAGTGCCCTGGATGCGGTGAAGAATGGTTGGAAGTCGGGCTAGGAACTGTAGGGTCGTTACTTCAAAACAGAAATGACCTCTACGGCAAGGTTTCGGATGGTACGGAAAAACCTGCTTTATTTTGGAGGAAAATAAATTAGCGTCTATTTGTTGGTGTGTGCCTGAATGTCACTAAGTGTTGATTAGGTTTGTATGGCGTCGAGTGTAGTTGTAGGTCGTAAGTTTGTCCGTCAACAATTTTTTTTTCAAAACACAAGTCACTTTCTTTCCAAACTTTTTGCTTCCGACAACTCACTTCACAACGACAATTTACATGTATCTCAACACTCTACAACATTGATGACACATCACTTACATCAAGATGACATTCAGTAAGGACATAGACATCAAGTTCACAAGATGGCGACAAGGTCAAAATGGCGACAAGATCACAATGTCGACAAGGTCAAAACGGTGACAAGTTTACGAATCACAAATGTTTTACACGCTTACAAGATGAAACAATATGTATGCACTGTACGTTTACAAATAGTCTTACACATGTTTAAACAATGTAGTTAATAATCAAAATGAGCCTTCCACGATCACATTTACATGTACTATAAAGTTTGACAAAAATTTTAAGTTCACAAACTCTAGTTTTAACTCGTTAATCCCATGTATAACATCAGATGGAAGATGTACCACTGAGATAAAGAGCAGAATAGTACAAGAAAAAACTGCATTCTATCACATGAAGAATGTTTTGTGCAATAAGTCACTGTCCTTGAACGTTAGAAAAAGTGTTGTTTCATGTTAATAGAACCAATTTTAATATATGGCTGCGAATCCTGGACAATTATTTCACATTAAAAAAAAAACATCTTAGAAGCCTTAGAGGTGTGGATTTGTATAAAAATGCCTAAAATTCATTGGGAAGCCAAAATCAGCTATCTGGACGTGTTGGGGGGAGGCTAAGTCACAAAGAAATCTTATTACAAACATCAGAAACAGACAGTCTTTATTGTTTGGCCACATTATTAGAAGACAAAAACTGGAACATGTGACAACTGGAAAGATGTTTCGGAAAAAGAGAGGGGAGGGTCTGATTTAAATTAGCTCTAATGTTAATCGATACTACTCTAGGGGATAGAAATACGGAAGACGATTAAAATAGGTTTCTAATACACTACACACATTCAATAATTAGTGCTTGGGCAGAATAGTGGCAATAATATGGTATGACAGAATCACCAATGTAGAGCTCATGGAGAGAACTAATCAAATTCCTATGAACTAAACGGCGAAGAAATGACGCTGGTGCTTGACAGGACACAGACAGAAAGAAACGAAAAAAACTTTATTTTGAAAGGGTAACAAATTGGGCACGAAGGCCCGTCTTACATTCGGCCCTTTCGATCACTCATCTTTCGTTCATCAAATGTGCATGTTACATTTACATAGGGGGAAAAACAATGTCAAATGGATTTTGTAAGTATAAACAATGCATATTACGCATGGTACATTCACAGAGAAAATCCGAGGCCAATATAATTAGACACTCTCTTGTCTGGAACCAACAAAGCAGAAGAAATAGTAAGTAATACACAGTTAGATAATAGAATGTCATGTGGCGGTAAGCGGCTAATCAGAAAGCTAAGATGGTTGTCGATGCTTTTATCACACGAGCACGATTGATTTGCTGTTACATAAACTTCCGAAACCTCATCGGCGCTGTTGGAGCGGGTGTTGCTAATATATTTTATGAAAACCGGAACAAAACAGTTTACAAACATATTGATCTGTTTCTCTTTCAAATATTGTTTAATTATATTGACTCTTTATGGAATGATAAAGAAAGGAACAGCAGCAGCACAGCACAAAAAGAAGAAGAAGAAGAAGAAGAGAAGAAGAGGAGAAGGAGGAGGAAGAGAAGGAGAGGAGGAGGAAGAAGAAGAAGAAGAAGAAGAAGAAGAAGAAGAAGAAGAAGAAGAAGAAGAAGAAGAAGAAGAAGAAGAAGAAGAAGAAGAAGAAGAAGAAGAAGAAGAAGAAGAAGAAGAAGAAGAAGAAGAAGAAGAAGAAGAAGAAGAAGAAGAAGAAGAAGAAGAAGAAGAAGAAGAAGAAGAAGAAGAAGAAGAAGAAGAAGAAGAAGAAGAAGAAGAAGAAGAAGAAGAAGAAGAAGAAGAAGAAGAAGAAGCAGCAAAAGAAAAAGAATCAGAAGAAGAAAAAGAATCAGAAGAAGAAGAAGAAGAGGAAGAAGAAGAAGAAGAAGAAGAAGAAGAAGAAGAAGAAGAAGAAGAAGAAGAAGAAGAAGAAGAAGAAGAATGCACATTAAGTTAATATGTTTTGTAATAAAATAGGAATAAACTCAGGCTGTCTGTAATCAAAAACAGAACAGATATTATTGGAGGAATGTGCCATAAATACGAAATATGATGAGTACGTAAGATAAGAGAGATGTATGAAGAAGAAAGAGCCGATGTAACAGAATAAAGTAACTTAATAGGTTCATCTATTTCTTCTTCTTCTTCTTTTCGTTCATCCGGAGTGTTTTTTCAGATGTGATTGCGGTGTGTCTGTTATGCGCCCTTGGGCCGAAACCCGTAGGCCAACACATCGACTTTAGCGTGCTTTTTTGACCAGGTAGCATTCCTGGGAGACTCTCACTTTTGTGGTGCCATCTACAATCATGCTGGCCAAGTTAGAACGGTCGAAGACAACGGTCATCCCTCAAAGGAAGGCAGGGACAGTCCATAGCATTTTCCGCCATCCAAGGTTGCTTCCATAGTTGCAGGGCCGACACATAACGCCCTGGATCTGGGCTCACCGAGGGAAATCGTCACGTCCTGCTCATGGCTGCTTTAGATCCTCACTTCAATATATTGGTCATTTCGTTTGCCCCGGGCCATTCCCGCACAAACCAGACAGGTTTGCAGACGATATCCACTCAGCGAGTTTTCGGACATGTGCTTGTCGTTGCGCCCGTCAGAGCTGTTCCAGGCACGACAGACATTCGGAAAACTACCTAGTCAGAGCTGTTCCGAACAAGAGCGGCATTCGGAAACTAGGTAGTCAGAGCTGTTCCTAACACGAGAGACATTCGGACGAGACATTTCACTCGGACGTAATTGCGTAGTGTCAATTTTTAGTTTGCCACCCGTAGGACGACACTTCCGGCTTCCGGCGGGCATTTTTTAATGAGGTTAGCCTTCCTCGGGTTTCGAGACTCTTGTTTCGGCTTCCACACAGCAAGCTTCCGCTCTGGGCTGCCACGTAATGGATTCGCAAGACAGGCGTTCCATTTCGTGTCAACGAGACAATTTTCCACCTTTGACTACACTCACTCCATGAGTGTGGTTACAGACTATCGGACGTCTGCGAGACGTGCGACCGAGGTGTTTTTTCACCTTTTGTACTCGCTCACAAGGTAGGCTACATGTGCTGCCGGCTCAGCACCTTACCTCCGTGCGTCTGTGGGCGAGTAACGGCCAGTCCCTTTTATCCAGGGATACCTCATATCCCCCAGCTAAGAGAAATCGAACGAATCTGCGCCGAGCATGTAGCGTTCTCAGCACATCATCACAATTTTGATGTAGGTTTGTGTCGGACAGGCTCTCACTTCCGAGAGTTTATGGCTTAGAGACGTTCAGCCATACACCTCGGATGGGAGCCTTAGAGGTTATGTCCGAACTGAGATTTAGGGATCGTTTGCCTGATTTTGACTGCTATCCTCAGTCTTACCTGCAGGGCAGCAGGTTGTGTCTCTCTTAGTCTGGTCCCTATCCCACGAGCCGTCCGATATGTAGTTTTCACCCATCGGCAAGCCCATGGGGTCGATGGTACACGCAAGCTCCCCCACCACGGCAAGGTGGAGACACATCGGGGTAGGGTTCATCTATTTAAAACAAGGAGTCACAGACACTATCAAATATACAACGACAGAAAGAAACACGACACGGCCAATCCAGATGTAATCTCGATAGAATTATGATAAGTACTGTGAGAATTTAGAAATTTATATATTAACTAAAACGTTAAGTGATTTTTAGAACAGTCAATATTTACTTAGCGATATGCTGAAATCCGCATTTATATTTCTTTCAACAAGACCAAGAACAAATGAATGCAAAGATTTTTACACAATCAATCTCATAAACCATGTCACAAAGTTTCTATTCAGAATTATAATAGGAAGAACAAGAGAGAAAATAAAAATGGGAATTGATGATGAACAGTATGGATGTGTGGAAGGAAAAAGTTTGAAAACATAATACGCATTATAAACATTACGAACACTAACTGAGATATTAATAGAGATACAGAAAGACATATATTCATACTTATGCTTTATAAATTATACAAGGGCATTTGTTAAAGTGAAATGCTTTGAAATGATAAAAATGTTGGAAGATATTAACATTGATGGGACAGATTTCAGAATAATAAAGAATATTAATTTGAAACAAGCAGTAATCATTAAAACAAGAAATAAAGAGGGTAATTATGAACAGATGATAAAGTAAGACAAGGATGTGTATAGTCATCGTATCTCTTTTCTCTGTATAGCGAAGTAACAATGAAACAGATCAAAGAGAGGCAAAGAACACGTGTTGGAAATTGTACTATCAGCAATATACGCTATGCGGATGACACTTTTGATGGCGGAAAATCTAGAAGGTCTACAAGAACTTGTGGACATTGTAGTAACTGAGAGTGCAAGAAAGGACTTTCCTTCAATATAAATAAAACATAACAAATGGTTATATACAGGAATAAAGATAACATCAAAATGTGACAAAACAAAGGCTATTAAAATACTTAATCAAATTGATAAATTTAAATACCTAATGGCAATTATAGCCGGCTTCGTGGCTTAGAGGTTATGACTTTTCTCCGTAATCTCGTATACTCTCGTGGGTAACGTGATGACGGTGAGAATCAGCAGTGGTTCGAATCGCATCGGTAACTTACGGGGTATGTGAGCCGGCCGCTCAGAAAGCAATGGCAAACTACTGAGCGTAATCTTGCCAAGAAATCAACATACAGCTGAAAGATGTTGGTGTTGACAGCGATGTCCTTTAAAGGATATGCAAAAAAAAAAAATGGCAATTATAAAATCAGATGGGAGATGCATGACATAGATTAATTGCAGAATAGATTTAGCAAAAGCTGCATTTCAGAAATTGAAAAGTATATTATGCAGTAAGTCGATATCAGTGAATGTAAAACAGAGTACTGAAATGCTTCATAAAACCTGATTTACTGAATCGCAGAAAATCATGGAAGGTCAATAAACAAATTAGGAAGAGTTTAGAAGCAAGGGAAATGTAGTTCCTGAGATGGATGTTGCGAATTCCTTGGATTACCAGGGATAACTAACAGATTGCCTGAAAGAGGTTAAAATAGTAGAACGTTATATAAACCTATAAGATAGATACAAACACCATTCGTTGATCATAAGATGAAAAGGGAGACATTTGGGAATATGGAAACAACTGGAAAGAATAGGTAAAGACCTTGATTCGAAATTACTTACAATCTTGGAAGATGTAATTAAGCAGATGATCACTAAGATCTCAATGGACAGATAAAAAATTAAGTAAAAGGTCTTAAAGAAACTTTTTTTCATGAAGAGAGCTGCTGACAGTATCACAGAAGATGAGAAACATCGTGACAGAAGACCACTAAGACCTTAATTGGGCAGATATAAAGTCTAAGTAAACGGTCTTGAACGAAACCTTCTCTCGAAAAGAGCTACTGACATTATACAGAAGAAGAGAAACACCATGAGGCTTGGACTAAACGACTTACGTGCTGAACGTTGTTACAGGCAGCACAGTATATGTTGTAATCCGAGTGTCCCGTGATGTTGTCAATCACGTGAATATATGTGTCAATGCCAAGTTCAGCCAGGGGTATGTCGTTCTCGCATTTGGACCTCACATCGCCGTCCGGGTAGTTCGCTGGACACCATCTTCTGGACATGTATGTACGTAAATAATGACCGTCACAGACTACATTGATTGCTCTGTCTTTGGCTAAGTTGATAGGTTTTTCAGTATTGTTAGAACTGAACCAGTACTTATCTGTTGTATGATGTGCATCAGCAGAAGCGGTGTCAGATGCTACAGATGGTGTGACATAACCAGAACAACAAGTTCCATAAAATTCACAAAGTGGATTGTTGCATTCACATTGGAAACATTCCGCATCGAAGCACCAGCATGCAAATGACTGGGCCACCGTTAGATTATCATAACACTCCCTGGAACAGTAAGAATGTAAGAGATCTCTTGCAGCCATCTTGCTCCACCTGAACGTTCCATCAAATGGCTCTGGTTGTATTGATGAACCGAGAGGTCGTGTCTTGTTGTACATCCTCAACGAGATTGATTCCTGAGAACTTAGATTGTGGATTTCATTGTCCTGAAACAACTGAGAACTGTTTTCACTGGATCTGTTTTGAATTAATGATGTTTCGTTACTAGGTTTAGAAACACTAAGCAGACATGTGATTGAAAACAACATGTGAATCCAAAATGCATACGAATACAGAGTAACGGACATTTTCTATGATTAAATTTGATGCGCTTCTTTTCATTCCTTTCAGGCTATGTTTCTTGATATACTTTCAGTCACTAGAAAGCCGATTCTATCATTGCATTATATAAATCTGCAAAATAAATCACACGGAACCAACATGTCTATGTATGCAATTATCGAATAGTCTGTTGGTCTTAATAAATAGTTAGTGCTTATATAACCGAAATTATAATGGCGCAATATACTGAACAGTTCCATGGGCTGTCAATGGCAAAATGTCAGTGTCCAACAAATTTACAAATTTCTATAGCAATACAATCATTTATCATCATAAAACATGTATGGTCACTAATATCGAAGGACATCAGCCTCTAGAGACACACTGAGACTGAAATGTTGAAGCAACGATATTTTATTATTTATTCATTTAATATACTTTAGGTGTTATTGCTAACAAAAATAATACCATTCGAAATCGACCATCATATGCCGCGTTTCGCCATTTTCAACTGAGTATATTATTTCATTTACTGATTGCTGATATTATCAATTAGATTTCATCGCCACTATCATCTGATATTTGGCATTCGCAAATCTCTAGTCCAGTTTCAGATATTGTAACATTTTAGGGCTATTTTGATAATCTAAAATGTATGTGCATAATTAATCCTACTAGTCTACGCCCCACAGCCATTATAGGCAGAAACTATCTGGACGTCACAGCCTATGTTATAGTCTATGAGTTACGTTTTGAATGGTGTGTAGTAGACAGGAATATCAAGAGTTAACACAAACGTCTACTATGATGCAAGAGATCAGTATTTAGTCTAGATACAGAGCATGGGGATTTTCCTCCCATCCGATACACTGGATTTTTCCACGCATTGATCTGGTGGCGTGCCCAGTGTGAGATCGGCTAAACCAGGATTTACCAAACTACGGCCCGCGATGTTAGTTCATCCGGCCCGCCGACAGTACTCAAATTTGTTTGATAAAACGTATGAAACACGAGACACTGTGATACACCTTAAATTTAAATACTATGTTTAAAATACTAGGAGATCTTCACAGACCGCTTGGTTACTGTGTGCCTTAAATTTACTATTTTAAATTTTAAATTATTGTATCAAGATTTTCTATTTTTATGTAATGCAAAACAATGTTTTCCCGTGATGAATTTGAATAACGAAGACACAAACAATTTATTGCCTGGCATATTTCGCTGCATCTCGTCAGGTACATACTGCAGAAATCACACAACTTACGTGAATTAACTAGATAAATCCTTCAAACTGAAATATACACATGTTCGCACAGTAATGTCGATTGTCTACCACGGTAATTTTAAACTGACTAACATGTTTTTCTGCTTGCACAAGGACGGCTTACGAATGTTAATTATTATAGCTTCAGCAAACTTTAACAATCAACTACTTTGTGTGTTGAACAACACACGGAAGGCACTGTTTCTTTCAACCACGTGACCGCTCTCGAGCACATGTCTCCCGACCGATGAAGCTGGACTGTTCCGGTGTGTCGGCCTGCCTAGGCTACCATTTTCTGTGTGTAGTATCTTGTCCAACCAATTCGGAATGTTTTCCGAAACCCTGCAATGTAACTGTCGCTCAGTTCTACCTATGTAGATGGCCTCGCATCTGCATGTAAATTGGTAAATACAATTTGATTTGGCGTAAAAGCTATAGGTTCTTTTACTGCTGGGATGGGGATCGGTGTGTATATCGAAACACACCTAGTTATCTAGTTAATTCACGTAAGTTGTGTGATTTCTGCAGATATCCCCTCATAATAGGGGATTTCAATGCAAAAGTAGGAAATCAAGGGGATAGATACACAGTAGGAAATATGGTTTAGGAGAGACAAATGAAAGAGGATACAGACTCGTAGAGTGGGCAAAAGAACAGGAAATGATTGTAGGAAACACCTGGTTCAAGCAACACCCTAGAAGATTATGGACATGGAGGTGTCCTGATAGCAGGATTAGAAACCAGATTGACTACATTCTGATTAGCAGAAGATTTAGAAACGCATTAACACTAGCAAAAACAGTTCCCTGTGCTGATTGTTATAATTACCACAGATTACTCACAGGAACATTGAGGATAAAGTTGAAGAAAGTCAAGTATATGACAGGAAACACTAAATATGATTTGTGTACATTGAGTAATGACAAGAAATACAAAACAAATTCAACATAGAAGTACAGAACAGATTTGAAATTTTGTTTGACCTAGAGATCCTATTCCAGGATGTGGATGATCAATGGGAAACGTTGAAGAATTCAATCAATGTGGCTGCAGAAACAACTATTCCATAATTAAAGATGGTGGGTCGTAAGAAATGGATGACTGAAGCAATTTTACACCTCATGGAAACAAGAAGACTCAACAAACATAATTCTGTCAAATATGAAGAAATTCACAGACAAGTCAGAATATTATGTAGACAAGAGAAGCATGGCTTGAGGAAAAGTGCTTAGAAATTGAAAACCAACACAACAGTCAAAATACCAAATTAGTGCACAAAAGAATTCAGGAACTTACTAATAAAAGAACAAGTACATCAACAGGGTGTCTAAAAACTAAAGATGGCAAAATCATAATAGAAAAAGACCAGATTCTACATGTATGGACAGATTATGTGAAACACCTTTATGATGATAACAGAGACGAACAGAATGATATTAGATTTAATAATGAAGGACGGCCAATTTTGGAGATGAAGGTTCGAAATGTTCTTAAGCATATGAAAGCTAGCAAGGCCCCCGATGCAGATAACATCACAACAGAAATGATTAAAGCTTTAGAAGAATTTGGACTAGAGCAAGTCACCAGACTGATGAACACATTATATGATACTGGAGATATACCTCCTGAATTATGTAACTCTGTATTTATTGCAATCCCAAAGAAATCAGGAACCTTGGAATGTGATCACCATAGAACAATTAGTGTAATGAGTCACATCACAAAGATTTTGCTAAGAATTATCATGCAAAGAGTGAGGAAGAAGATACAACCTGAAATAGGGGAAGAACAATGTGGGTTTGTAGAAGGAAAGAGTACAGTAAATGCTGTGTATATGCTGCGAACAGTTATTGAACGTGCTATAGAAGTAAACACGGATATACATCTTTGCTTTATTGACTATACAAAGGCTTTTGATAGAGTTAGACATGTCAGCATGGTGGATATGCTTGCAGATCTACAAATTGATGGGAAAGACATTAGACTTATAAAAAACATATATTGGAAACAACAAGCGGCAATAAGGATTAATAATGAAGTGGGACAGTATCAGCCAATTAAGAGAGGTGTTAGGCAGGGATGTGTGATGTCTCCAGATCTTTTTTCCCTGTACAGTGAAAATATTTTCAGAAATGTAGAGGATATAAATGGAATTAGCATTGGAGGACGAAACTTCAATAACATTAGATATGCAGATGATACAGTATTAATTGCAGACAATGCGCAGGACCTGCAACAATTAGTAGATGCAGTTGTTGTACACAGTGAGCAACTGGGGTTAGAATTGAATTGTAAAAAGACTCAGGTTATGGTCGTCACTAGGAAGGAAGAAGTGCCACAATGTAATATACAAGCAAATGGAAATATTCTTCAACAAGTGAATCGGTACAATTATCTTGGAACAGTCATAACATCTGATGGGAGATGCCTTGAAGAGATTAAAACAAGAATCGCCATGTCGAATGTAGCCTTTAGCAAGATGAAAAACATTCTGACCAATAAAAAGATGTCAATTGAAACGAGAAAAAATACGTTGAGGGGATACATAGAGCCTGTTCTTTTGTATGGATGTGAAACTTGGACAATGAGCAGTCAAGCTGAAAAGTATCTGATGGCTGCAGAAATGTGGTTTCTGAGGAAAATGCAAAGAATACCATGGACAGACAGAAAAACCAATGACCAAGCACTACAGAAGACAAATGAACATCGTAAACTGATTAGAGAAATTAGACGTAGACAGTCAAAATTTTTGGACATGTTATGAGAAGAAATGGATTGGAGAACTTAGTGACAACTGGCAAGATCGAAGGGAACAGACCAAGAGGAAGAACGAGAGAAAAATACCTGGATGGCTTGGCCACATGGCATGGACGAGACAGGAACACTGAGCTGATCCACGATACTGGTGATCGAGTGAAATGGCGAGTCATGACCGCCCACGCTTTCCGGCATGGCACATGATTGATTGATTAAAACCTGATGTTGAGTTTCCAAATCTGCAGAAATTTGCGGCTGATATGAAAATCGTACATTGATTACAGAAATTAGACGTAGAAAGTCACAATTCTTTGGGCATGTTATGAGAAGAAATGGATTAGAGAACTTAGTGACAACTGGTAAGATTGAAGGGAACAGACCAAGAGGAAGACCGAGAGGAAAACACCTGGATGGCTTGGCCACATTGCATGGACGAGACAATTCAAATCAAAATCAAATCAACTTTATTAGGGTTACAAATTGGGCGCGCAGGCCCGTTTTACATTCGGCCCTTCCAATCACTCGTCTTTCATTCATCAAGAGCATTATACATTTACATAGGAAGAAAAATAAACATTGTGAAATGAATGTTGTAAACATAAACAAGACAAATTACCATGTTATGAGGCCCATCTCCCACCTACCCATACATCACCCCACCCACACACACACCCCCACCTACCCACACGCACGAACACCAAGGGACACATACATACCCCACCAACCGACCCGCCCCCCTTCCGCACATCCCCCACCCACACACTCTCCACTCACCTGTTCCCCCAACCAAAACACACTCGCCACCCACAAACATTCCCCCACCAACCCACACATCCCGCGCCCACCCACATACACATCCTAACCCACACATCGTCTTCCCATCCACACCTCAAACCACCCATCTCCCAGCCACATCTCCATTGACCACATATTCACTACCCACGCACACAATCCCCCACCAACCCACACATCGCACATCCACTCACACATCCCCAAACCATACACACACATCCCCACCAACTGACATCTCCCTACCACCTCCCCACACACACATCTCCCTAACCACCCATACATCCCCAATCCACTCACACACACACCCCACCACCCACACATACATCCTCCACCCACCCATACATGCCTTAACCCAATCCCCCACTACACAATCCCCCACCCGCACATCACATACATCCCCTTCCATGCAATATTCCCAACCCACGCACCACACACACACATATCCCTCACCAACACATCCCACACCCACATACCACCACACATCCCCACCTACACACCACACACATATCCCCCACCCACATACCGCACAATATTCCCACCCACACCCATCCACGCCATATACCCCCACCCACACACCACAAAAATCCCCCATCCACACACACATACTTCACCCACACAATATCCCTAACCAACACACCACACATCCACTCCCCACCCACACACGCATTCCCTACCCATCCACCAACACACACTCACTCACGCACACATCCTCCACTAAGCACCCACACACCCCACCTATATCACCACTATATATATATATATATATATATATATATATATATATATATATATATATATATATATATATATATATATATATATATCACCCCACGATCACAATACCCCTACCCACACATATCCTTTACCCACTCACGCATCCCACCCCGACACATACCTCACCCACCTACACATCCATAAGCCACTCACACACCCCCACCCACACATTCCCCATCTCCGCACACATCTCCCACCGACACACCCCCACATATTTCCCCCAACCACCCCACCCATACACACATTCCCCGCACACATCACACACATCCCCCACACCATACACTATCCCCCACCCACACACATATCCTCACCCATACCAGCACACCCCCAACCCACACACCATGCACACATCCCCCACCAACACACCGCACACATATCTCAAACCCACACACATACATCCCCTCAGGAACACAGAGCTGATCCACGACGCTGGTGATCGAGTGAAATGGCGAGTCATGACCGCCCACGCTTTCCCGCATGGCACATGATTGATTGATGGCATCAGTGTTTGAAACAACTTATGTCTGTGAGCAAACATTTTCAAAAATAAAGTATGTGAAGTCAACACATCGAACGAGATTGACTGATGAATATTTGAAAGCAATTTTCTTGATTGGATGCAGCAATCCCAAACCAAACATTGATGATATCATGAAAGCCAAATAACAGTTTCACAAATCTCACTAACCTTTTTTGCCGCTTCGTTTGTGAGATTCGGATATGCGATATGCGATATGCGAGGTCTGACATAACTATCTTTTTGCTAGCGGCGCCTTTTTTGATAACTTTTTTAGTAAATAAATATGTTGGTTGGCTTTGGTTTTTGTGCATTGCAAGCCACTCACCCATGATTAACTTAGTTTTTCGTCTTTTTCCCAGAGCTTTCGTTCTGGCTTGCAAGTGTTGTTAAAGTTAGTGACATATCCTTTACGGGACGCTTGCAGTCAACAGCAGCATTTGTTTGCTATTGTTGATGTCTTGGCAAGTTTACGTTCACTAGTTTTCCATTGCTTTCTGAACTACGGGCACTGTCACCGCCTCACTTTCATATATAGGAGAGGGCTGCAACTCCAGCCCAAGGGATACCATTGAGGTCGCGCAGGACCCGAGTAATCTAGAACCTTCTCGAAAGAGTTGGTCAGCTAGTCCATGATTCCGTGGACACTGATGTCCCCCGACTAATGCGGGGTCCACGAGGAACTCGGACAGAGTTACCGCCCGTGTCGAGTTAGGACACGCGGAGACCGGCAGAGGACAAACGGACTGGAGAGAGACAACAAGGCCTGCCTGAGAGGGACACATAGATATTCATAGATATACTTAGGCTAGATAGTGTGCTAGATTGTTGTATGACAACTATATGTTTGATGTTTAACTATCTGTGATATGTAATATAAGAGAGCGCGGGTCTGTTTACCCACTGCGCCAACTGTACACTTTATACAATAAATGTTCTATATCCTAGCGAACAGTGTATTGTTGCCTGTATGAACCCGAACCGTTATTTAGATAAGAGTAAGATGATGACAGGCTTTTTGGGGGCTAGTTTTCCGGTTGTGGCATAGAATGTTTTCTTAAAAACCTGTTAAATGCCATGTAAAATTAATTATTTAATCATATCACATTGATTTTTGGTAAAACATTGATTTTTGATAACACATTGATTTGTTTAAATCAAAGAAATTGTTAACGTTACAAGTTTACATAAAACTAGTAGCTATCTAGCGATAAAATAGAAGTAATCTGAGTGCCTCGGCAATGTCTCACCATTGCCTCCACAGTGCCTCATTATTTTGATTCTGTAAACAATTTTTTTTGACATGTTACTATTTTGACATTTTTTGTGTGACAGTGACTAATGTTTTCTCGCTCCACGAGCAGATTGTTCAGCAACAGGTGCCGCGTCCAACCGATGAAACCTTTCCAACTTTGACGAGAGTACAAGACAACATCGAGGAGTTCTTGAATTAAAAGCTAAGTTTCACCTCATACCCATTGTAAATTCTAAGCTGTACTTCTCATGTTTCATCAATGTATTATTTTGTATCATATTGATTTCTTTGCATATTCATAACCTTGTCACCAACATAACCTTGCATTTTGATTTACACATTAATAATTAGGGGAGTTAACCAAATTTTCGACCATACAACATATTTTTCTAAGGGATTTAACTATATAAACTTAAGAAACAAGTAAAACACAAAATGTCTAGCTTAGATAAGTGCATTGAGCAAGGAATAAAGTTAGGTTATAAAGAAGAGAAACTGTCAGAATGGGCACAGAAAACGCACGCAGAAAACATTGCCCGTGAAGCAAGAGCTATAGAACGAGAAGAAAGGAAACTGCAGATGGAGGCAGAAGAAAAGACATTGCAAATGGAGGCCGAAGAAAAGAAATTGCAAATGCAAGCAGATGAAAAGAAATTGCAAATAGAGGCCGAAGAAAAGAGAATGCAAATGCAAATTGAAGCAGAAGAAAAGAAAATGCAATTGCAAATTGAAGAAAAGAAAATACAATTGCAGGCTCAGGAGAAACAAATGGAGCTTGAGGCCGCCGCCAAACAGGCCCAATTGAATGCCGAAACACAGATTAAACTAAAACAGATGGAAATGGAGTCCAACACAGAAATATCAATAAATAAGTTAAGAAGCAAAGAAGAAGAACAAAAATATAATAAATATAAAGGTCTCGTGAAGGCTTTCTGTTCAGGAGATTCCATCTCCGCCTACTTAGAAAATTTTGAGTGTCTCATGTCTCATCATAAAATCATTAAATCAGATTGGGCATTTATTCTAATGAGGAACTTCGCTCTTGAGCCACTAAAAGTAATAGAGACAATACCACAGGAAATGCGAAAAGACTATGAGTACCTAAAACAACGCATTCTCCAACATTTTTCTTTAGACACTGCAGGTTACCAACAACAATTTGCCAAATTATCTCCACAACCAAACCAAACCTTTATAGATTATGTCAGTACAGTCCAAGACATATGCACAAAATGGATTAACTCGGCTAAAACCAACAATAGCCATGATAAACTTAAGGAGCTTATTATAATAGATAAAATAGTTAGCACCATCCCCACACCTTTTGCCAAGTTCTTAAAACAAATGGACTGTAAGAGCATTCAGGAAATAGAGGCAAAGGGGAATGCATTTTTCACAGCAAATAGGGATATTTTTCAGCATAACATAAGTCACAATGATACAGCAGCTGCAGTAGTGAACACCAAATACTCCAAACAAACAGAGAGTAGATTTAAACCACGATCCAAGGTCGGTAAAGTAGTAAAATGCCAATATTGCAATTACCATCACGACAGTTACGGGATGTGCGACAAAGCACCCACCTACCCTGAACACCTCAAGAAGATGGTGGATAGGCAAACAGCTAAACGCATGGCTTACCACAGAGCAATTAAATGTTATTTCTGCAATAGCTGGGGTCACTATAATAAGGATTGTGAAGGCCGAAAGTTATTGAAACAGGCCAATGCTGCATTAGTAGAAACGTCGTCTGACGAAGAGCTTGAGTCACTGAATGAATGTGACAATCAACACGACAATGAAAGAGAGCTTGGGAATGCTGTACACATCATAAACACCATAACAGACAGTAAGTGCAACAACTGTACGAAGTTCCAACTGGACACAACACTACATTGTGGACATACGATCCCTATTTCAAATGAAACAGCTAACGCTGCTTTGTCATCTACAGACAAGCTAGTTTTTTTTACAGGGTTTGTTAACAACAAAAAGTGCACGTTAATTCGTGATTCCGGCGCAACGCTCTGTGGGGTTAGGAAAACATTAATAGACGCCAAAGACTACACAGACAAACATGTGACGTGTCGCACATTCTCAGGTACGATAGAGAAATACCCCCTTGCTTTGGTCGAAATTCAAACACCGTTCATATCTGGGCGAGTATTATGTGCTATCCTTGAAAATCCAGTCGCGGATATTATACTTGGT
The DNA here is from genome assembly GCA_014155875.1 of Cepaea nemoralis. NCBI lineage: Eukaryota > Metazoa > Mollusca > Gastropoda > Stylommatophora > Helicidae > Cepaea > Cepaea nemoralis. Next base: position 152,567 of record JACEFZ010010339.1, on the reverse strand, counting down.
AATTTACCCAACATACATCCATGCTCTGAAAGAGACATCAAAAGGTGGGAGCAAAAACACGGTATCCACCACACGAATAGCGACGCAAAAGAGAAACACCATTCTTGCTTGTCTCAAGCTGCCAAAATACCAAGGGAGACAACCACTGAGGTAATTCAGAAAGAATTCACCAAGGTGTACAATGCAGGGGCGGTCGAATCTAGAAACGATACGACCGAAGTAAAACCTCGAATTGAGGATGCTACCAAACTACCAAGTACCGAACCTGTAAATGTGCCACAAAACACACAACACACAAACGCAATAACACGACAGACAACCCACAAAACCAACACCGACCAACTGCAGGAATCAGTAGAAATAGTAGCGCCAAACTCAACTAACATCACTTTTGGTAATGAACAGAAAGCAGATACAACACTTGCACCATACTTTAAATTAGTTGGACTTAAACCAAAAGTCACTAAGAACGCATCGTGGACATTTAGGCTACAGAATAACATCTTAACTAGATTTTACACAACAAAGCAGGCCACGACACAGCAAATTGTTTTACCACAAGCACATCGAGACAAAGTGCTAAAAATAGCCCATGACTCCCCTTTTGGAGGTCATATGGGATACGAATTGACCAAGGCAATTGTCCTGACCCAGTTTTATTGGCCAAAGTTTGACTAAGACATTAAAACATTTTGTACATCTTGTGATATATGTCATAAACTGGTCAAGGGGAATAACCCTACTACATTCTCTGTAAATGGAAATGTGAAATTATACCATTTAAATATGTTGAACCCATACTATGCTAGACAGGACAATGAGACAAATGAACAGACGCAACAAACTGTTGACGGAGACGAAACGACAATTTCCCAACGGAATGACACCTCGACAAACGAAGCATCGTTAACGACACACGCTTACGACGACGAAAACGACGAAGACATATGGACATTACCGACAATCTGTGATATCGACAATGACGACAAATTTGACGACATATTGACGATCCATCTCGACGACGACGACAATAACATTGAAGACAATTTACAAACTGTAGCATCTGTGATAAATCAGACAGGCATGGACAATACTGAAATCCCTGTGCCAATTATGACTGACGACGGAAGTATAAAGGACATACATATCTCTGACACTTTGACACAACAACAGCGACAGGACATTTTGACGCTCCTAGACGACTATAAGACGATCTTTTCCAACAAACCTGGGCGCACTGATAGAATAACACATTCAATTGTGCTAACAGATCTGAGACCTGTCAAATGTAGACCATATTCTATTCCTCTCCATTACAGATCTAATTTAGATAAAGAAATTCTAGATTTAGAGAAGAATGGCATTATTCAAAAATCTATGTCTCAATATTCTTCACCGATTGTCTTGGTGAAAAAAAAAAAGACCAGACAATCCGCTTGTGCATCGACTATAGAATATTAAATACCAGAACAACAACGGATGCAGAGCCTATGAACAGTTGTGAAGATCTGATTTTAGATATGGCTCAATCATCCTTATTTTCCAAGACCGATTTAGCAAAAGGATATTGGCAAGTTCCACTACACCCTTCTTGTAGACATATAACAGCTTCGCAACACCTCTCGGTTTATACGAATGGCTATATCTTCCTTTTGGCCTGAAGAATGCACCTGCCACATTTGTAAGACTAACAAGATTTTTATTACACGGAATTAATGATGTAGTTGCTTATATTGATGATATATGTGTCCATTCTTCTGATATGACTTCTCACTTACTCACCCTAAAACAAGTCTTCAACCAAATCTCTCTTTTTGGACTTACTATCAAACCTTCCAAGGTTGAAATAGGCTATACACAAATAGACTTCCTTGGTCATAGAATTTCTGAAGGAAAATTGTTGACTGATGATAAAATTGTTTCCAAAATCCTTACTCTAGAAGTTCCTACCACAAAGAAGCAGATTAGAAGTTTACTAGGTCTGATTAACTATTATTCTAAATTCATTCCACATTGGGCAGAACTCACCTCAGTCTTTTCTGATATGTTAACTAAAGATCATCCATCAAAAATTTGTAAAAGTACCAGCTTAGATGATGCAATGTGTAGGTTGAAACATATTTTTTCTAATCCACCAGTCTTACGATTACCCAACATAAATTTACCCTTTATTTTGACCACAGATGCGAGCGCTATCGCAATAGGAGGATGTTTAATGCAGGAAGTGGATGGCGTACTACACCCGATTCTCTACGTGAGCCGCAAACTAAAGAAGGCTGAGACTCGTTATGCCACAGTAGAATTGGAGTGTTTGAGCCTAATGTTCTGTACATTGAGATTATCTAAGTACCTCTTAGGAAGCCACTTTGTGGTCCTCACCGACAGTTCGCCATTATTAGTCCTTAACCATGGGTCGCCCAAAAACAACAGGTTACAAAGATGGTGTCTTCTACTTCAGGACTTTGACTTCGAAATTCGCCATATCAAGGGCACCGATAACATAGTGGCTGACCTTTTATCACGGCAGACTAATGCGCCAGTAGAATGACTCTTATCACATTGGCCAGTAGCCACACTATAAACTGTGATACTTTTAGTTAGTTAGTTAGTTAGTCGACAGATCATCCTCGTTGCACATCGGACCATTCAGTCCATAAGTGCTCGGATCCCCTCCTCAGCAAATCCCGCAGCGTGTAGCGGCTAACGACGCCAGTTCTGTGTTGGTTTATCAATCTTCTTTGGCTTCCTGCGTAGTGTTCTTGTTTGGCCACCCCTCTTTTAATTTGCTGCTCTCGCAGTCTGGCCATTGTTGTAGATTCACAGTCATCACTTGGTTCTTGCAAAAGTCTCACTTCTCGTAGAGCATTCAGAATGTCTGCCTGGTCCATGGCGCGTCCGCCCTCAACAGTAGCCTCACCTGCGAGCTTGTCAGCCCGCTCATTTCCTTGTACTCCCGCATGCCCTGGCACGAAGATGAAACTAATCTTTGCCAGCCGAGACCGCTTCAGAGGCAGCAACCATTCTCTTCGGATCGACCCCTCCTCTATCCTCTTGATCATGTTCATTGAGTCGCTAAGGAAACAAGCCCTAGTGAATGTCTGTGTCTCGAGCCATGTTATTGCTTTACTTACTGCCATGACTTCCATGGTCAGGCTACTTGTGGTTTCAGTGAAAGCACCAGAGTCCTCCTTCACAATTCTCCCTCCGGCCCGAGCTGTAAAGGCCCATGAGCTTCTCACATGTCGGACAACCGACCCATCTGTGTAGATGACCGCGTCACTGTCTAGCGAATTCTCGAAAATCAACGCTTGTACTTGAGCCTCAACAGCAGCCGGATTTTCTTGTCTGCATTTTCTATCTAGTTGGATGCAAACTGAAAAGGATGTGCAGAAGTCTGTTGGCACTTGCATCCACTCCTCGCCAGGTTCTAAGTCCTCAAGTGAACACACCTGTTGAAGAATGTCCTCGGCTTGACCCATCCACGACCGTCCTCTTTTTAACCTGCTGCCCTTCACCTTCCTAATTTCACTATGCAGTGGATGCTGTGTGTTTGCGTTAATTCTGAGGTAGGCACGTGCCCTGCAAACTTGCATTCTCTCTTCAATGGTTGGAAAATCAAGAAGGTAGCGCATCGCCCTGCATGCTGTATCTCTTGTACATCCAAGAATAATGCGCATAGCTTCATTCTGTATCCTTTCCATCCTTTCTATCTGCTTATGGCTGAGAGTCAGGATTGCCATTGCATACTCCAAAACAGACATGACCAGCCCCTCGTACAGAAGACATAGATGGCGCTGCTCACAGTTTGCTGCCGCCATCACCCGCATCGCTGCCAAACCCCGCTTGGCCTTTGTTATCACCTGGTCTATGTGCACATTATAAGCAAGGCTTCGATCAAACCGTATCCCCAGGTAATTCATTGCCTGCGTTCTTTCCACCGTCTCTGAACACAGCATTACAGTTGGTGTTGGATTGTTGACAATATGATTATTCAACGAGAACCAAGTCACTGTTGCCTTTGTTGGGTTGACCATTGCCCCAGCTTCATCACACCAAGTACTTATGCGATTGAGTTCGGTTTGTAGTTCCACAGCAACCTCCTCTCTATCCTTACCCTGACGATACACTAAAACATCATCGGCATATGACAATGTCCTGCCAGGTCCAGTGATCTGCTCACTGGTGATTCTCACTGTGTAGGCGTTGAACAGTACCGGAGATAATGGTGATCCCTGTGGTAGGCCAGGATATATTGTTGTTGGTTCCGAAGTCCAACTGCCACATCTAAAAACTACTTTCCGTTGGAAGAGAGCTGCAGCGATCCAACTAAGGAGGAATGGACTTACGTTTAGTTCAAGAAGCTGAAACATTAAAAAATCCAGTGGACTTTTAGTCCGTTACATATAACAGAATGGCTCTACACCTGCTAGAGTACTCTCAGTGATTAGGTTAATTACGACACCCATAAACATACGTGAAGAGCTATTGTAAGAACTATACCATCAAATGCCTAAGCTCTAGAACGATTCCAGCAAGAAACAGTATCTGTGTTTATTTTAACCAATGATATCAACCAGTGAACTGACTCTGAACACTGTAATATTTCATACGGGACAGTGAGAGCAATCCATACTTGCTGTTGCTACAAACCTTTGCAAACAGCCGAAACAGAACAACATCGACGACAACACTCAAGAGACAGCCATACTAACTTTAACATTCATGGCATAACACACGAACGAAGGGACGTCAACGCGCACATCATCGTTGGAGTTATGTAATTAATTAGTTTACTATTAAATATGTATTATATTTCCATTAATGATGTATATAAATTGTGTTAACCTATAACTTGTACATATTCTACTTTAATATTACAGACGGTACCATTCATAGGCTAAATAACCGTCCCATACAAGTGTCTCTAGTTAAATTATAACCTATTTTTCATTCATCGTACAAAAAGTACGTATTTTCTTAAAGGGCAAATATCGCCTAGCCCATTTTTTCTAAGGGCAATAACGCTTACCTCAACCTTAAGTATATATTTTAACCAATTACTATTTGGAATGTCAGATGAGTGAATGACTGCGTGAAAGGATTACATGAGAGAACGATACACTTGGCGGACAAATTGTACGCAAAACGTATTCATTGTAATTTGTCTGCGTCTTCCATGTAAAAGTGCATGACTTGTCTAATTTGTCAATACATGTGTAGAACTTAGTTTAATAGTGAGTTTAATTTAGTAGTTACTGGAATATACTTAGTTTAGCAGTTAGGATACATCTAAGCACCACTACTTGGAATGCCTGATCATGTATTGCACACATTGCAGTATTTCATGATTGAGGTTATCCCAACTCGTGACGCTTGGAAATACACCACACATTCAGCACGCACGTTACACAAACCTCAAAACTCAACACTATCACTTTCAAATACAGTCACTTTATTAGAAACATCAACTTATTAGTTAACACACTAACAAGCCAACAAGGACACATGTAGTCTGAGGGGGATAAAAGAACAAGGTAACTACATATTTAGCATTATATAACATACGGGAGTAAAAGTGTATAGAAATACACACACAGATCAAGATTTGAAGGTGTACTTATTTAGCCAAGACTTCGGTCTTGTTAACCCTCTTTTATATAGGGGTTATTTGTCTGGGTACCATTTCGGGTACTATGAGAAGGGCGAGTTGTAAATACAACTACTAAAACGCCACGTAACTTCGGTCTGATAAGCATATTTAAGCACACGAGAGACAGGGATCTCTGCACCAAATCAGAGAAGTGTTGTATGGTAGAATATATGAGTTTTTAGTGCTAGTAAGTAGGTTACCAGGTTACTATCCACCAAACTACAAACACCAACTGTATGTGATTCGGTGACAGAATTAGAACGGATCTAATTACCCAACAACCAATCATATCAGGGGGGAGGGGGGATCCTGTCACCGCCTCACTTTCATATATAGGAGAGGGCTGCAACTCCAGCCCAAGGGATACCATTGAGGTCGCGCAGGACCCGAGTAATCTAGAACCTTCTCGAAAGAGTTGGTCACCTAGTCCATGATTCCGAGGACACTGATGTGGCCCGCCTAATGCGGGGTCCATGAGGAACTCGGACAGAGTTACCGCCCGTGTCGAGTTAGGACACGCGGAGACCGGCAGAGGACAAACGGACTGGAGAGAGACAACAAGGCCTGCCTGAGAGGGACTCATAGATATTCATAGATATACTTAGGCTAGATAGTGTGCTAGATTGTTGTATGACAACTATATGTTTGATGTTTAACTATCTGTGATATGTAATATAATAATAATAATAATAATAATAATAAGTCTTTATTTTCAAAGGGTTAAGAATTGGGCACGCAGGCCCGTCTGACATTCTGCCCTTCTTCTCTATTTCCTCTCATACATTCTTTCATTCAACATCACTTATGAAGCAACTTTTGACAACAAAAGAACATTAAAACGCATGAAAAATAATCAATAACAAATGACTCACTGAGGCAGTGTTTAACATGGGCATTATAAATACCTAAGGAGGGTGTAACGTGCCATACATAAGGGAATGTTTTTGGCTAGTGTCGTTTGAGATAAGTTACCATTATTGTCTATTTTGTGTTATTTGTTATGGGGGCATGTAGTCTGTACTAAGGTAGTGTTCAAACAGGTTGCGAATGTATGTATCATGATTGGTGGTGTCTTTGATTTCTTGTGGAAGATTGTTCCACAACTGAGCGGCAGAGTATGCTAAGCTTGTTTTATATAAGTCTATCCTAGGTTTAGGGACATGAAGTATATTTAGTCGTTCGCTATGTCTAGCGTTATATTTAAACAATGGCCAAAGGTAGCTTGGAGCATTTTGAAATAGGATTTTGTGAATTAGTTTGGTCTTATTAAAAAGCAGGCGCTTGTGGATGGCAGTAACCGGAGACGTTTATATAGGTTAGAATTGTCGGTAAGCTTTTCACCATTAATTAAACGCACTGCCCTTTTCTGGAGTGAATATAGGCGTTTTGTTATTGATTTGGAGCATCCATCCCAGACTGTGGAGCAGTAATCAATATGTGTTTGTATATGAGAAGTATAGAATATCTTTCTTGTGTTTTCGTCAAGGAAATTTTTAATTTTGGCAAGTTGGTATACTTTTTTGGCTATTTGTTTAACTAGAGCATGAACATGTGAGTTAAAAGTTAGATTTTGATCTATGATAACACCCAGTGTCTTGTGCTCGGTGACACTTTCTACAGGCGTGCTGCCAATGTGCAGCTGAAGAGTTCTCTGCGAGTTTAGAGTGTGAAGTCTTTGCCTGGTTCCTATTAACATAGACTTTGTTTTAGTAATGTTAATTTGCATGCGGTTTGCATGACTCCAGTTAACTACACTATTTATTTCCTGTTGCAAGGATAATTCTAGCACATTACGATCAACAGCGTTTGTATATACTGTGCAGTCATCAGCAAATAGATCGCAGGACGACGACAGAGTTAATGGAAGATCATTTATATAAATGGCAAATAATAGAGGGCCAAGAATAGACCCCTGAGGTACTCCAATATTAATGGTAATGGCTTGAGATAAAACTTTATTGTGTGATACTACTTGCTTTCTGTCTAATAAGAATGATTTTATTAATGTCACTATATTAAAACTTACTTTCATTGTTTCTAGTTTTTTAATTAGAATAGTATGTTCTATCATATCGAATGCTTTCCTAAAGTCTATAAACACCGCTCCACATAGAGTATTGTTGTTGATATTTTGATGCCAGTTTTCTATCATGTTTGTTAGTGCCGTATGGCAAGAATATTTTGGCCGAAATCCTGACTGGCTGTCAACTATCAGTTTATGGCGAACTAAGTGATCTAGTGTTGTTTTGTTGATGTGCTTTTCTAGCGGTTTGGATAATGAGGATAATATGGAAATTGGTCTATAATTACTCATGAGACGATCGTCTAGAGGACCAGCTTTTAAATGAGGATACACTTTAGCGATTTTAAAGGCTGATGGGAAGTGACCTCTGGTTAGACATTGATTATATATAAAAGTTAGTGACTCGCAGATCGCCGGTGCAGCATGGCGAAGGATCCGACTACTAATTCCATCTAGTCCTGATGAGTTATTGTTTTTTAGATTACGGAGATGAGTAAATACTTCAGTTGTCGTCATTAGCGGTATGTTGGAGGAAATGTGTCCATAGCATTTGTTCTCACAGAATGATGATAATAAAGATATGTCATGAGGCGCATCTGGTATTGCAGCCTTCAGTTGGTTTATGTCGGACTGAAAGTATCTACTGAATTGATCACATGTAACCTGATTTGATGGTAATGATTGTGATGATTTGTGTTTGTTTGTCAAGGTATTAATTGCTTTACATATATCTTTAGTGTTGGTTTTATCTATTACTATGTTCTTAAAATAGTTTTTCTTTTCCTTCCGAATAACATATTGAACTTTGTTTCTCAGACTACGGTACATAGTTAGATCTCTATTTTTGTGAGCCCTGTCGCGATCTCTCATAAGTTCAACTACCTCCTGTGTGATCCACGGGGGCTTTGTGTGATGTTTAACACGAACTTCCTTAAATGGAACATGTTTATCAAATATACTTAGAAAGGTCTTTAGCCAGTGGTCCAGAGCATCGTCTGGGTCAGGAAGCTGGTAAACATAATCTAGAGATGAGTTGACCAAATCTTGTAAGAAGACGTCTCGATTGAAATTTTTGTAATTTCTATATTTTATGCTTATATGTTTGTGCTTGGGAGTTTTGGTGCCCCTTTTCGACCACGTGCAACATACTGGATAGTGATCGCTCATTGCATTGATAGGTACACTACATTCTGTGATGTTATCAGCACACGTAGTATAAATATGATCTATAAGTGTTGCAGATGATTTAGTGATTCTAGTGGCTTGTTTGACTAACTGTTGGAAATTATATGACTCTATTATGTTTTCCCATGTTTTGTTTGATTTGTTAGCGTCTATGTTGAAGTCACCTAGCAATATTATTTCCCTAGCATTACTAAAGACTACATCCATCATAGTGGTGAATTTTTCATACCAGATATTTCCTGCACTGGGGTTTCGATAAAGATAGCCAACTACTAGCGGTATGCGATTTTGAAGTTTAACCTCTATCCATACACACTCAATCTCACAGCTTTCAAAGTCTAGCCTGCGGTGGGCGTTAAGCGAGTTGGAAATATAAACTGCAATACCCGTCTCTTGTTTCTGATAGGGATCTCTTCTAATGGTTTTAAAACCTCTGATAGCGATGTCATCATCTGAGATGTTGCCATTTAATCGACTTTCGCTAACGCCAAACATGTGAAAATTTTGATTAAGTATAAGTGATAGTTCGGGCAGCTTCCCTAATAGATGGCATATGTTTACATGCCCGATTCTGAGCCCATTATTCCTGAGCCAGTGTTCGTACTTATTAGACATTTCAACAATGCGTAATCACAAGTTTAAAAGCAAAACACACACACACAAAGTGAATACAACTTACGTCCCTTATTACAAAACACACTCTAAAGTACAGAGAAACAGTAATATCTCTGTAAATATATAAAAATACGTACACAGATCCGTAAGGAAGAGCAGTGAAGACCCCCTCACTCACCGTGAAAACACAATTAGAATTATTATAAAAGCTATACAGCTAAGTACTATCAATTAATATAAAGTCAAAACCAGTCAATGTTTGTAATAACTTATAACCTAATACGTTACTAGATCAAGTTATAACCAAATATGCAGATAAACGTTTAAGGAGAGGCTCTTTCTTGTACCGAGATCCGGTGTAGCTTTGTCCTAAGTTGCTAGTAAATACCAGGTTGTGTTGGTTGTTGGTATAGCGACATTATAAGTGCTTGACGAAGTGTAGCTGGGCTATACCGTGTGAGGTGCAACCATTCTGGATTACAATTAAATGGGTACTGATGATGTCTCATGGGTATGTAATGACTACCAACTAGAGCCTCTGGTTGGTGGCTAACAGGAGGTTGTGCTGGCACGTCGTTGTTGCTGAGAGTCGGATCCTTTCTGGGGAGAATAGGAATCATATCTTCGTAATTATTACCCTCCTGTGTGAAAGACGACGTATTTAACGGACTTGGTGTTGTGGTAGTGTCCCGTCTGGCTTGGATTTCAGGTGCAGTGGTTATGAGTGGTCTGCACACTTCTGTCCTATTTGTACTTGATGTGACGGGAGTATGTCGTCTGGCTTGAGTTTCAGGAGTAGCTAAAAGTGTCCGGCGCGATCCCGTATTGGATGTATGGTATGTCCGTTCTGGATATTTTAAATTCTTGGCGAGAAAACTGGTGCCCAATGTAGATAAATGTATTTGATCCTTGTAAAGACTCTTTTTTGGTGCACCAGCCTGTGAAGTGAATGATGCTGTATTGTTGATGAATTGTATCTTGTTTTGAGAACAGAAAAGAGAGCGCGGGTCTGTTTGACCACTGCGCCAACTGTACACTTTATACAATAAATGTTCTATATCCTAGCGAACAGTGTATTGTTGCCTGTATGAACCCGAACCGTTATTTAGATAAGAGTAAGATGATGACAGGCACCCATACCATTGCATAAAAACCTGCGCAACGCGGTCTGCTGCCAAATCGCCCACAGCTGTATTTCGAACGCGGGTATACGGAATTACGAACCGCGTTTATAAAACCTTGGCCACGGAGCTCGGCGCAAGTAATGAGTAATTATAGGCCAACTAGCTGCCCGGCCCGGTTTCGCCCAGGCTCTGGCGGGGATCTATCTATCTATCTATCTATCTATCTATCTATCTATCTATCTATCTATCTATGTATCTATCTATCTATCTATCTATCTATCTATCTATCTATCTATCTATCTATCTATCTATCTATCTATCTAGTCTGTCTGTCTGTCTGTCTGTCTGTCTGCTTGTCTGTCTGTCTGTCTGACCCGGCCCGGCTTCCCCCAGCTCCTGGTGGGGAGCATCTCATTTAATTCATATAAGTAGTCATATAAGCTCCCGTTCCCGACTATCTATCTGTCTGTCTGTTTGTCTGTCTGTCTATCTGTCTGTCTGACCCGGCCCGGCTTCGCCCAGACCCTGATGGGGAGCAAATCATTTAATTCATATAAGTAGTCATATAAGCTCCCGTTCCCGACTATCTGTCTGTCTGTCTGTCTGTCCGACCCGGCCCGACTTCGCCCAGGCCTTGGTGGGGAGCATCTCATTTAATTCATATAAGTAGTCATATAAGCTCCCGTTCCCGATCGATCGATCTATTTATCTATCTATCTATCTATCTATCTATCTATCTATCTGTCTGTCTGTCTGTCTGTCTGTCTGTCTGTCTGTCTGTCTGTCTGTCTGTCTGTCTGTCTGTCTGTCTGTCTGTCTGTCTGTCGTGTCTGTCTGTCTGTCTGTCTGTCTATGTATGTATGTTCGGCCCGAACATAACAACAAAATATAGATAGAATAGAAGAATAGATAGAAAATATGATTGGAAGAGATCTATCTAAAGTAAACTTGGCTCCCGTTCCCGACTATCTGTCTGTCAGTCTGTCTATCTGTCTGTCTATCTGTCTGACCTGGCCCGGCTGCACCCAGTCCCTGGTGGGGAGCATCTCACTTAATTCATCGTCAATCAACTCATTTAAACTCAGGGGACGTAACTTAAGATATAACAATTATACTAAAAGTTATATCCCTTTGTGTCATATATTATTATATTTTCTTATGTTCAGTCATGTAATTACAAAATTAAATTTTAGAAAGGTAATAGCTGATAGCTGATAGATAAAACTATCACAGTTGGTTGCACAGGAATGAAAGGAAAACGTGTAGAAAATTTCATCTCAATCGGTTGGACCGTTCGCGAACGAATGAAGGACGGAACATACATACATACATACATACATACATACATACATACATACATACATACATACATACATACATACATACATACATACATACATACATACATACATACATACATACATACATACATACATACATACATACATACATACATACATACATACATACATACATACATACATACATACATACATACACACAAAGATTTTTATATATATAGATTTCCATATTATCCTCATTATCCAAACCGCTAGAAAAGCACATCCACAAAACAACACTAGAGCAATTAGGTCGTCACAAACTAATAGTTAACAGTCAGGATTTCGGCTAAAATATTCTTGTCATACGGCCCTAACAAACATGATAGAAAACTGGCATCAAAATATTAACAACAATATTATATGTGGAGCGATGTTTATAGACTTTAGAAAAGCATTCGATATGATAGATCATACTATTCTAATTAAAAAACTAGAAACAATGAAAGTAAGCTTTAATATAGTGACATTAATAAAATCATTTTTATTAGACAGAAAGCAAGTAGTACCACACAATAAAGCTTTATCTCAAGCCATTACCATTAATATTGGAGTACCTCAGGGGTCTTTTCTTGGCCCTCTGTTATTTGCCATTTATATAGATGATCTTCCTTTAAACCTGTTGTCGTCATGTGCTAGAATTATCCTTGCAACAGGAAATAAATAGTGTAGTTAACTGGAGTCATGCAAACCGCATGCAAATTAACATATCTAAAACAATGTCTATGTTAATAGGAACCAGGCAAAGACTTCATACACTAAACTCGCATAGAACTCTACAGCTGCACATTGGTAGCATGCCTATATAAAGTGTAACCGAGCACAGCGCACTGGATCTTATCATAGATCACAATCTAACCTTTAACTCATATGTTCATGCTCTCGTTAAACAAATAGCCGAAAAAGTATACAACTTGCCAAAATTAAAAATTTCCTTGACGAAAACACAAGAAAGATATTCTATACTTCCCATATACAAACATATATTGATTACTGCTCCACAATCTGGGATGGATGCTCCAAATCAATAACCAAACGCCTATATTCACTCCAGCTAACCTACATAAGGGTCTTCGGTTACTGCCACTCCATAAACGCCTACGTTTTAATAAAGCCAAACTAATTTGAATAATGAAGACACAAACAATAGATTGCATGATTTATTGCCTGGCATATTTCGCTGCATCTCGTCAGGTACATACTGCAGAAATCACACAACTTACATGAATTAATTAGATAAATCCTTTAAACTGAAATATATACATGTTCGCACAGTAATGTCGATTGTCTACCACGGTAATTTTAAACTGACTAACATGTCTTTCTGCTTACACAAGGACGGCTTTCGAAGGTTGATTAGTATAGCTTCAGCAAACTTTAACAGTCGACTACTTTGTGTGTTGAACAACACACGGAAGGCACTGTCTCTTTCAACCACGTGACCACTCTCGAGCACATGTCTCCCGACCGATGAAGCCAGACTTTTCCGGTGTTTCGTCCTGCCTAGGCTACCATCTTCTGTGTGTAGTATCTTGTCCAACCAATTCGGAATATGTTCCGAAACCCTGCAATGTAACTGTCGCTCAGTTCTGCCTATGTAGATGGCCTCGCATCTGCATGTAAATTGGTAAATACAATTTGATTTGGCGTACAAAGCTACAGGTTCTTTTACTGCTGGGACTGGGATCGGTGTGTTTCTGTACCTGATGACTAGAGCTGCAGCACAGAATGTTCGCTCGACTGCTGTGTTGAGCCGGTCCCGCAGACGTTGCATTACGTCATCTCCTCGGAATGTTAGCTGGATGAATACTTTGAGTTTAGGGACTGTAGTTACTTCTGATTTCGGTTTGGGCTGTTGGCAGTGGCGCTTTATAAATCCTGTGGAGTACCCATTCAGGTTTAAGGCATTCTTCAGAGGTTTAAATTCCTCTGTCAGTGTGTCCTGGGTGCATATCTTCCTAGCACGGTCAAACAGAAAGAGAAATATATTAGATGCAAGAGCAGTGCCCAATTTCAGTATAAACACAGATCATAAAGCAGTCGTTGCCACAATAAGAACCATTAGAAGAAGAAGACAAAGAGCAGGAAAATACATGCCATGCGAATCAGTAAACTTAAAAAACCTTAAAGACGAGGCAGTAAGGGAAAATTATGAGAAAGAACTAACTGAACTCTTTGTAAAATTACCTACGGAAAGAAAAACAGTGGAAGAAGAATGGGAGATATTCAAATCAAGCATTTTAAATACTGCAAAAATAACATGCGGAACCACGAAAAAACGCAAAACACGGATAAAGAAAATAACAAGTTGGTGGAACGCAGAAGTAAAGAAAGCGGTAAAAGAAAAAAAGGAAAAATATAAAAAGTGGTTGAAGAGCAAACAGGAATGTGATTACAGAGAATACAGAATAGCGAGAAGACATGTGAGTAGAATAGTAAAGAGGGAAAAACAAAAAGACTGGGAAGAGTATGGAGAAACCCTAAATAAAAACTACAAGGAGGCAACCAGAAACTTCTACAAAAAGATAAGTGCAATGCGAACCAGAGGAGAACCCTTTGACCCAACTGAAATAATTAACAGCGAAAATGGAGAACCAATAAGTGAACAAAAACAGATCCTAATAAGATGGAAGCAGTATTTCGAACAACTTCTCAACATCCCATCAGATGTCACAGGAATTCAAGAGACCTACACAGATGTCACCGAGGAACTAGAACCAGACATACTAAAAGAAGAAATTATAGAAGCCATCAGATTAGCCCCATTAAACAAATCACCAGGACAGGATGAAATACCAAATGAACTAATTAAAGCAGCAAGGGAAGTAGGAACAGCTTGGCTACATAGACTATTCAACCATGTTTGGGTAGAACAACAGACACCACGAGACTGGGGAAATGCCATAATTATCCCAATGTGGAAAAACAAAGGCAGCAAAAGAGATTGCACACAATACAGAGGCATTTCACTGTTGAGTCATACTGGGAAAATATTTTGCAAAATTCTTGAAAAAAGATTACGAACTACTTTAGAACCCCAGCTAAGCGAAACGCAGCTTGGATTTAGGAAAAACAAAGGATGCACAGACGCCATTTTTGCTCTTAGACAACTTATAGAAAAATCAATTGAATTCAATGAAACACTCTACTTAGCCTTTGTCGACCAAGAAAAGGCATTTGATAGGGTAGATAGAAACAAGCTGTGGGAAATCCTTAAACAATATGGAGTGAGTACACATCTAACAAACCTATGCAGAAGTTTATACAACAACAGTGAATGCATAGTGAGAGCAACTGGAGAACACTCAGAACCCTTCACCATAAGATCTGGAGTACGACAAGGTTGTGTCCTGTCCCCTCTCTTGTTCATAACATATATAGACAACATATGTAAAGAAACCAGCCAAGCAGAGACAGCAAGAATACCGCATGACGAGAACACAGAAGAAGAACCATCTGCAAATCTAACCATTAGAGAACTCCTGTTTGCGGACGACCAAGCACTAATAGCAAAATCAGAAGCTGAATTACAAGACCACATGAATAGTCTAAACGAAATGTGTAGGGAACATAACATGAAAATTAGCACAAGCAAAACAGAGGTAATGACTATAACTAAAGAAGAACAAACAGCAACAATTCACCTAAACGAACATCCCTTGAAACAAGTAAAGAGCTTCAAGTACCTAGGAAGTATAATATCATCAAATGGCAGATCAGAAGACGAGATCGAAAATAGGTGCAATAAGGCAAATCAACTCATTGGACAAATGGCACCAATACTAAAGAACAAACATGTATCAATAACTACTAAGAAAGCAGTTTACAACACAATCTTCCTACCAACTCTCTGCTACCAATGCCAAACCTGGACAATGACAGAAAAAGAGAAAAGAAAAATCACAACAACAGAAATGAGGTTTCTGAGAAGAATACTCAACGTATCAAGAAGAGATAAGATCAGAAATGAAGAAATCAGGACTAAAGTGGGGGTTAAAGCTGCTCTAGATTTTATTAGAAAGCAGCAAGTCAAATGGTTTGGCCATGCAAGTAGGCTACCAGTCAACAGCATGCCACAACAAGCAATGATGTACAGACCAGATGGAAACAGAGGAAGAGGCCGACCACGTAAACGTTGGACTGAGGGAATAACAGAATCCATGGGAATGTCGATATACGAAGCCCATAACCGGGCACTCTCACGAAGTTTATACTTCACCTCGACACCGCAAGGTACAAGAGGAACATGATGAGATGAGATGAGACGGTCAAACAGGGTCCGTACTAAGCCCCGTTTGTACTGGACAGGTGCGAAGCTCTGGAACTTTAAGTATTGGCCAGTCCATGTTTCTTTGCGGTACACCGATCTTTGAATTGTGCCATCTACTCTAAGTCTCATTAGGATATCTAGAAACGGCAACGCTTCGTTGTGTTCGTGTTCCATAGATAAAGAGATGTTTATATGTGTCTCGTAAATTGTGGCCTGGAACGACGTTGCTTGTAGCTCGTCTGTGGTGATAATTAGTATATCGTCCACGTAACGACGGTAAAAGGCCAAGTTATTGATTTCTGAGGATCTCTTTTCTTCTAAGTGTGCCATGAAGATGTCCGCTAGAATAGGTCCAAGTGGGCTCCCCATGGCCACTCCGTAAATTTGGCGATATGACTTGTTTAGAAAGTTTAATTGTATGTTGGCAGTACATAATTTTAATAGCCTCTCTAGAATAGCTGATGGTATGTCTAGTTTTAGTTGTTTGTCTCTAATGCGTTTCGCTTATTATATTAACGGTCTCATCTAATGGAACGTTGGTGAATAAAGAGGCAATATCCATGCATGCCATGTGTTTGTTGTTTATGTCCATAGTATCCAATAATTCCACCAGTTCGGATGTATCCCTGAGTGTTCTTGGATCGAAGGACTGTCGTACTGGCTTTAAAATTCCAGCTAGCCATCTCGCCATTCGGTGTTGTGCCGAGTTAACCATGGAAAAGATCGGTCTTAGTGGGATGCCGGGCTTGTGAAGCTTGGGTAGACCGTACATCTGAGGTGTTTGGGAGCCACGCGGTGTGAGCGTTTTTGCAGTGGCCTCACTGATGAGTCCTGCATTCACAAGTAACTGGATTTCTTTCCTCATTTTTGCATCCAGGTCCTCCGACTTGTTGACTGTTAGCTCTACTCTGAATTTAGATGCGTCTGATAATATATCATCCATTTTTCTCTGGTAGTCTGATATGTCCATCAGTACTGCACCACTCCCTTTGTCAGGTTTCAATATTACAAGGGTTTTGTTGGCCTTTAACGCTTTAAAGGCAGTAAGGTGTTCGTTGGTCAGCGGACATGTCTGTTTAGAGGGGGTTGCGCGATACTGGTGTTCTAAATCTACCAGTTTGGCCTTCAGCCACCCGAATGACTCAGCAGAAGTAGGTGATAACTTGGAGACTTGATCAAACAACATTTCAAATTGTGCTTGCGACTCAACACGGTTAATGTGTTTGGGCTTTATGCAGAATTTTAATCCGTATGCAAGGGCCTCCGTTTCAATGTTGTTGAGTACGTACGATGATAAGTTCCTCACATATTTCTCTGGGTTGTCTAGTACTGACGTAGTTATCTTTTCAGTGCTCAGTGATTTGTTGAGGCGAGCATTCTCTGCGATTTTCACCTTGTACACTGTTTCTGTACAGAATTTGGTGAACTGCAAGTAGCCATACAAGCTCAATTCTTTGGTGACGTAGTAGGCAGAACTGTGTGTGCGCTTGAGGTTGGCCAGTTTAGACTGGGTTTCTTCTATCTGGTTTTTTGTCAGCCGTCTCAGGTTTTTTCTTGTTGGACATATTCTGTCCGCCCTGAGAGATCTGAAATACCGGTGAGGGAATATTCCCCTCTTTAGGCATTCCTCGAGAAATCTCAATCGACACTCCTGTACCAATATTTTACACTTCAGCTTGAGTAATCCATCCAATCGCTTCACTGTTGGTAATGGAAGGCGACGTTTCAGAAATTCAAAACAATGTTTTCCCGTGATGAATTTGAATAACGAAGACACAAACAATAGATTGCATGATTTATTGCCTGGCATATTTCGCTGCATCTCGTCAGGTACATACTGCAGAAATCACACAACTTACGTGAATTAATTAGATAAATCCTTCAAACTGAAATATACACATGTTCGCACAGTAATGTCGATTGTCTACCACGGTAATTTTAAACTGACTAACATGTCTTTCTGCTTACACAAGGACGGCTTACGAAGGTTGATTAGTATAGCTTCAGCAAACTTTAATAATCGACTACTTTGTGTGTTGAACACACGAAAGACACTGTCTCTTTCAACCACGTGACCACTCTCGAGCACATGTCTCCCGACCGATGAAGCCAGACTTTTCCGGTGTGTCGGCCTGCCTAGGCTACCATCTTCTGTGTGTAGTATCTTGTCCAACCAATTCGGAATATGTTCCGAAACCCTGCAATGTAACTGTCGCTCAGTTCTGCCTATGTAGATGGCCTCGCATCTGCATGTGATTTGGCGTACAAAGCTACAGGTTCTTTTACTGCTGGGACTGGGATCGGTGTGTTTCTGTACCTGAGGACTAGAGTTGCAGCACAGAATGTTCGCTCGACTGCTGTGGTGAGCCGATCCCGCAGACGTTGCATTACGTCATCTCCTCGGAAGGTTAGCTGGATGAATACTTTGAGTTTAGGGACTGTAGTTACTTCTGATTTCGGTTTGGGCTGTTAGCAGTGGCGCGTTATAAATCCTGTGGAGTACCCATTCAGGTTTAAGGCATTCTTCAGAGTTTTAAATTCCTCTGTCAGTGTGTCCTGGGTGCATATCTTCCAAGCACGGTCAAACAGGGCCCATACTAAGCCCCGTTTGTACTGGACAGGTGCGAAGCTCTGAAAATTTAAGCATTGGCCAGTCCATGTTTCTTTGCGGTACACCGATCTTTGAACTGTGCCATCTGCTCTACGTCTTATTAGGATATCTAGAAACGGCAACGCTTCGTTGTGTTCGTGTTCCATAGATAAAGAGATGTTTAAAACATCTTGGGTTTGAGTGACCATTTCCGGTTGTCGTGATGACTACTTCCGGTCCCGGGGGTGGACAGGCGCGAACAGGTACCTCCGCCGGCTGCCTCCGCGTCCTCCGATCGCTTCCGAGACCATTCAAAGACAGCGAGGCAAGCCCCGTGCATTTGGAATACTTATATAGTTAAGCAGACCAACTAGTTGTCGGGTTCGAGTCCCAATGTGTGTGTGTGTGTGTGTGTGTGTGTGTGTGTATGTAGGTGTGTACGGGGTAGGCCGATGTGAGGGCGAGAGGGAATAGGCCCCTACCCCGGATATTATCCTTTGCCCTCCGAGGAGGAGGGCCATCAAAATTCTCATTAAAATGTGAATAGTGACGGTCAAGTGTGGTCTGTGGATAGCTCAAAAGGAGTATTTTTGTTTTTTTTTTAATTTGAAAAAAAAATAAAATAGGTATCTTTTGCATTGCAGTGTTTATAGCGGATCTTATTTATTAATTTGATATGATATATCTCTGCAACCAGAGTTTTACATTGTCCATGTTTTTCTCTAAACTAAATAAGTCATGTTTACGTAGTCGAAATCTGGACCCATTCTCAAATATGGGCGGCAGGAACAATTTTTTTTTCTTTTTTTCCCCCAACGATTATTGTATACAAAGCAATGTACAAGGTGTAATGTGTGTTTCTTTGTTTGTGTATATTACAGAGCGTTGCCGTTTGCTAGTGTTATGTGTCACATGCGTTAATCAAAACAAGTACATGCATATACAGATATGCTAATATGACATTTATGGCATAGTACATGTAAACCACACATTCCTCGTTTCATTTCCATCTCCACAAATGGAATGCATGTTACAACTGTCCATCTCTCTCTCTCTCTCTCTCTCTCTCTCTCTCTCTCTCTCTCTCTCTCTCTCTCTCTCTCTCTCACACACACACACACACACATTCACACACACACACACATTCTGTCTTGATCTATCTCTTGCTTTCTGTAGATGATTGTACATGGATTTCCATGATCTTGGGCAATAACCTTTACATTCTTATTCTATTTAAATTGTGGGGGGGGGGGGGGATTTCCATGTGCATATATTAATATAAATTCCCGTATATAAAACAAAGCATTGATTATATTTACACAAATACCTACACGAATTACCCATACTTGGCTACCCATATACAAAATACCATACATGCTGGCCTTTGGTATTCGTGCTGGGAAATCGTGTTGAAAATAGAGGAGTATTTGGTAATACTACTCTTTGATCTGAGCCCCAAAAAAGACCTAAAAGATACCTTTGGCATAGTCAGCGTTAGGAAAAAAGACTGAAGTCAGATTCCGACTTAACATATTCAGTGAAATCTCCATACTAATCATTAAAATATTAATTTCTTAATTTTACGCCGGTTATTTCCCTGTGCGTATTTTAGAAATATTTGTGTCCCCTTGATACTGACAAAACATGTGGCGGGTCATCTGCGCTTATTGTAATATCGCAGTAAGCGAATAACGCACGATAGTGAACTTTTGAATATAGTGGTTTTAAATGGCGCTGAATCGCGTGAGCACATCACAAAATGTATAAACAAATAATCTGAGGCACTTTGCTTGGGTGCCAATGAAGTAATCTCATGAAAAAGCTGCGTAAATGGTAACACAAAACTACACTTTATGTCAGAAACTGTACATCTCGAAAGGCAAAACCTGTCGGTATATGTGGATGGTGACAAATATACTTTAGTTTGCAGTAATCTCACAAAAGCGGTAAAAAAAACTGCATCAGCGAGGCAAGCCCCGTGCATGTCATGTGAATCAAGCTCTGGGCATGTCTCTAGCTCTAAAAATTAGTGTACTATCGCAGAATACCACTCAAACATTAACAATATATCTTACGTCATGACTAGACGCAATACACACCTAAGACGATAAATCGAAATCATGCGAGGCAAGCCCCGTGCATGTCATGCGAATCAAGATCTGGGTATGTGTCTAGCTCTAAAAATGAGCTTACTTTCACAGAATACCACTCAAACATTAACAAGTTATCTTACATCATTGCCAGACACAATACACACCTACGACGATAAATCAAAATCATGCGAGGCAAGCCCCGTCCATGTCATGCGAATCAAGCTCCGGGCATATCTCTAGCTCTAAAAATTAGCTTACTTTCACAGAATACCACTCAAACATTAACAAGGTATCTTACGTCATGACCAGACGCAATACACACCTGTGACGATCAATCAAAATCATGCGAGGCAAGCCCCGTGCATGTCATGCGAATCAAGCTCCAGACATGTCTGTAGCTCTTAAAATTAGTGTACTAGCGCAGAATACCATTTAAACATTAACAAGGTATCTTATGTCATTGCCAGATGCAAAACACACATGTGTCCGATAAATCGAAATCATGCGACACAAGCCCCGTAAATGTCATTCGAATCAAGCTCCGGGCAGGTCTCTCAATTACCATCACCGTCATCACCCACAACCACTAACAAAAAATCGTCGTCATCATCATCATCATCAGCAGCTCATCATTCATCATCAGCATCATCTGAGGGTGACCAACTGGGTGATTTATCACAGGGCTATGTCGGTGGAGTGAACGTACGTGAACGTGTTCAGACATGTCTTTGGGGAAAACTGGACGATGACTCAGAGTGTACTGACAGCATAACGATACAGTCGAGACACTTGGGTAATGCTCACAGTCGATTAAATATGGCGCTGCTTCCGGGTACCTGTGTAATGGCGACAACCAGACCACGTGGGCAATAGTTACAGCCTGTCAAAGATGGCACCGCATCCGGTCACATGTGGGAGTGGCAAAACAAGAACACATGCTCGCTGACTAAAACCATTCAAAGATGGCGCTGCATCCAATCACCCATGGGTAATGGTCACATCCGGTGAAATATGGCGATGCATCCGGTCGCTTGTGTAATGACTACAACCAGATCACATACTCAATGGTCGCAAGTGGTCAACGATTTCCTCGCATCCGATCACATGTGGTAAGGAGAAACCAGACCACGTGGCTAAAGCCGATCAAAGATGGCGCTGTATCCGGTCACTTGTCTTATGGGATACAACCGAAACACGTGCCTAATGACTCAACCGTTCATAGATGGAGTCGCACCCGGTCGCATGACCAGACAGTGCATAATATTCGGCTGACTCATTCTACGTCAGAAAATAGCGTGTATAAGCCGGCCAGCATTCGTCTAATAGAAGTACCGGTCTCTGTGAGCATTAACCAGAACACCATGTGCCAAATCTCTAATGGTAATATGGCTTTTTTTTAATACATCTTTCACATTTTCGTTGTATTTCCCCAAGTAGGCATACAGTTAACCTAACAATACTAGTATAATAAAGAGATATATGGTGCTAATCGCATATAACTGGAGTATGTGCTCTGCTGGCTTCGCCACCTATCAACACATGCACATGGCTGATTCATTAAGCCTGAATGGTCGTATACATGTGGCCTATTCTGAGATGGAGATTAATGACTTGTCCTGATCTGTCCATAACACGGTAGTCACCTTGAGCAAGTACTGTGGCTTTCTGGTTGACTTCGTCATTCATTTCTTTTGGTGGTATGTAACGGGTGGATCAGACTTATCTTATTGCACTCCTTCCGTACCCAATCAACCAGCGCTGGCGTGTCTGGGTACTCCACAGTGGGATGACAACCCTTGTATGGTGACCTTATGCCCACTGCTAAGTTCAGAAAGTAGTGTCCTTAGTACCGACAATGTCCCACAACGAGCGCCTCGAGCACTGATTTTTGCATTTCCAAAAGCAACTAATGATACAACCGAGGCACGAGTGTAATGACCCCGTAGGTCAAAAACAGTGGTAATGGAAGAAACCAACGTGGAAACTAACTCACAAAATACCCCAGAGGGGGAAAGAAAATTCGTTCTGGTGCATGTGTGGTCGGCGAGTGCCGCGACTAGAGATTGTCTTCTTCTGTCAACTGGTCGTTATATACAGTCATTGAGTATCACTATGTAATCTGTCTCGAGACAACGTCAACTCGATCGAGATCAAGTTTTGTATCGCTCTTCTAAGCAGCTGTCTGGGTTACATGCTACCAAACCCTAAAATATGAGATTCTAAATGGCATTACCGAGTAATGCTTCGCCGAACATATTTCCCAAGAACTCACCAGGTCACTATTTCGTCAAGTTACCGCAGACTATAGAGGTGAGTCAATATTTTGAAGTGGGTCTGGCCGAAATTCAATTCCCCAACTACTACTGCAATGTGCTAGAGAATGAAGTATGGCTAAGATACATCCCACCCAATGGTAGAGTGATAAGAAAGGTGTGTCCCTCAGACCTGTACAGTTCACCAGACGCGTTTATAACTGCACTAAATCGCCTAATGAAAGATCGGAAGGTGGACGATCAACTCTTTGTTCTATACCATTTCGACAATGCATCAAAGAAAGTCGTCGTGAAAATACTCGAACCCGGGGCCACTATTACATTTAGTGAGAAGTTGCAAGAGATACTAGATACAATTGAAGGTGAAGGGTCGTTAGACCTGAATAACGACCTGCAGAATGTCTACGTATACTGCGATCTCATTGCGGCAAGACCAGTTGGAGACGTCATGGTCCCACTACTAAGGACGGTTCCTATCATGAATCAGCGATCGACCTCAGTGTTTCGCGCCTACGACAAACCTCACTACATACCGCTGAATCGTTACTCCTTCGACATGGTGGAAATACTTCTAACCACTGATACGGGTACAAAGGTCGCATTCACTACCGGGACTTCAGTGCTGACGTTACATTTTCGAGTTCGGAAGAGATCAGACCTAGAATAATGGTGAAATACGGGGCGGTACATCGAAACCCCAGACTGTCCGAAGACATGATGTGCCCGACACTCAGATGATTGATGCCTCGGGTATCTACAAGACTCAGATATCAGCCCACCAAGCAGGAGACCAGTTTTATGATTACATGCTAAGTGACATGTACATACCAGGCTACCAACCGAAAAAAACCAACTACTCAGACAATGGCGTGTAGAAATCCAGAAACAACATACAATGTGTATAGCTTTGTACGTGAAAATAAAATGTTGTGATGATACTATGTATACCACCGCATATCACATCATCCATTTCGTATAATGACATTATGCATTTTTATTCTTGAAAAATGTACTGAAATACTGTAAAATGTACTTGAAATACTGTAAAATAAACAGGCATATATTATAATTACGTCTTGGTTGTTGAATTTTTGTTAGTGTTTAAGGTGTATATAGTTGTCATGCGATGAGAGAATGATACATATTGGTGACAAATTCAATAAATATTTCAACAAAACTAAGGAAACGGGCTAACCAAAGTAGAAAAAAAAAACTGTCGACCATAATCTGAAATAGCTCAACCAAAATTATGAAAAGTAGGAAACTGTGCAAAACGTAAGAAAATCTGTTACCCAAAAGGGAAAAATATTTGGCCATATTTCAATCAAATTTATGAAAAGTAGGAAAACTTGTCAACCAAATGGGAAAAAGCTTGGTCAAGTAAGAAAATTTGTTAACCAAATGTGAAAAGGATAGCCGAATTTCAAACCACACTTATTAAAAAAAAAAAAAAAAACTCTCAGTCAAACATACGGAAGGTAGGAAAATTTGCAAAACGTAAGAAAATCTGTTACCCAAAAGGGAAAAATATTTGGCCACATTTCAATCAAATTTCTGAAAAGTAGGAAAACTTGTTAACCAAATGGCAAAAAGCTTGGTCAAGTATGAAATTTGTTAACTAAATGTGAAAAGGTTAGCCGAATTTCAAACCAAACTTATAAAAAACAAAATCTCAGTCAAACATATGAAAAGTAGGAAAATTTGTTAACCAAACATGAAAAGTTTGGCCAACTTTCACCCAAATGTATGAAAAGTATGAAATTTTGTTGTCCAGATGTGAAAAGTTTGACCAAATTTCAACCAAACTTATGAAAATTAGGAAATTTTGTGAACCAAATGGCAAAAATCATGGCCAAGTAAGAAAAGTGGTTAACCAAATGTGAAAAGTTTAGCCAAATTTCAAACCAAACTTATAAAAATCTCAGTCAAACATATGAAAAGTAAGAAAAATATGTTAACCAAACGTGAAAAGTTTGACCAACTTTCACCCAAACTTATGAAAAGTGGGAAATTGTGTTGTCCAGCTGTGAAAAGTTTGACCAAATTTCACCCACACTTATGAAAAGTAGGAAACTTTGTTAACCAAAAGGTGAAAAGTTTGGTCAAAGTTCAACTACAAGCATCAACATGTGGGCACATTTGGTAACGAAAGTGAAAAGGTTAGCCAAATTTCAAACAAACTCATAAAAAGTAGGAAACTTTGTTAACCAAATGGCAAAAATCTTGGCCAAGTAATAAAATTTGTTAGCCAGAGGGTGAAAATTTTGGCTACATTTCAACCAGACTTATAAAAAAGCTCACCCAATATTATGAAAAGTAGGAAAATTTGTTAACCAAATGCGAAAAGGTTAGCCGAATTTCAAACCACACTTATAAAAAGCTCAGTCAAACATATGAAAAGTAGGAAAATTTGTTAACCGAACGTAAAAGTTTGGCCAACTGTCAACCAAACTTATGAAAAGTAGGAAATTGTGTTGTCCAGATGTGAAAGTTTGACCACATTTCACCCGAACTTATGAAAAGTAGGAAACTTTGTTAACCAAATGGTAAAAATCTTGGCCAAGTAAGAAAATGTGTTAACCAAAGGTGAACATTTTTGGACAAGTTTGACCAAATTTCAAACAAAAACTCATAAAAACGTAGGAAACTTTGTTAACAAAATGTGAAAAGTTTAACCAAAGTTTATCGAAACTTATAAGATATTCGCCTGTCCCCTATGCAAACAAAAGCAGTATTTCAGAAAATTAAACCTATCTTATGTAATAAGTCACTATAATTGAAGGAAAAAAATAAAATTTCAACAATAAAATTGTACAAAAAAAATTTACAATTAAATTTCTACATGAAACATTCAAGTTGAAAACATAAAGAGAAATTTAATTTAAAATTTTTAAAATAGACAGATTAAATAGTGATACGTCAATGACTGTATATAAAGACCATTTGACAGAAGAAGACAATCTCTAGGCGCGGCACTCGCCGACCACACATGCACCAGAAAGAATTTTATTTCCCCCTCTGGGGTATTTTGTGAGTTAGTTTCCACGTTGGTTGCTTCCATTACCACTGTTTTTGACTTACTAGGTCATTACACTCGTGTCTCGGTTGTATCATTAGTTGCTATTGGGAAATGCAAAAAGCAGTGCTCGAGGCGCTCGTTGTGGGATATTGTCGGTACTAAGGACACTACTTTCTGAACTTAGCAGTGGGCATAAGGTCACCATACAAGGGTTGTCATCCCACTGTGGAGTACCCAGACACGCCAGTGCTGGTTGATTGGGTACGGAAGGAGTGCAATAAGATAAGTCTGATCCACCCGTTACATACCACCAACAGAAATGAATGACGAAGTCAACCAGCAAGCCACAGTACTTGCTCAAGGTGACTACCGTGTTATGGACAGATCAGGACAAGTCATTAATCTCCATCTCAGAATAGGCCACATGTATACGACCATTCAGGCTTAATGAATCAGCCACGTGCAGGTGTTGACAGGTGGCGCAGCCAGCAGAGCACATACTCCAGTTATATGTGATTAGCACCATATATCTCTTTATTATACTAGTATTGTTAGGTTAACTGTATGCCTACTTGGGGAAATACAACGAAAATGTGAAAGTTGTATCAAAAACAGCCAACTTACCATTAGAGATTTGGCACATGGTGTTCTGGTTACTGCTCACAGAGACCGGTACTTCTATTAGACGAATGCTGGCCGTCTTATACACGCTATTTGCTGACGTAGAATGAGTCAGCCGAATATTATGCACTGTCTGGTCATGTGACCAAGTGCGACTCCATCTATGACCGGTTGAATCATTAGGCACGTGTTTCGGTTGTATCCCATAAGACACGTGGCCGGATACAGCGCCATCTTTGATCGGTTTTAGCCACGTGATCTGGTTTCTCCTTACCACATGTGATCGGATGCGAGACCATCGTTGACCACTTGTGACCAGTGAGTATGTGGTCTGGTTGTAGTCATTACACAGGCGACCGGAAGCAGCGCCATATTTCAGCGGATGTGACCATTACCCATGGATGATCGGATGCAGTGCCATCTTTGAATGGTTTAAGTCAGCGAGCATGTGTTCTGGTTTTGCCACTCCCACATGTGACCGGATGCGGTGCCATCTTTGACAGGCTGTAACTATTGCCCACGTGGTCTGGTTGTCGCCATTACACTGGCACCCGGAAGCAGTGCCATATTTAATCGACTGTGAGCATTACCCAAGTGTCTCGACTGTATTGTTATGCTGTCAGTACACTCTGAGTCATCGTCCAGTTTTCCCCAAAGACATATCTGAAAACGTTCACGAACGTTCACTCTACCTACATAGACCTGTAATGAATCACCCAGTTGGTCACCCTCAGAAGATGCTGATGATGATGACGAGCTGATGATGATGATATTTTGTTGGTAGTGGTGGGTGATGACGGTGAAGGTAATTAAGAGACCTACCAGGAGCTTGATTCGCATGACATGCACGGGGCTTGCCTCGCATGATTTCGATTTATCGTCACAGGTGTGTATTGCGTCTGGCCATGACGTAAGATACCTTGTTAATGTTTGAGTGGTATTCTGCGCTAGTACACTAATTTTAAGAGCTACAGACATGTCCGGAGCTTGATTCGCATGACATGCACGGGGCTTGCCTCGCATGATTTCGATTTATCGTCACAGGTGTGTATTGCGTCTGGCCATGACGTAAGATACCTTGTTAATGTTTGCGTGGTATTCTGCGATAGTACACTAATTTTTAGAGCTAAAGACATGCCCCGAGCTTGATTCACATGACATGCACGGGGCTTGCCTCGCTGATGCAGTTTTTTTACCGCTTTTGTGAGATTACTGCAAACTAAAGTATATTTGTCACCATCCACATATACCGACAGGTTTTGCCTTTCGAGATGTACAGTTTCTGACATAAATTGTAGTTTTGTGTTACCATTTACGCAGCTTTTTCATGAGATTACTTCATTGGCACCCAAGCAAAGTGCCTCAGATTATTTGTTTATACATTTTGTGATGTGCTCACGCGATTCAGCGCCATTTAAAACCACTATATTCAAAAGTTCACTATCGTGCGTTAATCGGTTACTGCGATATTACAATAAGCGCAGATGACACGCCACATGTTTTGTCAGTATCAAGTGGACACAAATATTTCCAAAATACGCAAGGGAAATTAAGAAATTATTATTTTAATGATTAATTTGGAGATTTCACTGATTATGTTAAGTTAATTGAATGTGTACTATTGAGACTGGTCTCTAGTGGTATGTTCTCTAGAATTAATCACTATCTATATGGTATTACGTGTTTATTAATTGTGGCAATATACCCATATATAGAATTATTAGCCGTAATCTGGCTTCAGACTTTTTTCCTAACACTGACTATGCCAAATGTATCTCTTAGGTCTTTTTTGGGGTCAGATCAAAGAGTAGTATTACCAAATACTCCTTTTGGGCTATCCAACGACATCACTTAACCGTCACTATTCACATTTTAATGAGAATTTTGATAGCCCTCCTCCTTGGAGGGAAAAGGATAATATCCGGGGTAGGGGCCTATTCCCTCGCGCCCTCACATCGGCCTACATTGTATACACCTACACACACACACACACACATTGGGACTCGAACCCGACAACTAGTTGGTCTGCTTATATATATAAGTATTCCACATGCACGGGGCTTGCCTCGCTGTCTTTGAATGGTCTCGGGAGCGTTCGGATGACGCGGAGGCGGCGGCGGAGGTACCTTTTCGCGCCCGTCCACCCCCGGGACCGGAAGTAGTCATCACGACAACCGGAAGTGGTCATCCAAACCCAAGAGAATACCCTCCAATATTTGAAAAATGAGGTCGCCGAAGGATCCGATTTTTGACGTCAAAGCAACGGATCATGACTTTTTATATAGTAAAAAATGACGTCACCAGGAAGATGTGGATCCTGAAATGATACTTAAATACTACATGACATATTACTAATAAGTCGCTATCAATGAATGTAAGAAAGAGGGTGCTTAAATGCCATATAGAACCAGTTTTGCTGTATGGCAGCGAATCTTGGAATGTAAATAAACAAATTAGGAAGATCTTAGAAGCAACAGAGATGTGGTTTTTAAGACGAATGTTGCGAATTCCTTGGACTGCCAGAGTAACTAACAACGATTGCCTGAAAGAGGATAAATGAAATTAGAACACTATATACAACAATAAGAAAGAGACAAACAACTTTCTTTGGTTATGTGATGAGAAGAGAGGCATTGGAGAACATCGTGATAACTGGAAAGATCGAGGGGAAGAGAGGCAGAGGCAGACCAAGAGAAATTATGCTGGACGGAATGAGATGGTGGCATGGTGGAATATCATCAGCATAGTTGATCCAGAACACCAAAGATCGAGATCTGTGGAGAGCCATGAACGCCTACATGATGATGATGATGATGATGATGTTATACACTGCCTCAGTGAGTCATTTGTTATTGATTATTATTCATGCGTTTTAATTC
Source organism: Cepaea nemoralis (assembly GCA_014155875.1). Lineage (NCBI taxonomy): Eukaryota > Metazoa > Mollusca > Gastropoda > Stylommatophora > Helicidae > Cepaea > Cepaea nemoralis. The sequence goes on along the minus strand of JACEFZ010010339.1, from coordinate 122,885 downwards.
TATTGTCCTTTTGCTGTCAAAATTTGCTTCATAAGTGATGTTGAATGAAAGAATGTATGAGAGGAAATAGAGAAGAAGGGCAGAATATCAGTCGGGCCTCCGTGCCCAATTCTTAACCCTTTGAAAATGAAGACTTTCGTTCGTTCGTTCGTTCGTTCCTGGCACACACATTACACGTAGGAGATGAAATATATCCATCTCCTACGCGAAAGAGTAGCAGTCAGAAAAACAACACAACCGTCCTTCGCCATCTTGACCGGAAGTCGGAAGGCTAAGCCAATACATGTGGTAGGTATAAATCATCGGGGACAGAGGCAGGCAGGACTTCACACTCGGATTATTTTCCCCCTAGAAGTCCCGATCTATGTGTGTTTTTTTTTTTTCCAGGAGTAAATGAGTGTGCTACATGAATTAATTATCTCCAGAGTAGAAGTTGTCGTCTTTAACTTATTTTTTTTTACAGATGGCTACTATTATTTAGCAAGCGTGGACTTGATAATCTGGAGATAACTCAAATTGAAATTGTACCTTAGAAGTTTAAATATTCCGGATCTGACAAAATAGAAAATACATTGCTCTCGACCCTGGCTTATTAAGTAACACCTTGCTTACAACCACCGGTAATAACAACCACCGGTGGAAACAACCACCGCCTGACTGTGTATGGGGGAATATTTATTGCGTAGGGATGGGTTTGCTCTGCTATGGCTGTTAAAGGACAGAAAAGCCCTGACAGATTTATTACGGCGGGTTTTCCCCCTTATCTCATCCATGGGAACTGTGATAGGAGAGAATACACATAAAATGTCGAGACAACCATCCGATTTCCTTTATGTTTTTATCTGTTCTGCTGAGCTATTATTGCGACATTTAATGTGCAAATACATGGAATACCCTAATACATCACTGGAAATACAGAACATTGTGCAAGTCTAAAAAATAATGTGTGAAGCAATTGAATTGATCTTTATTTTCAAATGGTAACAAATTGGGCGCCTAGTCCCGTCTTACATTCGGCCCTTGATGCAAGGACGCAGCGATGCACCTTAGATGCAATGAACCAGAAAGACAATAATGACCTGTTCTCAATCGAACTATTATTATTTGTGTCTCTCTGAATACTACCAACTATAATTTTTACGGATATTTTTAGTGGTGTGTCTTCCATGTTATTTATTAAAGGATATTTTTATTATCGCTTTTGCAGATAATTAATTAATATCTACATGTAATTGTTTTTGTTTTGCTCTGTGCTTTGCAAGCTGAGAATCTCTTTCATGACGGCATCTGCAGTCGATTCGTTTCTGCAGTGGGAGGTAGTGTATGTCCAGAACGTCATGAACACAGGGAAGAATATAGACCATACACATTAGAAATCTATCAGTTAAATGAGCTTACGGGCAAACTGAGGGAAAGAATAGTAATCAGAAATAACAGGGGCATTAAAGGTGACGATATCGACTTCATGGCATCAAGTGTTATCCCATAGGGCTCGATCTCTTTCCGCAGGGCGACTTTCACGAACTCGATAGCACCATCGACGACAGCCGGGAGTCTTCGAGAAAACTCGCTAACCAAATGACGGAGTCAGGAATCGAACCCACAACGTTAGGCACCCGAGGCAGGCAACTTAATCACTTCGTCACGGAGGCCCCAGTAAACATAACTCTCATTTAGTTCCTCGAAACCGACTCACCACTGTCCCCAATACACAGACCTGTCCATGAGACACATTTTCAGCCCCATCCCATCTCATTTATGCCTGTCCCATCCCATCCCATTTATGCTTGTCCCATCCCATCCCATAGGATTCCCATGATAATATTAATATGGAATACAGTTTAAATAAAATTATGAAATTTATGAAAGTTTAGCGTTAGTGTCTACTAAATAGGACTACATGTACAAAGAGACATGTAAAACAACAGAATTTATTAATTTTAATATTCAAGAGTATTTTATTAAAACAAAATGCAATCTAAATATGAGAATGCAGTGTCATTCAGACACCCTCATTCTGTTTCTGAGTCACTCTGCTCATTCAACACATTATTCATTTCCTGCTGATCGACTGTTTCTAATAATTCAGTTAATCCAGGTAATCCCTGAACCATTTCCATAATTTTTATCTTAAATGCAAATAAGATATACACAGAGTTTATAATGAGAGCTGGTAACATCCGGTTTGGTAATTTACTCAACAATAATCCAGTTGCACTCAATAAGCGCTCTACTGCTGCTGAGGACATTGGTATAGCCAAAACAATTTTCGCACTTGCTTTTAGCAGTGGAAACCTTCGTTCATTTTTCCAATAATTTAATTGTTGTGAAGCTGGTTGTCGCAATGTTTCAAACATGATGATTTCATTCTCAAGGCATTTGTTTCTGGGGTCAACACATTTAAGCGCTTTGTTTGGTGGAGGATAACAAAATAAGTCAAAATCACTTGTCGGCTTTTGATGAAACACGGCCTGACTGTGTGTGACGGCATATTTATTGCAGATGGATGGGTTGGCTGTTAAAGTACAGTAAAGCCCTGACCGATTTAAAACATCAGGTGTTCCACCTTAAATTGCGTTTATTCATCCGTGGCAACTGTGACTGGAGAGAATACATGCAAAAATTGTCTTTACTCATTCATGGTAACTCTGACTGGAGAGAATTTATGTATACATTTTCTTTACTCATCCATGGTAACTCTGACTGGAGATAATATATGTATACATTTTATTTACTCATCCATGGGAACTATGATTGGAGATAATATATGTATACATTTTCTTTACTCATCCATGGGAACTATGACTGGAGATAATATATGTATACATTTTCTTTACTCATCCATGGGAACTGTGACTGGAGATAATATATGTATACATTTTCTTTACTCATCCATGGGAACTATGACTGGAAATAATATATGTATACATTTTCTTTACTCATCCATGGGAACTATGATTGGACTTAATATATGTATACATTTTCTTTACTCATCCATGGGAACTATGATTGGAGATAATATATGTATACATTTTCTTTACTCATCCACGGGAACTATGATTGGAGATAATAGATGTATAAATGTTCGTCACAACAATCCACTGTCCGTTTATATTTATATCTGTTATTTAAATTTAGTTGGATGTCCTTCACAGGACGTAGCAGTCAACCCAAGCGTTTTGCCTGTTCATGATTCCTGGGCAAGTTTTACGTTCAGTAGTTTGACATTGCGTTCTCAACGACCGGTAACTTTTCCTTTTTCGAAAAAAAAACCAGCACCGCTGTGTTTCTAACCCGGGTAAACGGGATTACGAATCGCGTCCGTAAATCCGCTGAGCTTTCATTGCGTCACATAACGAGCAAATACGAGGGGATTTCAAATGAAACCCTTAAATGATTTTTTTGTTTTGTTTTGGTGTTTGTGAATATATTTGGAAAATGTAAAGAACAAAATGTATAATTTTTCTATGTAGTCACGACTGCCTTCTATGCGAATTCTAAAGCGCAGATAAACTGTTTGGATTCCTGTAGAAAAACATTCCTTTGGTCACGTTTAATGCACCTTTTCATCGGATCTAGAAGTCTGTCACAGAAGTCACACCATTTTGAAACTTCCTACTCTGCTCATACACTTGCTGGACTGACAAGCATGTAAACCCATATTGGACCTTCATTCACCTATGAATTTCTATAAGTTTCACCCCTTCACTGATTAAAAAAATACAAACAAACAGGAATAACAGAACGCTGCTCCTCTTTGGTGCATGTCAAAAGTGGAATGGCCACCTTTAAACTGTCCTTGTAACGTCACTCTGTCCGTCCGCACTGTGATGTCACGTGCTTAACACTCTTGACATCCTTAACAACAATATTGCTAGGTTACAAGACAATGACATGGGTATTGCAATGCCTATCACACTATTAAGGGTTTCGTTTGAAGCCCCTCCTACACGGAATACTCTTACACAACACGGGACATATAAGACTTCACTCTTTGATTTCTTTCTAGAAGTCTGGACCTGTGTGTTTTGCTTGTCCAGGTGGAACTGTGTATATGACATGAATGCACACCCAGAATAGAAATTGTTGTCTTTAATTTGTTCATCACAGTTAGTAATTATTATTCAGCAATGTCCCAAAAATAATCAGTTGAACCAAGGAACTCGCAAGACTATACTGACCTGTTCTCAAGTGAACTAGTATTACTTATTTGTGACTCCCTAAATATTACGAACTGTATTTTTAACGGATTATTTGGTGGTCTTTCTTGTATTTTATTTATTAAACGATATCTCGTATTATTGCTTTTGCAGATAAATAATTAATATCTACAATTAATTGTTCTGATCCGCCGCAGCCTGCCTGCTTCAATGGGTGCTAAGACAAAATCTGAATCGTAGGCTGTAAAACCAATGCATCAGGTACTATTAAAAAGAAATATAGAAACCTCAAGCTGTGACTTGCAACCTGGAACGTGAGAACCATGTGTCCAGGATATTCCACTGACTTGATTAATATTGATGATATGAGCAGAACGGCTGTGATTGATGCCGAACTCAATCGTCTTAACATTGATATTGCTGGCCTGCAGGAGACTCGCCTCGCTAAGAAAGGGTCACTCAGGGAAAACAATTACACAGTTTTTGGAAGGGTAGGGTGCAGGCAGAAAAAAGGCAACACGGTGTTGTCTTTGCAGTGAAGAATTCGCTACTGGGAATGATTGAAATTCCAGCACGAGGTAATGAAAGACTATTATTCCTGCGCTTGGAAACCTCTTGTGGTTTTGCCACTATTATTACATCATATGCACCGACACTCAATTCCTCTTATGATGTGAAGGATTCGTTCTATGAGGAGTTAGACTACGTGATCAAGGCAGTTCCAATATCCGACTATATTTATATGCTCGGTGATTCAATGCTCGCGTCGACAAGGACTCGTGTTCATGGCCAGTGTGCCTTGAAAAATACAACATTGGTCGCAATAATGAAAATGGGCAAAGGCTGCGGAAGCATTGCACCAGAAATGACCTATGTATTACAAACTCCTTTTTTAAAACAAAAGAGCTGCATAAGGTCACATGGAAACTCCCAAGATCCGACCATTGGCACAAGCTGGACTTTATCATCACACGGAGACAACATCTGAACCATACATCATTGACTCCAAGTTACCACAGTGCTGACTGTGATAGGGATCATTCATTGGTTGTTGCAAGGGTTAGACTGAGACCAAAGAGAATCTACACAGATAAACATAAATCTAGCCCCAGGATTAATATTGTTAACACTCACGATCCTGAAAAGTGCTTTCAGTTTCAACAGCAACTTGAAGACGCTTTCATTGATACACCAGAAAATTGTACAGTAAGTGAAAAGTGGGGTAAACTTAAGGAAACCATTTATAAAACTGCCGTAGGGGTTTACGGCACTGTGGATCATAAGAGGCATGACTGGTTTGCGGCAAACAGCCAAACTCTGCAGCCCTTGATTGATAAGAAGAAGATAGCTCTCTTGAGAAACAAGGAAAGACCAACGCGTAACACTCAGAGTGAACGAACGAACATTATTTTAACAGGTTAACAAATTGGGCACGTAGGCCCATCTTACATTCTGAACTTTTACTCACTCATCTTTCATTCATCACATGTGCATGTTACATTTACATAGGGAAAAACAAAACATTGTCAAATGGATTTTGTAAACATAAACAATGCATATTACGCATGATACATTCACATGGAGAATAAAAAAACATTGTCAAATGAAAGTTGTAAACATAAACAGTGCATATGGCAATGTTGTGAGACACATCCCTCATCCACCCTCACATCCCGCAGCCACCCACACATCCCGCAGCCACCCACACATCCCAGGCAAACATACATGCCGCCACCCACCCACTGATCCTCCACCCACACACATTTCCCCACCCACACACATTTCCCCACCCACACACACATCCCCCACCTTGCGAGCTATAGCAAGCCAGGAATGTTGTGCAAAAGGCTGCCAGGCAGTGTGCAAATGACTATTGGATAAAGTTATGTGAGTCCACCCTAATCGCAAGTGATAAGGGGAACATCAGAAGCATGTATGAAGGAATAAAGAAAGCCTGTGGTCCATTGATCAAAAGAAGTGCACCATTGTAAACCTTGACTGGAGAAATCATAACTGATCAAAAACAGCAGATGGACAGATGGGTAGAGTACTTTTTGGAGCTTTACTCAAGTGAGACCAAACTAGCGGAGGATGCCCTCAACGCCATAGAGGCTCTACCAACTACTGACCACCTGGACACACTTCCCACCATAACAGAAGTTAAGTGTACTATAAATGAACTTGCATCTGGCAAGGCTCCAGGTAAGGATGGGATTCCAATAGAGGTTATCAGGAGTGGGCTAGACACACTCACTCTACAGATCCACCAGCTAATAGAGCTATGCTGTCGAGAAGGACACGTCCCACAGGACTTAAAATATTCAAGCATCATAACACTGTACAAGAACAAGGGCGATCGGAGCGACTGCAATAAATGTAGGGGTATCTCACTTCTGTGTATTGTTGGAAAAGTATTTGCCAGAATTGTTCTGCGCAGACTTCAAGTCCTAGGAGATCAAGTCTACTCCGAATCACAGTGTGGCTTTCGACAAAACCGGTCTACCATTGATATGCTATTCTCATTGCGACAAATGCAAGACAAATGCCATGAACAGAATCAACCACTGCTTATTGCCTTCATCGACCTCACAAAGGCATTCGATTTGGTCAGTCGTGAGGGTCTGTTCAAGGCACTAAAGAAGATTGGCTGCCCACCAACTCTTTATGCCATTGTGGAATCGTTCTATACAGGCATGAAGGGTTTAATCAAGTTTGATGGTGCAACGTCTGAAATGTTTGAAATCAATAGTGGAGTTAAGCAAGGTTGTGTACTAGCTCCCACACTCTTTGGAATATACTTTTAACTTCTGCAGAAATATGCTTTTCGTGATCAGGATGGTGGTATATACATTCACTCACGCACAGATGGCGACCTCTACAATGCTTAGAGATTGAAAGCCAAGACCAAAATTAGGAGGGTACTGATCAGAGAGTTACCATTTGTAGATGATGCTGCAGTTACGACCCACTCTGAGGAAGAATTACAATGTCTACTATTTGCATTCTACAATGCTTGTTCTGAATTTGGTTTAACAATTAGCAAAAAGAAGACACAGATTATGTCACAAGGTGCACATGGCGTACCATCAATCTTTATTGATGACACCGAACTAGAGATGGTAGACATTTTACATATCTAGGATCAGTAGTAAATAGAAAATAGATCAGGAAATCAACATCCGAATTTGTAAGGCAGCAACAACAATGAACAGGTTAAGAAACAAGAGTCTGGTAGAACAGGAAGCTTACTGCCAAAACAAAAGTCCTTGTCTATCAAGCCTGTGTCTTTAGTACTCTTCTGTATGGCAGTGAAGCCTGGAGAACTTACTCACACCAAGATAAACGTTTAAACAGCTTTCATATACGGTGTCTGCGAAGAATTCTTGGTATTAAGTTGCAAGACAAAATCACAAAAACTGAAGTATTGGAAATATCAGGTTGTGTGACGGTTTATTACATGCCCAGTCTTCGTAGACTTAGATGGATAGGACATCTTAGGATAGAAGGATGGATGATGGTAGAATACCAAAGGACATCCTTTTTGGTGAATTACAGATGGGTAAGAGATCTCAGGGTCGGTCTCTACTACGATACAAAGATGTGTGTAAGCAGGACATGGTTGATACAGGCATTGATAATGCACATTGGGGGCAAGTCGCCGCTGAACGTGTTGCATGGAGGACAACTATCAGAAATGGAATAAAGACAAAGGAGAAAATGTTGCAGATAAGTCACACACCGAGCGTCTGAGACGTAAGATGGTGCATGATGGTGGAAATGACCACTTTTTTACATGCACCCACTGTGAACGAACATTTATAGTGTGAATTGGCCTTATCAGACACATTTGCTACCGCCATAGGTAAACGTTATTATGCCTTTTTGGAGCACAAACTATCGTCTGTCAAGACGGCAAGGTGCCAATGATGATATACGGGGACCAGTCAATAAGTAAGTCACACAGTTATGTGGTATATCAGGTAAATGTAGTTGGTGTTTTCTACAGGTGTCATTAGGTGACAGCAACATCGAATTTTATATTCCCGTTCGTCGGGTGGCGCTAGGTGTCTCATGCGCATTCGCAGTGTATAAACAGAATGGCGACTGTACTTAAGGCGTGTACAACCAAAGAGCAACGTGCTGTTATGTGATTTTATGTGGGCAAAAGGACTGCCTGCAAGGGACATTCATAAGGAAATGCTTCCTGTTTATGCTGACAAATGTTTGTCCCGTAAAGCGGTGTATAGCTGGGTATAAAAAAAAATTCTCAAGGAAGCTCTGAAATTGTTGATGAAATCCGATCTGGACGTCCTGTTGAGATTGCAACAGAAGCATCCGTGCAGCGGGTGGAGGAGATGAATAGAGGTGACAGGCGAGTAACGATAGACTCTGTTGCATCTGCAATAGGGTGCTCACATGGTTCAGCATACAGCATAATGCATATTCGATTGAAGTTTTAAAAAAGTGTACTCAAGGTGCTTACCCAGACAATTGAAGGAGGAATACAAAATGAACCGATTTGGCCTGCCCTTGCATCATCTCTGTCGATAAAAAGATTATGGAGAAGATATGCTGAGCAGGATTGTTACGAGGGACAAATCATGGGTGCATCACTACCAGCCCGAATCAAAGCGTGCTTCACATACTTATTCGCCTTGTGTCTAAAAATTCAAGCTTACGCCATCAGCAGGGAAGGTTATGCTGACAGTGTTCTGGTATAGTCAATGAGTGCTTTTAACCAATTTCAAGAAGACAGGTGACCGTGTGAATTCTGAATCGTACTGTGAAGTTCTATTGATGCCTCATGATGAATTAGAAGAAAACGTCCAAGACTGCTGACTAGAGGAGTGTTGCTTCTTCATGGCAATGCCAGACCACATACGGCTCGATTAACTCAGGAGAAAATTAACCAACTAAGGTGGGAAGTTATGGAACATTCACCTTACAGCCCAGACTTAGTCCCTAGCGATTTCCACCTTTTTGGTCCACTGAAACCCCACCTTGGCGGGAGACAATTCGCGAATGAAGCCGAAGTTGAATGTGAAGTGAAAACATGGATTAGAAAACATAGTACGCAGTTCTATGCAGCCCTTTGGGGAGCACTGATAAAACAATGCGATACGTGCATCAATGTTGGTGGAAATTATGTTGAGAAATAAAGGGACAATATATGTATAAAACTAAATTGATTTCAAGTTGTTATCATATTTAGTTATTTTTCTACAGCAATTCATGATTTATTTATTGACTTTCTCTCATGTGTGTGTGTGTGTGTGTGTGTGTGTGTGTGTGTGTGTTCGTATATATATATATATATATATATATATATATATATATATATATATATATATATATATATATATATATATATATATATATATATATATATCCACAGGAAGTGATTCTAACATGTTACCGCCAAATTGAAGAACCTACATTTGAAGAAATCCTATATGTAATCACACGACTTAAAAACAATAAGGCAACTGGGACTGATGGAATTGCTGCTGAATTTATAAAGGCAGGAGGCCATGCATTACATCTAAAGCTATACGAACTAATAATAAAAATCTGGAGGACTGAAGAATTACCCCATGACTGGAAAGAGTCATTATTGATACCCATCTTTAAGAAAGGAGACAAGTTCCAATGTGAAAATTATAGCGGAATATCACTACTGTCCAAAAGCTATAAGATACTATCCGCAGTATTACTAAATAGACTAAAACCATATTCGGAAGACATATTAGGTGACTACCAGTCGGGTTTTAGACAAAACAGATCAACAATAGGTCAGGTATTTATCTTACAACAAATAGCCGAGAAAAAATAGGAATATAAAATAGATCTCCATAACATTTTTGTGGATTTTAAAAAGGCTTATGATAGTGTCCATAGGAATAGTCTATGGAATGCTATGCAGGTATTTGGAATACCAAGGAAGTTAATCAACATGACCAGACTATGCATGGAAGATACTTATAATATACTAACATATAAAGGCAGGAAATCAGACCCTTTCCAAATAACATCTGGCTTGAACCAGGGTGATGCACTATCGCCGCTACTCTTCAATCTGGCTCTAGAGAAAGTTGTAAGGAAGGTAAAGGAGGAATGTGATATTGGAGGAACATCCAAGCTGCTTGGTTATGCAGATGATATAGATATTATAGGACAAAGTGAACACAAGACATTGGAAATATTGACTCACTTAAAGGAAAAAGCCCAACAGATGGGGCTGGTTATCAACCAACAACCAACATAAGACAGAATATATGGTAATTTCAAGAGACGGAATGGCTAAAAACTCTAGCCACATACAAATAGATAATATGACCATTAAAAGAACGGAAACATACAATTACCTGGGTACAATCTTCAACTGCTCCAACATCATAAGGGATACAAACTAGAATCAACTCTGGAAATAAGATATACTATGCACTACAACATCTACTCAAATCAAATGCGCTATCTCGTAACACCAAAATTACAATATACAAAACACTGATCAGACCAGTTGTGTTGTATGGCTCTGAAACCTAGAGTACAACGAAAGGAGACGAAGCCTTGTTACAAACCTTTGAGAACAAAATTTTAAGACACATCTTTGGACCCATTAGGGATACACAAAGTGGAGAGTGGAAAAGAAGAAGTAACAAAGACATTTATGATCTGTTTAAGTCCCCGCTAATCACTGGTATCATGAAGGCTAATAGACTACAATGGCTGGGGCATATAGAAAGAATGGAAGATAATAGGGAAACAAAACTCGCTTACACTCAGGAAATAAATGACCGTAGACACCGAGGTAGACCAAGAGGACGGTGGAGAGATAATACATATACAGACCTACAAGCACTTGGAATCAACGACTGGCAAGAGAAGGTCCACCAGAGAGATGAATGGAGACGGATGGTATCTGCAGCAAAGAAGCTCAATGGCTCGGAACGCTGAAGAAGAAGAATATATATATATATATATATATATATATATATATATATATATATATATATATATATATATATATATATATATATATATATATATATATATATATATAAACATCCACACGCGCGTGAAGCGAAACAGTTCCCGCCAGTAGGGGGATTCGAACACATAACCACATAGCCGGCAGACCCGCATGCTAGCCACAATGGGTTGTTCGAACTGACCTCGAAACCAACATCTCAGAATTCTTCTGGGATTATCCGAGCGGTGACAGGCCCGTGCCTGGGGCAGCAATGCTGACTCTTCATCACTAGTCATGGAGCAACAGGTGATAGACATGAGTGACGACTTCATTGCACCGGGCTATATCCCATATAACTTCGTCGAAAACTGCCGAAACTGTCGCACAGAGCACGAACCCGGTAGCGCCAGCCGTTTCAGGAATAAAATCGGACATGTGAACCGAATGACCGAGACCGAACAGAAACCCACGACCTTCGTAGCGAGAGTCAGGCGGCTTAAACACTTCAGCTCGGAGACCAACCATTCATCATTACTCATAAACATTAATAAATCTTCATAAATGATATGTGGTCCTTTCACCTAGGCTAGACGCCCCAAAGATCCAAGAGGAATATGACAATCGGGCATGGTAAGCGTCTGAATCTGAGGTAAACAGTCACATGATCACGAATGAACATGAATCTAGTAACTAAATACAATCTGCACTGAGAACTTCTTTATTGTGTATTAAAAAACGTAGAATAGAAGTAAGATACAAACTCATTTCGGAACAAATATTACGGTTATATACTTTCTTATTTTTCTCCTCTTCCTCTTCTCCCCCCTCCCCACACCCCTCCTCTTCTTCTTATTCAAGTGGCTATTCTAGAGCCGACAATAGTGATCAAGAAACTGCAATCGTCTGTCACGCGATATTTTAATTGTTTTGACTTCGCATATATCATTAATTATAGTCCTGCTGTTTATGATTTCCATGTGTCTTTCTCAGTATGTCCATGTCTATCATTCTCAGTCTGTGTTTGCTGGTTCTGTAAGGTTAATTTCTCTAATGTCAGTTTATTGGTTTCCTTGACGTGTTATATGTTTACTAGATATTGAAAATAATTCAATCAATCAATCAATCAATCAATCGATCAATCAATCAATCAATCAACGTACCCATGACATAATAGCTACCTCCCTACCCCCCTACCTCCCTACCTACCTACCTACCTACCTACCTACCTACGTACCTGTCCGTCCGTCCGTCCGTCCGTCCTTGCGATTGTTTCGTCTGCCTGTTTAGTTGCTGGTCTGCTTATCTGTCGGTATAGATGTACGACTATCAAACAGCTTGTCTCTCTGCCTGTTTGTCTTTCTGTCGCGGTCGGTCTGTTTGTCCACACGCGTGTTGATTTGTTCATCAGTTTCCTCACCGTATGCCTGTATTCTCATCTCAAGTTTTGTCAAAGCTGACAATCTTTTTTCTGTTGGCATTTCTTTTAGTTAAACTGGCGAGGCTTCACCCAGACTTATATTCGTCACATCCGTGAGATGTGTTGTCAATGTCAGCCACGACTTTGGATATGGTGATCCTGCTGGAGGTTGATGTTGTGGATACATATTCCTCTAGCCCAAGAAGCTTCAAGTAGAGTCTGAGCACCCTCCTGTTACAGATGTAGGACAAGAAGATGAACACACCCTGGAGTCCATTTAACCCAATTGCGATACAACGAAGAGGATCATTGTCCGTGGCTTCAGAAATCACAGAGAGGATCCAGAAAATCCCCGTCATAGATGACAGTTTAATGTAAATGAAAAGATTATTACGATCGTCCTTTCTTAACATGCCTGTCTGTAATTTACCAACATTGTAGATTTTGATAATTGTAACTAAGAAAAATATAAAGTTGATCAAGATTATGAAGCACATAGGCACAACCAGAGTGATGATGACAAGCAACGTGATGTCTAAGAAGCAATTAAATCTTCCATATCCAATAAGTTGCCCTCCCGAGCTGTAGTAGTTTGTTATAATATTTCCAGTGACAATTATCATGGGAATTACACAACATGCTATTACTCGTTTGGTGATGTAGGCCTTGTCTGAGTTGGCTGTAGATTGAATGCTCCGAGTTTTAGCAGAAAAGACACAGAACATATGGAAGCAACAAGTAAAGCACCAACAGAACATAGACAGCCATAAAAAGTGGGTACAGACGGCGAGGATAGTACAAATATGACTAGCTTCTTGTACGTGGGAAGTGGCCAGCAAGGATAACTGAGCCATTAAAAGGCTTAAACACAAGAATATGTTGTTCTTTCCGGCGACACTGCGCAGCACTGGGAATAGGAAATACGTCATTAATGTCATAGTTAGAAATAAGATTGAACAAATGATACAAATCAAAGTGAGTATATATAAAGACAGTTTAAACACGCTGCAGTTAATAAGATCATCACGTATTACAATCTTGGTTTTTAGCAATTCATGACATATTCTCAATGTTCCATCTTCATCTATCGACACCATGTTTAGTTCAGTTCTGTCAGAAAAGATCATTCTTCCACGGGAAAAGTACAAAGTAATGCTATAGCTCTGAAGTGTACTAGCCATGTCACTTTGAAACGAATACTCCGTTTTATCAAACTGCACAAAATCACATCTCAGAAGAGGCTCAATTATTATAGCTTGATGTTTCCCAATAGCGTGTTTAAAGTAACTACTTGCAAAAACTAATGAAGAAAAAATCCATGACATATTGTCGCTGTCTTCAGAATTACAAGTTGTCGGTGTCTGTTTCCTGAGTGGTTTTAACACGGGCATAAGCGTCAGTGTTGAATTTCTGTCTATATCGACAGTTATGTTGTTCAGGATAAGCTCGCTTACAATGGATGTTTCCACTTCATCTCGACTGAGAGACTTGTCAGCGAGAATATAACCGTCAGCTGTGAACCAGCTGATTTGGAATGATGTGTTCACATGTCCGTCAGTTTGATTTTCGCTAATAGGAAAATTCTTGTGAGAGAATGACCCTGTAAGAGAGATGTTAAATGCGTTCCCGATATTCCATACAACCCGCTTAATCTGAGTCTGAAACGATCTCAGATACGTTTGTTGAATCTTTGGAACATATTTTTTCTGCAGGGTCATCTCTATGACAACACTAGGCACATAGTAGGCGTGTATCTGATAAACCAAGCCACGTATCTCACTGAGAGCAGTGGAGCAGCTTCCGTTGGTGAGAATCTTACCCGGGCTACACTGCAAGGGCAAACACTTGTTGTCTGGGCTGGCCCACTCTGAGTCTTGAGAGCACTTTATGAACTTACGTCTCTGGGTGTTTATTTTCCCTTGAGAACCAAAGTTCAACAACATTGAAAATGGTAGACGCACTGAAAACAGATCAAGAAACGTGTGTTTTGTATTGCTGTCTTCACAACGACTAGGAACGTTTTGGTAACTGACCATGTTACAAATTGCGCAAAAGAGATTTTGATATACTCCAACATGCACGTCTGTGACAATTCGCACCCGGTTTACAACACCGGAGATATCTGTACAAGCTTTGACAACGTCTTCATCAAAGACATCCCACCAACCAGTGAGATTGCAGGAGTCAATTATAGTTGAGTTAAACCAGTGTTGGTGGCAAGGATATGACATCACATCATGGGGCAGTTCCTGAAATATCTCACAACCGGACTCTGCTGTCAGGCTCAGTCTCAGCAGCTCTGTTGGTGTCCTTGATGTGTAGATAGACATGTAGTCGCTACATCTCACTGACAAAGTCCACATGGCAAACTGAAGATCAGAAAAGAGTATGTTCAACTTGAAAGATTCATTCATATTTGAAGATATCAATCAATCAATCATGTGCCATGCCGGAAAGCGTGAGCGGTCATGACTCACCATTTCACTCGATCACCAGAGTCGTGGATCAGCTCAGTGTTCCTGTCTCGTCCATGCCATGTGGCCAAGCCATCCAGATATTTTCCTCTCGGTCTTCCTCTTGGTCTGTTCCCTTCGATCTTGCCAGTTGTCACCAAGTTCTCCAATCCATTTCTTCTCATAACATGTCCAAACAATTTTGACTGTCTACGTCTAATTTCTCTAATCAGTCTACGATTTTCATTTGTCTCCTGTAGTACTTGGTCATTGGTTTTTCTATCTGTCCATGGTATTCTTTGCATTTTCCTCAGAAACCACATTTCTGCAGCCATCAGATGTTTTTCAGCTTGACTGCCCATTGTCCAAATTTCACATCCATACAAAAGAACAGGCTCTACCCTTTACCCCCTCAAGACTCTTTTTCTTGTTTCAATTGACATCTTTTTATTGGTCAGAATGTTTTTCATCTTGCTAAAGGCTACTTTCGCCATGGCGATTCTTGTTCTAATCTCTTCAAGGCATCTCCCATCAGATGTTATGACTGTTCCGAGATAATTGTACCGATTCACTTGTTGAAGAATATTCCCATTTACTTGTATATTACATTGTGGTACTTCGTTCTTCCTAGTGACGACCATAACCTGTGTCTTCTTACAATTTAATTCCAACCCCAGCTGCTCACTGTGGACAACAACCGCATCTACTAATTGTTGCAGGTCCTGCGCATTGTCTGCAATCAATACTGTATCATCTGCATATCTAATGTTATTGATGTTTCGTCCTTCAATGCTGATTCCATTCATGTCTTCTACATTTCTGACAATATTTTCACTGTAAGGGAAAAAAAGATACACAAGATATACAAGGTAAATTTTGACAATTAGAAGTTGAAACAATAGTTGCTAAAATGTTTACAGGACAGCGCAACAAACTCCAACATATGTTTACTGTATGTGATTTAATAGAAAATTTTTATACTTTGTAGTAAAAGACGATTTTTCACATGGAAAAGCCCTAATAAAAAATACTCAACCAAATTAATACTTACATTACATACATACTTATTAATAACAGATTTAGAAATGCGTTAATAAATGTTAAGACAATGCTTGGTGCTGACTGTAATATGGATCATGTACCCACTATGTGGACAAATAAAAGTAAGATTGAAGAGAGGAAAGGTAGTGGTTAAGAATATGAGGCTTTATAAAGATGTTATGAAAACTGATAAAGAAATGCAAGAACAGTACAGAGTGACTGTGAAAAATATGTACAATGCAAAAGAAAATATTAATGAACAAAGGGAAATGTTTAGGGCTTTATTCATCAAACAACTAAGGTTAGAATTAAAGTGTAAGAAGACAGAGATTATGGTCGTCTCTATGAAGCAAGAAATACCATATTGTAACATACGAGTAAATGGGAATATTCTTAAAATAAACTGACGGTACAATTATCTCGAAACAGTCATAACATCTGATGGGAGATGCATTGAAGAGATTAAAACAAGAATCGCTATGCCAACGGTACCCATTTGAAAAATGGAAAGTATACTGACCAAAACAAAAATGTAAGTTGTAACGATAAAAAAAAGTATTTGAAGTGCTATATGGAACCTGCAATTTTGTATGGATATGAAATATGGACGATGAGCAGACAAGCTGAAAAACATATAACTTTAGTGGAAATGTGGTTTCTAAGGAAAATGCAAAGAATACCATGGACAGACAGAAAAAAAAAACCTAATGACCAAATCTTACCAGAAGTTAATGAAAACCGCAAACTGAATAGAGAAATTAGACCAGTTAGTTTGTCGCCGTTCCAACTTCACGGCAACGGGTCGTCCTCATTATGCTCCGTTCCTGTGCCAGTGAAAATCACATAAAATGCTCCTCACTGCCCCATGTGAAAAGTGGAACAGACAGGCGTCTCGACAACCAACAACCCGCACAGGTACAATGTACATAATGCCGCTGCCAGAATGCCAACACAAAAGTCCATCGTCGCTGGAATCGGCAGTCAAGAGAAAGTCTTCATTGACCCTGGTTTTATCCCATACAGCTCTGTCTCTTTCCGCAAGGTGACCCACCGAAAGCGCCGCACAAAGCACGAACTCCGTATCTCCAGCGACGACTCCCAGGAGTCTCCTGAATAATGCACCCGTAAACCGAAAAGACAAACCAGTCAATTCAGTAACAGCCGGCGGCTATCGTTCCGAACATGCAGTTCACGCTACAAACAACTGCGGACAGATGTAAAAGCATTCCACACGAAATTCACAGCTCACAATGTCGAGCCACGCACTCACTCAGTAATGGGGCTATGGAACCATGCACTACCAGTCTAACAGGAGGAAAATACGAATGCAAACCGTAGCCACATGCGTAAACACTTCAAAGGCCTTGATGGTTCGAATGCCTATCCGCCATGCTGGGGAGAGACAATTAGACGTAGACAGTCATAATGTTTTAGACACGTTATGAGAAGAAATAAACTAGAGAACGTGGTGACAACTGGCAATATTAAGGGGAAAAGAACAAGGTGATTTGCAGAAAAGTAAATATCCAAATGGCTTGGCCACATGGCATGGTTGAGACAAGAACACAGAACTGATCCACGACTATGGTGATCTTGTGAAATGGTGAAACATGACCATCTACTTGATCGGCATGGTACATGATGATAATGACTCCGGGCTTCAGTACCAGGGCCAAATGGTCAGTCTGAAAGATCTCTGGCCACTGGAAAACACAAAATGAATTGAGCGTGGAGCAATTACCCATTGAGGTACTCGATGTTACTGTCTGTCCATTATCTATACTCGCTTAGACGATTACTTGTGGTCTGTATCTGTCATTGAGCGTTGGAGCGAGTTAAAGTTTATCGTCTTGAATTAAATGTGTCACGAAGACTGAGTTTAGTTTGCTTTTGTGTTATACATCCAATAGAACACCCTGCTTGTAGCTTAGGGGATAGTGAAACGCGCAGTTTCATAATTCCCCGAATACCATCTCGAGGGTTCGATATCTGCCGAGGTTGATTTTGAAACAGACCGCTTCATTTCGATGGTAGAAGGCGTCGGCCGTCGACAAACCAATGACAAAATCATCTCATCATGTTCCTCTTGTACCTTGCAGTGTCGAGCTGAAGTATAAACAGCGGGAAAGTGCCCGCTTATGGACTTAATGTATCGATATTCCCATGGGCTCTATTATACCCCGCGTCCATCGTTTACGTGGTCGGCCTCTTCCTCTGCTTCCCTCTGGTCTGTACATCATTGCTTGTTGTTGTATACTGTTAGTTGGTAACCAGCTTGCATGGCCAAACCATTTGACTTGCTGCCTTCTAATCAAATCTAGTGCAGCTATAACCCCTACTTTAGTCCTGATTTCTTCATTTCTGATCTTATCTATTCTTGATACATTGAGTATTTTTCTCAGGAATCTCATTTCTGTTGTTGTGATTTTTCTTTTAACTTTTTCTGCCTTGTCCAGGTTTGGCATTGGTAACGTAGAGTTGGTAGGAAGAGTGTGTTGTAAAGTGCTTTATTAGTAATAATTGATACATGATTGTTCTTTAGAATTGGTGCCATTTGTCCAATGAGTTGGTTTACCTTATTGCACCTATTTTCGATCTCGTCTTCTGATTTGCGTTTGATTATATTTTACTTCCTAGGTACTTGAAACTTTACTTGTTTCAAGGGATGCTCTTTTAGGTGAATCGTTGTTGCTTTTTCTTCCATAGTTACAGTCATTATCTCTGTTTTACTTGTGTTAATTTTCATGATATGTTCCCTACACATTTCGTTTAGACTATTCATGTGGTCTTGTAATTCAGTTTCTGATTTTGCTATTAGTGCTTGGTCGTCCTCAAACAGGAGTTCTCTAATGGTTAGATTTGCAGATGGTTCTTCTTCCGTGTTCTCGTCTTATGGTGTTCTTGCGGTCTCTGTTTGGCTGGTTTCTTTACATATGTTGTCTACATATATTATGAACAAGAGAGGGGACAGGACACAACCTTGTCGTATTCCAGATCTTATGGTGAAGGGTTCTGAGTGTCCTCCAGTTGCTCTCACTATGCATTCATTGTTGTTGTATAAGCTTCTACATAGGTTTGTTAGATGTGTACTCACTCCATATTGTTTAAGGATTTTCCACAGCTTCTTTCTATATACTCTATCAAATGCCTTTTCTTGATCGACAAAGGCTAAGTAGAGTGTTTCATTGAATTCGATTGATTTTTCTATACGTTGTCAGTCCCTTTTTAATTCTTAGTTTTTCTACGAGCATTATGACAAACCACTAAGCTAAAATTGCAAGTAAATTACATATAGGCAATAAATGCTGAGGTTGACAGCAACGTGCAATACAGGACATGAAACTAACTTTTCAACAGTCTTTATATAATCTATTTATTCTGTTCGTGGTCTTCGTCCAGCTCCTTTCCTCTCCTATCTCAGAAATGAGCGGTGTGTTCAACAATGGTACGGAAACTTCACATCTGAATCCATTCATGTTATGATTTAAGCAGGTCGTGATCCGGCACTGCAGATACTGATGGTTGACCAGGGACAGAACTAGCTTGCCTCACAGGTTTGGAGTAATTTTTTAACAAAACACTCCAGAAATACCAACAACGGTAACAAGAGTAAGGGGGAAAAAAAGACAAGGGAAAGGCAGAGAAGGAAATACCTGTATGACTTTACCACATAGCATGGTCGGGACAAGAATACAGAGCTTATCAACGACTCTGGACATCGTGTGAGATGGCAAAACATGACCGCCTACGCTTACCGGATAGCACATGATGAGCAACTTGATTATAACGTCTGCTTAATCTTTCATTTTAATTTATAAAGTAATTAACTACCGTTAGTAGTTTGCCCTGGTGAAACTAACACTCTAAAGACGCCTTATTAAAATACTTACATCTGTGACGTTGTTACAGCCAGCGCAGTACTTGTTATAAAATGTACGCCCTGTGACGATGTCCGTCACATGAAGAAATGTGTCTAGTTCTTGTTCAGTGATGGATATATCGTTTTGGCACTTGGACTTCACTTCATCGTCCGGATAGTTCCCAGGACATGATCTCATGGACAAGCTGTCATGGCGTCCATTACCGCCACATACTATTTCTGTACTTATGGCTTTGCTTAAATGTGTTGTCTCTTCAGCAATGTTAGAATCGACCAAGTGCTTACTTGTAGTGCTTGGTGTATTTTCAAATGGGGTTTTAGAATCTACAGATGGCGTTTCATATTCAGGACAACAAGTGCCATAAAATTCACAAATCGGGTTTTGGAAATCACAAGGAAAACAGATAACAGAGGGACAGGTGTCTGACCGAACTAGGGTCTCGTGGAATTTATCAAGACGCTGTCTAGAGCAGTAGGATAACTGAAACTCTTGTGCTGTCATGGTAATCTTGTTCCAACGGAACACTTCATCGTCAGATTCCCGTGTTGTTGATGAAGTTTGAACTGTTGTCTCGTTGTACTTAGTAAGCCAGCTGGATTCCAGAGATTGTGTTTTATTGTATCCATCCAACCAACTGGGGTCTAGCGATGATGTCTGGTTGTAATCATCCAACGAGCTGGATTCTTGAGGTGATGTCTTATTGTTCCCAGTCAGCCAGATGGATTCCATGGATGATGTCTGGTTGTAGTCATACAGCCAACTGGATTCATGTGGTAATGTCTTATTGTACCCAGCCAGCCAGCTGGATTCTTGAGGCGATGTCTTATTGTTCCCAGTCAGCCAGATGGATTCCAGGGATGGTATCTGGTTGTAGTCATCCAGCCAGCTGGATTCCTGAGATAGTGTTTTATTGTACCCAACCAGCCAGCTGGATTCATGAGAACTTACGTTTTTAATTGCATTTTCTTGCAACAGTACAGAGTTGTTTTCAGTGGAACAATTTTGCATTGACGATACATTACATCTAGGTTTATAAACGTCAAATACGCACATGACTGGAAGCAACGTGTGAATCCAGAATATATGTGAATATCCCGTTACGTGCATAATGTACTTTTACAGTTTGTTTACTTGTATCGCTGAAAAATATTTCAAAATATGTCATGCGGAATAAACATTCTCTGCAAGTAGTTATCTAGCGGTTTGACTTTTACCAGCAATAACTAATCCACATTTATAGCAAAACTTCTAATAGAACGAATATCTAGTGCAATTTCCCCCATTGTTTCAATACCTTCATGGAGTGCCATAGATCTTACAGCACAAAGAATATTTGTAATGAATAACAATTTACTACCACTAAAAGTGACGTGTATAAGAACGACAAGTATTCTGAACTTCATAAATGAATCATACGTTAGTTAATGATATGGCTAACTGCCTAGGGTCTATGCGTTTACATAACGTCCACAAACTGATATAATACCATGATTAAGAAAAACCACTATTTAATTTCAAACAGTAGCGCGCTTGAGTAAAGATAAACGAACTGCTGATGTGAGTTAAACAGAGGTAATTGAATCACTAATTTTGCTGCCTTTGAAAGCGCGATTTCTAGCTGCTCGCGATGTATGATTAGTGATTTTACGCGTGATGTATGATTAGTGATTTTACGTTCCTGTAATTCGTGCCGCGAACTACGTTTTTGTTCGCTCAAGTAATTTTAACGTGATGGTAATTATTGATAAGGTTAAAACATATATACTGTTAGCTTCCAATGGTTATGTGCACGATATAGAAAGTACAATGAACTTGGCATTTTCCGGGAATTATTGCGTTGTATTTCCAAGCATGAAATACATGTAATGTTTAGAGAGATAATGGGGTGGTTTCCCCTTGACTTCTACATCCACATGGATGTGCCTCTCCCTTTGTAAGCCATTTCTGACTGTCAGGACTAGTACCTTGCTCTGCTCAGTTGCAGAGTTGTCAGCTTTTCCCCGTGAATACCCGGTCCCCAGAGCGGCGTTTTCCACACCACTACATATTTCCCAACCTCTACCACTTGGAAGTGAAGTTGGGATTTTCCCTTCCTAGAGTTATGGGACCATGATGGCATTTCCCCAAACCCACCAGTACTCTTAGAGTTGGTCCAGAGCACCAAGGACAGAGATCTGTGGGAAGACATGAACACCTACGTCAGCTGGCAGGACACATGATGTTGATGATGAAAGAATGCAAATCAGATGTTTAAACAAAATATGTGTTATCTAAATATTCTTTTATCTGTGATTCCTTAGTTGTATCTGTTCAACAATAAATGATTTTTAATATAGGCAACATGAAGTAAGGAACAAACAGCACAATAACACAACTAGACATAACAGAGGACAAGCAATTTCTGCCACAGAAAGCACTCGTTATGAATAAAACAAGAAAGTTAACATATTAATATGATTACAACAATCAAAACATGTCATCAAAATATGTAGTGAAAGCAACCCGAAGCGTGATCTGCTAGAACCACACATCAAGATATGTAACAAGATCAGTGCGACAGGGAAATGCATAAAACATGATTTTATTCCAGCAACAAATAATTCACTTGAACGAAAGCTGAAAACAGAATGAAAATGAATTCAAATCTCATTTTTAAAAATCTGCATAGTAACGTCATAATAAAAACTAACAATATTTATTCAGTATTGCTTGACAAAATGTTAGTCAGGTCTTAGTCAGATATGACTAAGCTATAGTATGCCAGTAGACGGTACTACCTACTTTCTATAAGCACCGAATGTTGGGCGGTGCTCACCAAACCCGAAGTCCCACACTGTGTCAATGGCTTCAGACAGAGGAGCGCAATTAGGAGGGTGCAAGCATTACCCTAGGACGAGGAAATACAGCCTAAAGACTAAATGTCAATGCAGGGCAGACCAGACCCTAAGCGTTGGTCAGCAACTGGTCTTGGATCGAATTAACGACAGGCGGACAGTTAGAGCACTGCTTTGCAGCTTCTGCAGTTTGTCTTATTCTAGATGTATTGGTGTTACCTTTCATCTGGAGTAAACAAGGCAGGCCGAGAGAGGGCTCATGCTGCAGGGGCTACACATAGTCCCTGAATTAAGCCCAGGCTTTGTGCTATGAAGAGGTATAACTCCATTATCTGCAAATTATGGTCTCTTAAGACGGCAAAGTGTCGGTCGCTGTAGGACGTATTTTTGTCTCATCTACAATAAAGGCAGGTTCAGTGACAAACCCAGAATATAAAGGAGGTGCTGTGGTTGTCTGAGACAAAGATCTGCATGTCGATGAGGGTAGGTCTCAGATCAACAACTCTGACTATTGTTTACTGTGTGCCGATGACCACAAACTGGCTTACCATTATATATTCAAAGTATCGTTATTAGCCGGCTCTGTACCGCGTTCGAAACACAGCTGCGGGCGATTTGGCAGCAGATCTCCTTGCGTTAGTTTTTAAATAAAATAGTATAGGTGCCAGATGTTCAGAAAGCAATGGCAAACTACTGAACGTAAACTTGCCCAGGAATCACGAACAGCCAACAAATGTTGGGATTGACTGCTACGTCCTGAACAATATATGCAACCAACTAACAATAAATGATTACTGTAATAAAGGTTTTTGTTACGTCATGTAAAGGGTATGCAACTTAACTAATTTCATTATAATCCATCATAGGGGTCTCTGGATACTATAAGCCACTTCTTTCATCAATACCATTTATGATTATATCAGTAACATCTTTCATAGATACTATTAATGACTATCAGTTACTGCTTTCATAGATACCATAGATGACTGTATCAGTTTTATCGATACCATTAGTGACAATCAGTTACGTCTTTCACAGATTCCATTAATGACTGTATCAGTTTTATCGATACCATTAGTGACTATCAGTTACGTCTTTCACCGATTCCATTAATGACTGTATCAGCTACTTCTTTCATAGATACCATAGATGACTGTATCAGTTACTTCTTTCACCGATAATGTTAATGACTATCAGCTACTTCATTCATTGGTACTTATTTCTATTGCGTGTCATCATCATCATCATCATCATCTTCCACTTCTGCCGTCAAGCGGCGTGGGGAGGAATAATTTACATTTCAGCGCCCGGTTAACGGCACTGGATAGTGTCATTCCGTGTGATTGTACAATGTCTTTGATGTCGTCAATCCATTGTCTTCTTGGACGTCTTCTTGGTCTTGTCGCAGATGATCTTAGATGTAAGGCCAGTGTTGGTAGTTGTTGGTGTTGCATTCTAACGACATGGCCAAACCACTTGATCTTCTGTCTTTCAATAAATGTGGCACAAGGTGTTGATCCCACAGTCTGTCTTATAACAGCATTTCTTACTCGGTCTCGGATTGTTAGGTTGGCAGCTCTCCTCAGGCATTTCATCTCGCAGGTGTTGATTTTACGAAGGTGTGATTTGAATAAAGTCCAGGTTTGAGATTGGTAGCATAAGGTTGGTGTGAATATGCTGTTTATTATCTGTCGTTTTGCGGACATGGGTATATTTGGATGTTTAAGTAAGGGTGATAGTTGATATGTAAGTGCACTAGCTTTTTGACATCTGATTTCGATTTCTCTGTCCAATCTGCCATCTTCTGTGATCATACTTCCAAGATATTTGAATTCTTTAACTTGTTTCAGAGTTGTGATATTTATCTTTATACTAAATGAGCCCGGCGATCTTCTAACTTGCATTACTTCGGTTTTGGCTGTGATTATACTCATATTGTATCTGCTGCAGGTTGACCTCAGATTATTAATATGATGTTGTAGTCTGCCCTCATCGCTGTAAAACAGGCACTGATAGTCTGAAAACTGAAGTTCATTTGTTTCCTGTGGATCAGTTGTTTCATCTGGAGTAAAGCGTTCTAAATTTTCTGAATCTGTTCTGTCAAAACTTGCTTATTTGGATATTCTGTCCATGTAGACATTAAATAGCAGAGGAGAGAGCACACATCCCTGTCTCACTCCTGTATTGACTGTGAACATATCTGATATAGCTTCTTGTGTTCTTACTGCACTTTGGCTCGAGAGGTACATGGCTTATGTTTTCTAGCAGTTGCCCTTGTATCCCATAGTCTTCAAGGATGGTCCATAATTTGTATCTGTCTACTCTATCAAAAGTCTTTTCCTGATCTGCAAACACAATATTCTGCTGGTCACTATATTCGATAATTTTTTCACATCTTTGTCTAAGTGTAAATAATGCATCAGTGCAACTTTTACCTTTCCGAAAACCGAATTGTACTTTGCTTAACTGTTGTTTAACTATTGGTCTAGCTCTTTGTTCCAATAGTTTTGCATACATTTTCCCTATATGGCTCAGGAGTGATATACCTCTGTATGTTTCACACTCTCTCATACTGCCTTTCTTTTTCCATATTGGTACTATTATTGCCTGTTGCCAATCATCTGGGACTTGTCTTTCTTCCCATGCTATATTGAAAAGTCTTTGTTAGCCATATAACTCCTGTTTTCCCACAGGCCTGAATAGCTTCTGAGGTTATTCCTTCTGGACCCGGCGATTTGTTTTTAGGACTTTTCTCTATTGCGTGTAAATGTTGTAAATGTGTCGTGTAGCCTTGAACTATACCTTTATTAGGAACCACATCAACGCAATGTTGAATACATTTGGATGCCAGTGCTGCGATTATGTGTTCGAATCCGTATTATGGCCGGGGATTTATTAAAAATTTACCCAGGTCGTTCCATGCCAAAATGAGCACCATGAAATGTCCAGGGAAGTAGAGATCAATAGCGTTACATTGACCTCATGAACCATTAGGTGTCACGTTGTCTGTACAAATACCCAGTATGCCCAGTATCCACACTCTTCTAATGAAAAATCAGATTCACTGGGTTGGTCACCTAACTCGTATGCCAGATCACAGGCTCCCTAAACATTTTTTTTTTACTGCGAGCTGCGATGTGGTAATCGCTCCAAAGGCGGCAAAGGAAATACTTTAAAGACACTGAAAATCTCACTGAAAGCTTTTGGAATTCATTTTTACACCTGTGAGACTGCTGCTGAATACCGTAATACGTGGCCTGCATCATTACGCAAGGGTTCAGTCACTTGTGAAGCAACCAGGACTTCAAGAGCTGTGAAAAAAGGTTGGACACAAAAATCACTATAGGAGATCCTCCTCTCTGAACGTCAAGCATTCTTTGCCCACAATGTCAAATAACATTTCGAGCCAAAATAGGCCTTATCAGCCATCTTAGAACTCACGGCTCCATACTTTCAACCCCATTGGATGAAATTAATGGTCATCATCATTTTTGATGGACAAACAACACACAAATATGGGGCTAACAGCATACACACATTACACTGGAGGGCGTAGAAAAAAAAACACAAATCAATACGGCTACATGAAAAACGTGTCCGTTGCAGGACTTTGCAATCACCCCAGCCACTATCTTCTGATTATGATGTACTGGTTAATGTTTACGTTCCGTAGTTTGCCATGTGTTTCCAGGGCCTATAAGGGAAGCAAAGAATAGTAACTTTGTAACCTACAATGCAAGTCATAGGAGGCAACTACGAAAGGTTGGGATGAGACTGACTACCTCATCTTGTAGACAACTGTAGCTGTAACATCCATCCAATCATGAGTAGTTCTACACAAGTCTTGACGTCATTAGTTTCAGCGCCTATGCTCCACTGGGGGATGAAAGGCAGAAGAAGAAGAAAAAGAAGAAGCAGAAGAAGAAGAAAGGGTGTAGGAAGAGAAGGAGTAGAAGAAGAAGAAGCGTCAGGAGTAGAAGAAGAAGAAGCATCGAAGATATCGTCAGCGAAGGAAGGAATGAAGGACAAAGACAAAGAGGAAACCTGTCAGACATGCAATAGTGGAAACTGTCTAAAGTATAATGGACCAAAAAAAAGGTTAAACCTTGACTTGACTTTACTTTACTTGAAAAACAAAATTCCAAATTCGGCCGCGTTCAACCTGCTTCTTTCAGCTGTGGTTATTGTTGAAGTCCGTGGTTTTTGTGGGTTTATTCACCATGATTCTTGTCTTGTGCGCTCATACGAATTGGTCCTAACCCGGAGTGGTGTATCGGCTTTTGTGTCTGTGACGTCAGCTGGGGGATTGGTCGGTGGCTATCCTTTGTGCCCGTCTCCTCTTGTGGTTTTCTTTGTTTGTGCAGGCTCGTGGCTCGTCTGGCTTGGCTGGGTGCAGTCCTTATAAAGACTTTTTATTTGGTCTGTAGGCCTCTTTTGTTGTGTATTGTCCGTAGAAGCTTTTCGATGTTGTCATTTTCCTCCTTGCGCCTGTTTTCTATTTCGATAAATAGTTTATGTTTCCTTTCGCAGTCTTCCTCCGTGGACAACCACGGGATGATCTCTCCGTTATTTATATAGTACTCGAAGCCGGCCTCACAGTGATAGTGTGTATCTGGGTATTCTATCGGTTGCCCGCTGAGTTTCTTGGGCTTCTTCTTTTCTTTTACTCTCCAGCGCATTCTGAATTCCTTGCGCCAGAGTTCCTGTCTAATTGCCTGCAATTTTATCGATTCTAGGCACTCCTCCAAGATAGGTCCCTGGGGCTTCTCCGCGCCGTCATCAGGGTGCTAATGTTGGTTTTCTTCAGATGTCTGGCGGGATATTGGTTTCCCCTTGTATGTCTCGGGCGTCGTGGTTGGGCCGCTGGCTTCAGCTTGCGGTTCAGGCTCGGTCTCTTGGTTTTCATTTTGCGGTTTCTCTGTGGTTTCTTGTATGGCTTCTGTTGGTTTGTTTTGGGAAAGTTCCATTTCAGCTTTTCGCAGTTCTCGCTCTGATTTAATGGTTTGTAGGATTTCTTCTTTCTCCTTCTTTATCAGTGTCATATGTTCCACTTCTTGCTTGATGTTTTGATGGATCTACTTTACTTCAGCTAGTAGTTTCTCATTGTCGCTGGTCGGAGTCGGCGTCAGAAGTGCCTTGACTTGCTTCTTCAACTCGTCTATCTGGCTTTGCAGTTGATCTCTTTCAGCTTGTGATATACCCGTGGCTGTCTCGCACCTCCGACTTGCTTCATTGTAGGGTGTCTTTGTGGTAATGGCGATTGTCACAGACTCACATTTATAGACATGAGTCAAAGGGCTACAACTCCCGCCCAAGGGAAAGAAGTCAGTCACTCGAAGGCCAGAGTAATCTAGAGCCTTCTCGAAGGACTGGTCATTGAGTCCACTGTCCCGTGGACACTGATGTGGCCCGCCTATTGCGGGGTCCACGAGGAACTCGGACAGAGTTACCACTCGTGTCGGATTGGGACACGTGTGGACCGTCAGAGGACAGACGGACCATCAGAGAGGCAACAGGGCCTGCCTTAGAGGGACTCAATAGATAAATAGATTAAACCCATGTATATTTGGCGTTCATAGACATATGCTAGATAGTTGCTTAGAATGTTTGTGATAACTATGTGTGATGATGTTAAATCTCTGTGATATGTAACTCAGCGCGGGCTTGTTAACCCACTGCGCCAACGCACTGTATAGTGAACTACAATAAATGTTAGATATTATATTTAACGGAGTTATTGTTGCCTGTGTGAACCCGAGCTCAGATACCCTAGACATGAGCAAGACGATGACAAGATTTTTGGGGGCTAAGTCTCCGGTTTTGGCATAAGCTTCAAATTTACACGGCTATTTACTGCCAAGTAAAACAGTAAAATATTTGATTTTTGTATAACAAATTGATAACTGTACAAGTTTAAAATATTTGATTTTGTATAACAAATGGATAACTGTACAAGTTTAAAATATTTGCATCTATCTAGCGATAAAGTAGTATTAATATGAGTCCCTCTGCAGTGAGTCTCTCATTGATGTGAATACTATAAACTATTTTGACATGACTGTGACATTTTTTGACTGTTACTAATGTTTTCTCACTCTACGAGCAGATTGTTCGGCGAATAGTGGTGCGTGCAACCTATGTAACCTTTCCAACAGTGGCGAGAGTACAAGACAAAATCCGCAAGTTCTGGAAATATAAGATAAGTTTCATATCATGCCCATTGCAACTCTAAGCGGTACTTCTCACCATCCATCTATGTAACATTTTTTCTTTCCATTGTTTTGTATGTATATGCATGACCTATAACAAACATAACCTTGCATTTGTATTTGCACATGTAATAAGTAAGGGAGATAACTAGATTTTCTACTCCCCAACATTTTTCTAAGGGATTTAACTTCATTGAAATTACCAACAAGTAAAAGACAAGATGTCTACTTTAGATAAATGTATTGAGCAAGGTATCAAATTAGGTTATAAAGAAGAGAAACTGTCAGAATGAGCACAGAAGACGCACGCAGAAAACATTGCCCGTGAAGAAAGAGCGATAGAACGAGAAGAAAAACAAAGGCAAATGCAGGCAGAAGAAAAGAAGATGCAAATGCAAATTGATGCAGAAGAAAAGAAGAGGCAAATTGATTCAGAAGAAAAGAAGATGCAAATGCAAATTGATGCAGAAGAAAAGTAAAGGCAAATTGAGGCAGAAGAGAGGAAGATGCAGTTGCAATCTCAAGAGAAACAAATGGAGCTTGAGGCGGCGGCCAAACTAGCCCAATTGAATGCCGATACACAAATAAAACTAAAGCAGATGGAGATTGAGTCCACTGTAGAAATATCTGTGAATAAACTAAGAAGCAAAGAGGAGGAACAAAAATATAACAAGTATAAAGGCCTCGTGAAGGCATTCTGCTCAGGGGATTCCATCAGTGCATACCTGGAAAATTTTGAGTGTCTAATGTCCTACCATAAGATCATAAAATCAGATTGGGCATTTATTTTAATGAGAAACTTAGCTCTGGAACCTTTAAAAGTAATCGAGACAGTGCCACAGGAAATGCGAAAAGATTATGACTATTTGAAACAGCGCATTCTCCAACATTTCTCATTAGATACTGCAGGTTACCAACAACAGTTCGCCAAATTATCCCCACAACCAAACCAAACCCATATAGACTACGTCTCTACAGTACAAGATGTGTGTACAAAGTGGATTAACTCGGCTAAAACTAACAACAGCCATGACAAACTTAAAGAACTTATTATTATTGACAAGATAGTGAGTACCATCCCTACACCTTTTGCTAAGTTCTTGAAACAAATGGACTGTAAAAGTATTCAGGAAATCGAGTCCAAGGGGAATGCATTTTTTTACAGCAAACAGAGACATTTTTCATTTAAACTTAAGTCAAAACGATACAGCAGCAGCAGTAGTAAACACTAGATACTCGAAACCAACAGAAAGTAAGTTTAAACCACGCTCACATGTCAGTAAGCCAGTTAAATGCCAATTTTGTAGTTTGACTCACGAACAATACGCGATGTGCGATAAATCGCCGAACTACCCACACCACATCAAAATGATCGCGGAGAAGCAGAAGAATAAACGAAATGCTTACCAGAGAGCGGTCAAATGTTTTTTTTTTGCAATAGCTTTGGGCACTATAGTCGCTTTTGTGAAGGCCGAAAGATATTAAAACAAGCCAATGCTGCATTAGTTGAAACGTCATCAGACGAAGATATTGAATCACTGATTGATTGTGACAACCAAAACGAAAAGTTGAGTGAGCTTGGAAATGCTGTACAAATTATTGACACCATTACAGACAGTAAATGTAACACCTGTACGAAGTTCCAACTTGACACAACATTATTATGTGGTCACACTATCCCTATTTCGAATGAAACAGCCAACGCTGCCTTGTCATCTACAGGCAAGCTAGTTTTCTCAACAGGGTTTGTAAATAACAAAAAGTGCACATTAATTCGGGATTCCGGCGCAACGCTCTGTGGGATTAAGAAAACATTAATAAACGAGAAAGACTATACAGACAAACACGTGACTTGTCGCACATTCTCAGGCACTATAGAGAAATACCCCCTTGCTCTTGCCGAAATTCGAACACCGTTCATATCAGGACGAGTATTGTGCGCTGTCCTAGAAAATCCTGTCGCTGATATTATACTTGGGAACCTGCCCAACATACGACCGTGCTCTGAAAAGGGAATCAGAGATTGGGAGCGTAGAAACGGTATCCACCACCCAAACAGCGATTCTAAAGAGAAACACCATTCATGCTTGTCTCAATCTGCCAAAAGACCAAGG
The DNA here is from genome assembly GCA_014155875.1 of Cepaea nemoralis. Lineage (NCBI taxonomy): Eukaryota > Metazoa > Mollusca > Gastropoda > Stylommatophora > Helicidae > Cepaea > Cepaea nemoralis. The sequence goes on along the minus strand of JACEFZ010010339.1, from coordinate 91,803 downwards.
GAGACAACCAAAGAAGTAATTCAGAAAGAATTCACCGAGGTGTACAATGCAGGGGCGGTCGAATCTGTAAGTGATACGACCAAATTAAAACCTCGAATTGAGGATGCTACCGATCTACCAAGTACCAAGCCTGTAGATGTGCAACAACACACACAACACACGAATGCAATAACACGACAGACAACCCATAAAACCAACACCGACCAATTGCAGGAGTCACTAGAAATTGTATCACCAAACACTACCAACACGAAGTTTGGAGATGAACAGAAAGCAGATCCTACACTTTCACCATATTTTAAGTTAGTAGGACTTAAACCAAAATTAACTAAGAACGCATCGTGGACATTTAGGCTACAGAACAATGTATTAACTAGAGTATACACAACAAATCAGACCACGATACAGCAAGTAGTGTTACCACAAGCACATAGAGAGAAAGTACTAAAGCTAGCTCACGACTCACCTTTCGGAGGTCATATGGGGTACGAGAAAACTAGGGCTAGGGTCCTGACCCAGTTTTATTGGCCAAAATTTTGCCAAGATATAAAAACCTTTTGTAGATCATGTGATATATGTCAGAAACTGGTGAAAAAGGGGAAAAACCCTATGGCAGAGGTCCAATCAACTACAACTGCCTCGAGGCCATTCCAAATCGTGGCAGTTGACCTAGTAGGTCCGTTGAATCACATTTCAAGTAAAGGACTAGATATATTTTCACTCTTATTGATGTATGTACGAGATGGCCAGAAATGCTTCCATTAAAATATGTCTCCTCTAAGGATGTGACGGACATACTATTAAATATTTTCTCCCGTTTTGGCTTCCCGCGGAAAATAATTTCTGATAGAGGAACCCAGTTCATATCGAATGCCACTCAATCGGTAACTAAGTTACTAGGCATCAAGCAATGTTTCACCAGTCCCTATCGACCGGCCGCAAATGGTATCTGCGAGAAACTAAACGGGGACCTGAAACATATGCTATCTAAAGTGACAGCTGAAAATCCAGCCGATTGGGATATACTTCTCCCAACGGTGCTGTTCGCATATAGAGAAGTCCCGCAATCAAGCACAGGGTTCTCTCCCTTCGAATTGATGTATGGAGCGAACCCATGAGGACCTCTCACTATTTACAAAGATATCATATCACAACCTGTAAATATCCAACTACCCATCTCTACCTATGATTTAGTCACTGACACCAGAGACAAAATCATACGTTCCTGTATACTGGCCAGAACATCACTACAGGAGAAAGGTTTTAGATACAGGCAGTACGCCAACAGAGGTGCAAAGACAATTGTATTAAATCCAGGTCAGGATATTTTACTACTGCTACCTGACAAGCGAGATTTGCTATCAACCTCTTTGCAGGGACCTTTTAAAATTATAAGAAGAATTTCGGAAGTTGATTACGAAATTTCTTTGAATGGAAAGTTGAAAATATTCCATGTAAATATGTTGAAACCATACTATGCTAGACAGGACACGGACACGAGTGAGCAGACACAGCCAACTGATGAAAAAAATGAAACGACAATTACCAAACTGAATGACACCTCGCCAAATGAAGCATAGTTAACGACGCACTCTTATGATGACAAAAACGACGAAGACATATGGACATTACCGACAATATGTGATAACGACAACGACGACCAATTTGACGACATATTGACAACAATTAATCTCGACGACGACGACAATGACATTGAGGACAATTTACAAACAGTAGCATCTGTGATAAATCAGACAGACGTAGACAATACTGAAATCCCAGTACCGATTATGACTGACGACGGTAGTATAAATGACATACAAATCTCTGACACTTGGACACAACAACAGCGACAAGACATTTTAACTCTCCTTGACGAGTATAAATCTATCTTTTCTAACAAACCTGGACGCACTGACAAGATAACACATTCAATTGTGCTGACAGATCTGACACCGGTCAAATGTAGACCATATTCTATTCCTCTCCATTACAGAGCAAATTTAGACAAAGAAATTTTGGATTTAGAGAAAAATAGAATAATTCAGAAATCTATGTCTCAATATTCTTCACCGATTGTCCTGGTGAAAAAGAAGGACCAGACAATCCGGTTGTGCATCGATTATCGAAAGTTAAATACAATAACCATAACAGATGCAGAGCCAATGAACAGTTGTGAAGATCTCATTTTGAATATGTCTCAATCATCCTTATTTTCGAAGCTTGATTTAGCGAAAGGTTATTGGCAAGTGCCACTACACCCTGCTTCTAGACATATAACAGCATTCGCAACACCTCTCGGTTTGTACGAATGGCGATATCTTCCATTTGGTCTCAAGAACGCACCCGCCACATTTGTTAGATTAACTAGATTGCTATTACACGGAATTACAGATGTCCAAGCTTATATTGATGATATATGCATCCATTCTTCTAATATGTCTTCTCATTTACTTACACTCAAACAAGTCTTCAACCAAATCTATCTTTTTGGACTTACTATCAAACCTTCCAAGGTTGAAATAGGCTATAAACAAATAGACTTCCTTGGCCATAGAATTTCTGAAGGCAAACTGTTGACAGATGATAAAATTGTGTCGAAGATTCTCAATCTAGAAGTGCCTACCACAAAGAAACAAATTAGAAGTTTACTAGGTCTTATTAACTATTATTCTAAATTTATACCAAATTGGGCAGAACTTACTTCAGTCTTTTCTAATATGTTAACTAAAGATCATCCATCAAAAATTTGTAAAAGTACTCGCTTAGATGATGCAATGAGCAGATTGAAACGTATTTTTTCTAATCCACCAGTCTTACGATTACCCAACATAAATTTACCCTTTATTTTGACAACAGATTCGAGCGCTATCGCAATAGGAGGATGTTTAATGCAAGAAGTGGATGGAGTGAGACACCCAATTCTCTACGTAAGCCGGAAGCTAAAGAAGGCAGAGACCCGGTATTCTACGGTGGAATTGGAGGCATTAAGTCTATTATTTTGTGTGTTAAGATTATCTAAGTTCCTCTTAGGTGCCCACTTCGTTGTACTCACTGACAATTCGCCATTGTTGGTCCTTAAGCAAGGTGCCCCGAAGAACCATCGTTTACAAAGATGGTGTCGTCTTCTTCAAGATTTCGACTTCGAAATCCGCCATATCAGAGGCACTGACAACATTATTGCTGACCTTTTATCACGGCAAACGAATGCGCCAGTAGAATAACATTTGCCATACTAGAAACTGTGATATTTTTAGTCTGTGTCATATAACAGTGTAACTCTACACCTGCTAGAGAACTCCCATTGAATAGTAATAACAACTCAGTAAATAAGTTACTTATGACACCCACGAACATGAAACTTTAATAGTCATACTTTAAGAACTATACGTGGAGAGCTATACTATCAATTGCCCAAGCTCTAGAACGATCCGAGCGAGAGACATTAACTATGTAATGAGTTCAACCAGTGAAATGACTCTGAGAACTGTAAGAACACTTTATACGCAACATTGAGAACATTCCATACTTGCTATTGCTACGAGACTTCGCAAACAGCAGAAACAGAACTACGTCGACTACAACACTCAAGAGACAGCCATACTAACTTTAACATTCATGGCACAACACGCTAACAACAGGAGGACAACGCGCACATCATCGTTGGATTTAGTTACTTAATTAATTAATTAATTTAATATTAAATATGTATTATATTTGCATTGAATTTTGTAAATAAAATGTGTTAACCTGTAATTTGTACATATTCTACCATAATATTACAGGTAGTTCCATTAATAGGATAAATAACCTTCCTATGCAATTGTCTCTGTGTAAATTAGAACCCATTTTTGCGTCATCGTACAAAAAGTACGTATTTTCTTAAAGGGAAAAGATCGCCTATTCCATTTTTTCTAAGGGCAATAACACTTACCTCAACTTTAATTATATATTTTAACCAAATACTAATTGGAATGAAAGATGAGTGAATGACAGAGTGGATGGATTAAATGAGAGAACGATATACTGAGCGGACAAATTGTACGCAAAACGTATTTATTTTAATTTGTCTGCGTCTTTCATGTAAATTGTATGACTTGTCTAAATTGTTGATACATGTTTAGTAGGTAGCTTAATAATCTTAGTTTAGTAGTTAGGATACTACATCTAAGCACCACTGCTTGGAATGCCTGATCATGTATTGCACACATTGGAGTAATTCATGATTAAGGTTATCCCAACTCGTGACGCTTGGAAATAAGCCACACATTCAGCACACATTTTACACAAAACTTAAAACTGAACACTATCAATTTAAAATGCAGTCACTTTATTAGAACCACTAACTTATTAGTCAACACACTAACAAGCCAACAAGGACACATGTAGTCTAAGGGGATAAAATAACAACGTAACTACATATTTAGCATTATGCAACATACGAGAGTAAAAGTGTATTGAAATGCACACACAGATCAAGATTTGAAGGTGTACTTAATTAGCCAGGACTTCGGTCTTGTTAATCCTCTTTAATATAGAGGTTAATTGTCTTGGTATCAGTGGGGTACTATGAGAAGGACGAGTTGTAAACACAACTAGTAAACGTCACGTAACTTCGGTCAGATAAGCTGTTTTAAGGACACAGGAGAGAGAGTGATCTCTTCACCAAATCAGAGAAGTGATGTATGGAAGAATACATGAGTTTTGATGCCAGTATATAGGTTACCAGGTTACTGTCCACCAAACTACAAACACCGACTTTATATGATTCTGTGACAGAATTAGAACAGATCTAATTACCTTATAACAACCCATCAGATCGGGGGAGAGGGGGGAATCCTGTCACAGACTCACATTTATAGACATGAGTCAAAGGGCTACAACTCCCGCCCAAGGGAAAGAAGTCAGTCACTCGAAGGCCAGAGTAATCTAGAGCCTTCTCGAAGGACTGGTCATTGAGTCCACTGTCCCGTGGACACTGATGTGGCCCGCCTATTGCGGGGTCCACGAGGAACTCGGACAGAGTTACCACCCGTGTCGGATTGGGACACGTGTGGACCGTCAGAGGACAGACGGACCATCAGAGAGGCAACAGGGCCTCCCTTAGAGGGACTCAATAGATAAATAGATTAAACCCATGTATATTTGGGGTTCATAGACATATGCTAGATAGTTGCTTAGAATGTTTGTGATAACTATGTGTGATGATGTTAAATCTCTGTGATATGTAACTCAGCGCGGGCTTGTTAACCCACTGCGCCAACGCACTGTATAGTGAACTACAATAAATGTTAGATATTATATTTAACGGAGTTATTGTTGCCTGTGTGAACCCGAGCTCAGATACCCTAGACATGAGCAAGACGATGACACGATCTTTAGAACGTCTCGGTGTTTTTGAAGGTAAGGGCAGCCCAGGTATCTTGCTCAATGCTTGCTCAAGCAGTTGGCGCACATTCTCTTGTTGTTGGGTGCTCGGAAGTCCGTGTTCAGCTTGGCCAACGGACACTCCTTGAAAGCGTGGTGATCGGCGCAGTAACGGCAGATTTCCGATTCTGCTTTGACCGGACCTCTGGCATCTGGAACATTGTGTGATTCTTGGTATGAATCCTTCATGTTGTTATACTTTCTTGTCTATCGATACCTGGCGTGGTATCTCGCTGCCCTCAGTCGTCACCACCGCCAGCGTGGTAAGGATCTTTGAGTACGTCAGGATCCGCTCCTCCTTCAAGATTCGGATGTTGAGATTCTCTTCTTGTAGCTGCTTCGTGATTTGTTCGTCTGATAGCTCCACGTGAATACGCTTGACAACCCATCTGACTGTTTTTGAGTCAGGTTTTCCGACTCTGGTGTCTTTCTCCTCCTTCTCAGCTGTGTTAGCTCCTGTAAGCTTAAACCGCACTATGAACCACGTAAATCATAACCAAGGCTGAAGAAGCCGGTTGAATGAGGTGGAAACTTGTTTTATTTTTCTACATACAGGACAGGACAGGAAGGGGGAGGAGGAAGAAGAGGAGAAGAAAAAGAAAAAGAAGAAGAAAACGAAGAAGAAGGAGAACAAGAAAAAGGAAGAAATGCATTATGAACGAGAAGTCAAGCTAAATTTGTACGCGCATATGTTTCCAGGTGTTGATTTATAGGCTGTTTATGTTGATAACCTCTTGGTTGCTCTCGCCAATCTCCATATTGAACCGGATTGATCACAGAGAAGCTAAAACCTATTTAGCATAGGCAATACTAAAACGAGACAATGAACACAAATGGACACTGCTGTACACACTAACAAGATCAGCTAACTAACAACAAATAAACGTGAACACATTCCCTTGAAACGCTCGTTTTAAAAAAGTCAGGGACATATTAAAACATTAAGGAATAAAATCCACTGTGACGAATTTAAAACACAAAACATAAAGCCACAATAATACAAATCAATAAATATTTAACAATACTTTATTAATGTTTTGTATACGTTGATAATATAATATAATGAATAGAAATGCAAACACCAGTCAATAGAAATGTAAGAGACATTGTAGGGAAAGAAGTAAAATATTTAATATGATACTATATCCAACATTAATGCATTTACTGGGAACGATGAAACAATCAAGAATATCTTTCTTTAGAGGGAATAATTACATTGATTGAATCGACGTGTAAACATCAAATATTATTTCATAAATAAAGAGAGTAAGGGAGAACAGAAAGCTTACTACCAAAACACAAGTCCTGGTCTATTAAGCCGGTGTCCTCAATACTCTTTAATGCAGTGAAATGGCGAAGGGCTTGCGAACACGATTCGTAAGCCCGCTTACCCGCGTTCGAAACACAGCTGCGACCGATTTGGCAGCAAACCACGTTGCGCTGGTTTTAGCGAGTTGGCATGGGGGAGGTCGTTCAGAAAACAGTGGCAAACTACTGATCGCAAAACTTGCCAAGAGATTAATAACAGCAGTAAAATGCTGGTGTTGGCAGCGATGTCCTGTAAAAAGGATATAAAAAAATGTAGTGAAATCTGGTCAACATACTCGCACCAAGAGACATGCTTACACAGTTTTTGTATGCGGTGGTGCGAAGACTACTTGGCATTTAGTGGCAAGATAAAATCACAGATACTGAAGTACTGAAAATGCACATAAGAAAGATGAACAATTGTAGGAAGGACATCTTTTGGTGAATTGCAGATCAGTAAAAGATCCCGGGGTAAGCCTCTACTGTGGTACAAAGATTCGTGTAAGCAGGACGGGATTGGCACATACATTGATATTGCACCTTGGGAGCAGGTCGCCTCTTATCGCGTTGCATGGAGGGAAAATATCAGGAATGCAATAAAGGTAACGGAGGAAATGATTGCAGATAGGTCAGAAAATGATGGTGTGAGACTTCTGATTGTGCGTGATGTTAAAAATGACCATTTTATCACATACATTCATTGCGGAGCAACAATTACCTCTTAATTGGTCTGTTGAGTCACATCTACTACCGCCATAGCTTGTAGTTATTATGCCTTGTTTTAGGCAGAATGTTGTTTAAGCACAAATGTAACAAACTATCATCTGTTAAAAAGGGAAGGTACCAGTTGCTGTTGATTTCACGAACTGCCCAATTACACTCCTAAATAAAACTGTCTGCCTAAATACTCAGTCCTTGCCCTCCTTCCTTTCTAAACAAGTAATTATCTACTTACGTAAGTACTCTCAGTGTTTCGATATGTCTCTGTCTTCCCCCACAGCATATATATATATTTACCAGCACTCAAGTGTGACCGCTGTAGCGCAGTGGTCAGATGCTAGCTTGTGGCCAGTGGTCATAGGATCGAGCCATTTCGGGTGGATTCGGATTCTTAAAATTCGCTTGGGCCATTAAATGTCAACCCATCCTAAAATGGTTACCAGCACATGAATTGGAAGTAAGGGGAAAGAAGTATATGTTAATGAGGAAACATTAGAAGTGGTGGACAATTGTGAATATCTTGGGTCATTAATTACCAACAATGCTGACACAATGACAGAAATTAAAAATCGAGTATCTATTGCTCTTCAAAAACTATAGCAACTGAATAAATTATGGAGTGGGACAGTGTCGCTTGTCGTCTCGGGGGGGGGGGGGGGGGGGGGGGGGGGGCAGTAGAATCAAGAAGCACACTTCAACTTATCTTTTTTCAATGTTGGGTCTATTGCCAGACCTTTGTCTACACACCCCCGTTCCGGTCTTATATTCACTATCTCTCTCTCTCTCTCTCTATTATCGCAATGCCATACCCCTCTTCACTTTCCTTCAGAACATACCCACACAACACTGTCCTCCAATAAATACTAACATTATTTATTGAATAGAAAGTGTCATGGGTGTGTATAGAGTGTATGCAAAGACGTTGTTGGTGTGTTCTATCATGTAGGTGAGATAAGAGTGACACTCTTAGATCCACATCACATTTTCATCACGCAACGGCCTTATATTGTCACCACAGCACAGAACTGTTTTACTCTCACCCAGTGTAGTTTCTCTCTGACTGATGATGATGATGTCTTCACAATATCCTTGACTTTTGAAATAAAATGTATTTTCACAACAGCGTGTTTTTTATATGTAATGTCTTTCCGGGTATCATATCCAATATTATGAATGTGTTTGATTTTTTAATCCAGGGAAGGTTTACACATCCGATATAGTTAATGACTTATTGTCTATGGAAAGTAGGACTAATCACAACCCTGCATATATATTACACTGACACACTGTTTATATTAAAGTCCAAGAATGTTCTATTCCTCAGAGGAAAAGTTCTGGTATTACAGTTTGTTTGTATTTATCTTATGGTCATGTGAACCATATTGCTAGTCCGTTCTATGTGGAGTTGACATATCTTCTGCTGTCAGTATCCTATCAGGACAGACTTATTATGCCGTTACTTTTAGAACTGGTTTACCTTAGGGTTGATACAAGACTTAAATCTTGAGGATATTGATCACTGCACCCAACTATGGTAATGTCCTTTTTATGGGTGTAACTATTACAATTTCCAGTGTAATGGAATTCAGCTGCGTTCAATGGAGTTCAGTGGAGTTCCGTGGAGTTCCAGGTAACCTGTCGAATATACAGTACCTTGTGAGATCAACCTAACTCAGACTTATTAGAAGTGAGAGTAGGCTAGTGGCCATTATCAGTTATAACTTCTATAGATTCAGAGAAATTATCTCTGACCTAAGGCATAGTAGTTCTTCACATAACTTAAGACAAGGTAAAAGAAAGAAAAGTCATAGGAAACTTTAGAAATCCTAGTAACCACCTACACTAGAATCTCCTATCATAGACCTATCCTCTATTATACTAGTACTCATACTATTAAGTGCCCTGACACCTTACTCCATCCACTTAGTTACTTCTCAGCTAAATTCGGCCGACACTCAATAGTATGGTCACACACTAAAATACACTATGCTAGAGTTCTACTCTACACCATAACTACCTTATAACTATCCTCGGCTGAATCGGGAATACTATTGCACATCAATACAAATGCTCGTCGGTTTCATCCAACTTGAAACACTGTACATCCCTTTCCACAATAGCTCAAGAATAAATCCCTACTTTCTCTCGTGGAAGACTTGTAGCCCACTAAATTAACTATAATATCCAGACTATTTATACTCTGGCTCTGTACGACTATACTGGCCTATTCCACCAATTTCCCCCCTGTCCTCTGTCCTGTCTTTTTATCTTTCTACAACAACAACCGAAATTATCCTTTGATAAACGGTCATTTCGGGACATCAATGATTATCCACTCGTTTCTTCGGACCACGGATATTCGTTTCCGTTACTTCAAAAGACATCTGATAGTTTTTATCGTAACTACGTCTTCGTTGTTCAAAGGGTTGTGAAACGGCGTGATCGTGACTCTCGGTTACCCATTTCAAAGGTTTGTGAAATTGTTTTACGTGATTCCCTCTCCGGTGTTCAAAGGGTTTAAGATCGTCGTTTTCCTTCGTTCGTCTCCCAAAAAACACGCGGTATCTGTTGTGATCTTGGAGTCAATAAGCGATCGCTTGTTTTCCTGATCTAAAGGTCAATAACTTTCCATATAAGCAATTTTTTTTGTTTTGATATATCATGGGATCGTTAACCTGTCAGTATTCTGTGACAGACAGACATAACTACAAACATTAGATTATTAAGAGCATGCACCTTTTCATTTGGAACATAACGCTTGCGAGACCTGGACGCGTATTAAACAAGCTGAACAGCGCATAAATGCCTTTGAATATAAATGTTATAGACGGGTTCTAAGAATATCTTAGATACAGAACAGAACACATGCATCTTTACGATAAGATCTGAATACTGAAGATGGTTGGCTGCTAAAGACGATAAAACAAAGGACATTGAAATATTTTGGTCATTTAAAAGATCATGAAAGTTTAGAGAGAACAATAACGGAGGCTTATATGCCTGGGAAAATAGGAAGATGAAGGCCACAGAGAAGATGGGTGCAGGATGTGGCAGATGATCTCCAGATAGGTGTATCGAAAGCGGGACATCTTGCACATGATCGAGAAGTTTACCGGAAGGTTGACATGGGAGCGAGGTTCTGCAAAGGATATGCTACTGAGTGAAGGAATGAATGAATGAACTAAATAAGTGCCACGGAGTGATTAATAGTCTGAAGCGACTTCCCATATCTGTCATTGGGTTATACACAGTAGTTTTCCATATGCAACCCCCGACCCCCCCCCCCCCCCCCCCTTTTAATTTGATATATATAATACAACATGTCTGCTACCATATTATCAACTTTAAAGTCATAACTGTCACACACCCTACTTCATATTTTCCGCCATTCATTTTTGTTTGATCCGAAGCTACTGTTAGTTTGGCACCGAATCTGTTAATGTCTATTAATATTGTGAATCTCCCCGTCATTATTAAATGTTTATTGATTGTAGCCAACCCTCCTAAGTGCTACTGAACCGTTTCTCTATCTTCACATCCGTGAGACTCTTTTTATATCTGTCACGACTTGGGAATGTCCTGAGTGGAGAAGGTGGGGGACATACTGAGAACCCTTATGTGGAAAAGATGAGATTGTGGGTAATTGGCATGGGGTCTGGTAGAATCTCAAAACTGAGAGGGAAGACCAGAAGAAGTTTCAATCAGATAGCGGTTGGAATGGTTAGTAGTGTGACTCTTCGCTGGCTGTTGAACGAGCGGACGAAACACGTATGGAAGTGTCCTGAGTGCAGTGATGTCAGCTCTTAGCTCAATTCAACTTAACTCAACTGTCTCGACTTTTGCTATCGTTCTGCTCGTGCTGAATGTTGATGTGGCGATGTATTTCTCTAACCCAAGAATCGACAGGTAGAGATTGAGCACCCTCCTGTTACAGGTGTAGGACAAGAAGATAAATACTCCCTGGAGATCATTCAACCCAATAGCAATAACACGTAGAGGATCATTGTCCGTGGCTTCAGAAATCACAGAAAAGATCCTGAAAATCCCCGTCATGGATGACAGTTTAATGTAGATGTATAGATTACGATGATCGTCTTTCCTGAACTCGCGAGTCTGCAGTTTACGAACATTGTAGATTTTGATAATTGTGATCAAGAAAAATATGAAGTTGAGTAGAAGTATTACACATAGAGGAGCGACAAGAGTACCGATTAGTATGATTTGAGAGTCTATAAAGCATGTAGTGTTTTCATATCCAATAAACTGTCCGCCAGAGATGGTATAGTTTGTTGTGATAACTCCAGCAACCGTTAGACCAGGAATTACAGAACACGCAACTACTCGTCTGATCACATAGGTCATTTCTGAGTTGGCCGTAGATTGAATGCTCCGAGTTTTAGCAGTAAAGACACAGAACATATGGAAGCAACAAGTAAAGCACCAACAGAACATAGACAGCCATAAAAAGTGAGTACAGACGGCGAGGATAGTACAAATATGACTAGCTTCTGGAACGTGGGAAGTGGCCAGCAAGGATAACTGAGCCATTAAAAGGCTTAAACACAAGAACATGTTGTTCTTTCCGGCGATATTTCGCAGCACAGGGAACAGGAAATACGTTATTAATGTCATGACTAGACAAATAATGGAAGAAATAAGACATACAAATGTTAGTAATACAAGGACATTGTTAGTAAGCTAATGATCATAATTTCATCGTGAATTAAGTTCCTCATATTTAGCAATTCATGGCATACACTCATTGTCCCATCTTCATCTATCGACACCATGGTTAGTTCAGTTCTATCAGAAAAGGATCATTCTTGCGCCCTTAAACAACAAATTTATCCTTGGGGTTATGAGGCGTAATGTCACTTTGATTCAAATAATTCAGCATTATCAAACTGTACAAAAGCACAGTTCAATTGAGGGTCAATTATTATAGCATCTTGCATGTCCTTCTCTGACAAACCGCTAAACCCAATACTGGAAGCTAACGAAATTTGGCTTGAAAATATTTCCTGGTCAGTTGACATGAAGCCTTTTCTGTCCTAGCTTCCTAGAGTGGTCTTAACACGGGCATAAGCGTCAGTGTTGTGTTTGTGTCTATATCAACAGTAATGTTGTTCAGGATAAGTTCGCTTACAATGGATCCTTCCACTTCATCTCGACTGAGAGACCGGTTAGCGAGAATATAACCGTCAGCTGTAAACCAGCGGATTTGGAACAGGCGCGTTGTGTTCACATATCCGTCAGTTTGATTTTCCTAGACAGGAAATAGTTTGTGACAGAATGCTACATTAAGCGAGATTTGAAATGCCTGCCCAGTATTCAATACAGAACGCTTAATCTGATTCTTAAACATTCTCAAACACATCTGTTGAATTTGGGAAACCTGTTCTGCCTGCAGGGTAATCTCTATGATAACATGAGGCACGTAGTAGGCATGTATCTGATAAACCAAGCCACGTATCTCACTGAGAGCAGTGGAGCAGTTTCCGTTGATGAGAATCTTGCCCGGGCTACACTGCAAGGGCAAACACGTGTTGTCTGGGCTGGCCCACTCTGAGTCTTGAGCGCACTTTATGAAATCACGTCTTTGGTCTGTTTTTCTCTCTTGAGATCCACAGTTCAACAACATTGAAAACGGCAGGCGTTTTTCATGATTTATTTGCTGACCTCTAGGATATATTGTACAATCTATATCAAATTCTGGGTATTCTTGCATGTTGCAAATGGCACAGAAAAAGTTTTTGTACACTCTCTCATTGGGATCTGCAGCGATTGTCACGCGGTTTAAAACACCGGATACATCTGCACAAGCTCTGACAACGTTCTCATCATATACTGTCCACTCACCGGTCACATTGCAAGTGTCCACAACAGCGGTGCTAAACCAAAATCTTTCGCAAGTGTAATACTGATGACTACCTGATAGTGTCTGCCGGGTTATGCAACCAGAATCTGAAACCAGACTGAGCCTGAGTAACTCTCCTGGAGTTCGTGATGAGTACACTGTCATATAGCTCTTACATTCCACTGAGAGATTCCAAGGTGTAAACTGTGGAAAAGAAAACAATGAACAAATATTTACATGTAAGAGACAGAATTGAAAACAATGAACAAGTATTTACAATGTGTAACTACAGATTAGAAAATAATAAACATTTATTTACTGTCAGGGTCTTAAACCTGGCTCGTTGGACCTAACATATGTGAGACAAGTACAAGTACAAAGTGATTGGACTTGACACACAATGACACGAAGTTCAATGGATTTATTTACAATTCTCATGCAAGACAATCTAGTTTGGCATGTGATGATCATTACTATACATATACAATACATCAGTACACTTACAGACAAAACCCACAGCATCACAGTCTATCTCACAAGATATACAAGCACTCGATTTTCGGGCACAGAAACTACACAGAAGCCTTTCTCAACCCACACGTCTTGTCATGTCCGAGTTCCCAAGCAGTCTGCCGGTTTCCTCACACAGTGCTTGCCCTGTGGACTGGCTTCACGAGGACTGCGTGCGTCTTGCTTTGTCCTTGCCTGACCGCTGACGATCGCGTCAGCCAGCAACCTGTGGGCAGGTAACTGGTACTCGCCTGGCGGCCGTAACGATGTTACTGCATCCCGGCTGGAGACTATTCGCCTGGCGGGCGTAACGATGTTCCTGCATCTCGGTTGGAGACATAGAGATTCTGACACGCTCCCCCGGGGCTTATTCATGAAAGATTTTATATTTCATGCATAATCTACCTAGACACAGGATTTATATTTTAACCATGTCAGAATCGATCTTTCTGTTGTCATGTACATTGGCATAGAAATACATAAGAAATGCAAGTTGTATGTTAAGTCATGCGGTGTTCAATCTTCACCACTTTCCAAGTTTCAGCCTCTCGATGAAAGATCACCTGAGTTGCAATATTGACCCAGTCAGATCGGTAGCACCAGCAACAATGCAACTACCTCGCAACCTCTAAAAAAACACTGAATAATATGCTTTTTGCAACAAAAAACATCGGGTACGACCGTAATACGACTTTTTATAAGCCATATTCAACGCTCGAGTTCCGACCTCATTTGGCCGGGAGCTCTTCCGTTGGTCTACAACTTCGGTAACCCTATACCATACCCAGCTGATGACCATTTGGGGTGTTGACAATCTGGCAACACAATGGTTATTTTTATACAACACATCTCTGAATACATTTCCATTTACCGCCCTTAGTGTAATAAAGTAATAATAACAAAAAAGAATGGGACATAATTTCAAAAGATTTCAAATCTAAACTATTACAATTATTATTCTATTTCTCAGCGTCATAGCTTGATGCTTTTCCATACTAGCGAAAAAATGTCGGTAGTGTGAATAAGTTAATCAAGATATGATTCTAAGATTACATTAGTCGAAAAATATTAATACACAATTCGTGTATTCGAAATTGGTGTTTCATAATTATTTTAGAAGCGTCATAAATTTTTAAGGTTTTTGTTTATCGTCTGCTACTTTTGTTCTAAATTTACAAATCATCCGGAAGTACACACGAACAGCTGGTGTTGTTAAAATTCTATCACACACTTGTTCCGCTCTGGTGTAGCAATGCGAAATTGTTCTGATAGTTAATGTGTTCGTTGTTTCGCTGGAAAACTTCTGGATTCGGATTAACTGCAGTGGTGTAAATGTCAAAGTTCGGTTCACACTTTCGTTCACGGATTAAAATGTCACTGGATATGATCCACTCGCAGATACCACTGATACCTTGACTAGTTCGCTTCAGGTAAGTTGAAAGCGCATGTGGCACTGTTCTTGTTTTATAATATATACAATTAATATTGTTCGCTTTCTACCACACACTACACAATTATTCACGACGATTACTA
Organism: Cepaea nemoralis; assembly: GCA_014155875.1. Taxonomy (NCBI): domain Eukaryota; kingdom Metazoa; phylum Mollusca; class Gastropoda; order Stylommatophora; family Helicidae; genus Cepaea; species Cepaea nemoralis. Next base: position 76,448 of record JACEFZ010010339.1, on the reverse strand, counting down.
CATTAATAATAAAATAAGAAACAATATTTACAGTGGGAATGAACCCTATCACATCACATCATCGATGTACACAGCTTTTCTGAAAAAATTTCATTGATGGCTGTGTTGGTCTGAGTGTTTTCTAACACACTGCACTCAGACATTAGTGCTTACTGGGTCGTTCGGACAACGGGACAAAAGATCAGCAATCGTGTTGGTTCTGCCAGCGATATGTCGAACTTCAAAGCTGTAATCTTGAAGTAAAAGAGACCAGCGCGCTATCATCTGGTTTGTTGGGACCCCTGAAGTAATAAATTTTAATGGACTATTGTCGGACTCTACAATGAAATGCCGTCCCAGAAGGAATCTGGACAATTTAGTTATACCCACCACTAGAGGAAGAGCTTCTAACTGAGGTGTGGACCAAGCGCGTTCTCTTGTTTTCAATTTTCTAGAGACGTAGTATACAGGATGTAGAATGTTGTCATGTTCCTGTAACAGAACAGCCCCAATCGCCACGGAGCTCGCGCCTGTGCGTAATCTGAAAGGAATATGTAAATTTGGCCATTTGAGAATGGGATTCTTTAAACTATTCTCAGAAAAATAAGATAACACTTTCTGGAATGCAAATTTTAGGCATTCGTTGTTTACAATCTTTTCAGTTTGGTTTTTCGTTAGTAGGTTACTAAATTTTTCTGTCCGTTCAGCAAAATCTTGTATGAACTGCATGTAATAATTTAATAGTCCTAATACACTTCTGACTTGTTTCTTGGTAGTCGGAAGTGAGAGTTTCAGTATTTTGGACACGATGTTATCGTCTGTCGTGACAAAACCATTAGATATTCTATAACCCAAGAAGGAGATTTCCTGATAGGCTATGTCTACTTTTGTCGGCTTCACAGTCTGTCCGTGCTGTCTAATTCGTTCAAATGTCTTCTGTAATGTCTTTATGTGTCTGTCATCGTCTTTGTGTGAACACAAATGTCGTCCATGTAACAGATAATGTTTGTTATGTCCACAAGTAGTAGTCGTGTCATACGTACGAATGTCGCTGGGGCATTGACTAGCCCAAATGGTAATTTGCACCATTCGTACAGTCCCCAAGGTGTTGCAAAAGCTGTCAGATGTCTGCTCTGTTCGTCTACCGTTATCTGCCAGTAACCTTTCGTCATATCTTCGTCATCTTCATGGTCTATTCTCACTGTACAGGCTGTTGTATCGTCTTGTTCGTTGTCTCTGTTGTAGTATGGTTTTAGCATATTGATGTGGAATATTTTATGTTTGTCTTTTATTTGAATCTCATAGTCTACATTTGAAATTTGTCTTATTACTTTAAATGGTCCCTGCCAAGAGTCAGTCAATAAGTGTCGGTCACTAGGTAAGAGAAGAAGTACGTCCTGTCCAGGTGTCACCGTTATTGTCCTGTTACCTTTGTCTGCATATTGTCTATATGTAGCACCAGATAGTTTTAGTGCTTCTTTTGCAATAGTACAAGATTTGATGATTCTTTCGCGCAATGATGTAACATACACGTATGATGATATGGGTTTAAGTACAGGGGTGGCTTCAGTTAACATTGAATGGTAGATACTCAATGGGCCACGTGGTTTGGCACCATAGATAAGTTCAAAAGGAGAGAATCCAGTACTAAAATGTGGGACTTCGCGATAAGCAAAAAGTATAGCGGGCAAATATATGTCCCAGTTTTTGGGATGTTCTTGCGTGACTTTAGCAAGCATATGCTTCACATCACCGTTAAACTTTTCGATGATTCCCGTTGAGTGAGGATGGTATGGAGAATTGAAACATTGTTTCACCCCTAACATTTTGGTGAAAGCTTGAGTAGATGCAGCAATAAATTGACTTCCCCTATCTGATAGGATAGTGTCTGGAAATCCAATTCGTGAAAATATGTGGAAGAAAATTTCCATAATATCATTGGCAGTTATGTTCTTTAACGGAATCGCTTCCGGCCAGCGGCTACATAAATCAATGATGGTAATGATGAACCTATTCCCTCTGGATGTTACTTGATTCAGAGGGCTCACTATGTCGACAGATATTTTCTCAAAAAGTCGACTGGCTAAGTCGGTAATTTGTAATTTGGCCTGTGGGATTTTACCTTTTTTCACTAGTTTTTGGCAGATATCACAACTTCTACAATATTTCTTACTGACATTGCAGAATCTAGGCCAATAAAACTGTGTAAGTAATCTTGATCTGGTCTTAGAGTATGCCATATGCCCCACAAGAGGTATATCATGGGCAAGATGTAAGGCTTGCTTACGGTATTCAATTGGCAACACAGTTTGCTCTGTGGTGCTGTTACCTCTGGTATAGTACCTGGTGAGGATGCAATTTTTCAGAGCAAAGTGCCATCTTGCATTTTTGGTTACCTTTGGCTTTTGGCCGATCAGATTAAAATATTTAGATAATGAAGGATCAGCCTTTTGGGCTGCTACAAAGTTCTCCTTCATGGTTTTAGGAGGCAGTATCACTGGGCTAAGCATTTCTATAGCCTCAGTTTGATTAATTTCATCTTGCACTCTAGCAGTAGATCTGGTTACTGCGTTCACACATTCAATGATATCAGATGGTGATGAAACATTTTGGTCAATGGATTCATGAAGTGTTAGTGCTCCATTATCTACCATACATTCATCTGGTGATACTATACTTTCAATGATGACATGTGATGGTGATGATGTTGTGTTATCATCAATACAAACAGATGTAATATCATGAGGCATATCATTCACCTCTGGTAAATTACCAATGATAATATCACACACAGGGTTAGTTAATGCAGCGCATTTTACTTTCCCAGTGAGGAAAGGTGTTTGAATATATGCCCATGGTAATGGGTACTTTTCAATATTTCCAGAGAATGTTCTGCATGTTACGTGCCTGCCTGTATAGTCTGTAGGCATTATTAACTGTCTCTTTAGCCCTATAAGAGAGCTTCCGGTGTCACGAAGTACTGTAGCAGGCTTGCCATTCACATATCCCTGATGGATGTTTATTCTGCCTTTGGAATCTATTACCAAATTAGCTTCTTCATTGGCAATAGGAATGGAATGGCCGCATGTTAAAATGTCATCTTCATAAAAGGTATTACAAACAGTACATTTATGTGAATTAAACATGTCAAAAGCCTGTGCTGAGTTTACAGGGAGTTTTTCTGAATGTTCTTCATCTGATGATGAACTGTCAAATAAGGCGGCATTTGCTTTCTTGGTCATTTGCCTTCCTTTACAATCATGACGCCAGTGGCCGTACGCTTTACAAAGGAAGCATTTTCGTACCTTTTTAAAGGATTTACGTTCCTTATCCTGGCTATTTATGTAGTTCTGTAAGTATGTAAAATATGCTGGATTCTTATCGCACATTTCACCTTGGTGGTGTGACGTGTTGCAAAATCTACAATGATTGTATTTCTCAGAAGTAGGCTTATAAGTTCTTTGCCTATTGTAGGTTTCTGATCGAGGTTTGTCATAGTTTGCAGCTGCTACGAAGTTTGTATCGGTAGCTTCACTAGCAAAACAATGTTTATTGGCTGAGTAGTAAGCCGACCCACGTCTCTCAATCTCTTCTACACTCGTACATTCATTCTCTTGCAAAAATTTTGAAAATGCTGGTGGAAGGGATGTGATGATTTTATCCCTGATAATGAGATCTTCTAACTTATAATAGTCTTTATTTACTTTGGCTGCTGAACTCCATTTTGTAAATACGTCTCGGACTACAGAGACATAGTCAGAGAACGTCTGAGTAGATTTTGGACTCAGTTTGCTGAACTGTTCTCTGTATCCTGCCTCATCTAGCATAAAATGTGCCATTATCTTTAACTTTAGATAGTGGTAATCTTTTCTGAGGTCTTTTGGTATAGTCTCTATGACTTTCAGAGGTTCCCCTGACAAACTCCTCAAATAAATAATGTTCCATTCAGAAACCGGAACTTGATAATGGTCCATTAAGGTTTCAAAATTATGGGTGAACGATGCAATGCAGTCACCTGAGGTATAATTTCTCACAATACCTTGATACTTTTTGTACTGGTTCTCTTTTTACAGTCTTTCAGATTTCTTAGACTCTTTGTCTATGGCAGTATTAGCTTCCAGCTGTTTAATTTTGAGTTTAATTCAAGCTCTTCGCGTTTGCTTTGAGCTGCTATTTCTGCCTTCCTCAATTCAGTATTTAATTCTGCCTGTGCTTGCTTGGTAGCTCTTTCAGCTGCTCTTTCCTCGCGTTCGTGGTATTCAGAATATTTTGTTTCACTCCACTTTGTTAACTCGTCACCAGTTAACTTTAGCTTTAAACACATATCGATGAAGTCATTTAATGAAGACATGATGGAATGTTTAAATGAAAATAAGTTATCAGACACACAATTTGTTACAATGTGTTAGTAACGTGAACAATTTTACAATATTGTTGACTTACAATTTATGCCCAAATTTGCATCCGAAAGTATATAGAAAAAATAAACTCAAGTGTACTGGATGCGGTGAAGAATGGTTCAAACCAGGGCTAGGAACTGTAGGGTCGCTACTTCAAGGACAAACTGACCTCTACGGGCAAGGGTTTCAGATGGCACAGAAAACCTGCTTTCTTTTGGGAGGAAATAAATTAGAATCTATCTTTGTGTGGTGTGTATGCTTGTCACTAAGTTTCGATTAGGTTTGTATGGCGTTGAGTGTAATTGTAGGTCGTAATGTCGTCAGTCAACCATTTTTCAAATCACAAGTCACTTTCTTTCCCAAACCTTCTGCTTTCCACAACTAACTTCACAAATACAATCTAGATATATTTCAACAATCTATAACAATGATGACACATCACTTACATCAAGATGACATTCAGTAAGGACATAGACATCATGCTTACAAAATGGCGACAAGGTCAAACTATAATAAGTTCAAAACGGCGACAAGTTACACAATCACAGATGTTTTAAACGTTTAAACAATCAAATGCATGTACTTTACGTTAGTATCTTCAATGAGGACGAGCCCCCACGTTCACACATGTCAGGGTCTTAAACCTGGCTCGTTGGACCTAACATATGTGAGACAAGTACAAGTACAAAGTGATTGGACTTGACACACAATGACACGAAGTTCAATGGATTTATTTACAATTCACATGCAAGACAATCTAGTTTGGCATGTGATGATCATTACTATACATATACAATACATCAGTACACTTACAGACAAAACCCACAGCATCACAGTCTATCTCACAAGATATACAAGCACTCGACTTTCGGGCACAGAAACTACACAGAAGCCTTTCTCAACCCACACGTCTTGTCATGTCCGAGTTCCAAAGCAGTCTGCCGGTTTCCTCACACAGTGCTTGCCCTGTGGACTGGCTTCACGAGGACTGCGTGCGTCTTGCTTTGTCCTTGCCTGACCGCTGACGATCGCGTCAGCCAGCAACCTGTGGGCAGGTAACTGGTACTCGCCTGGCGGCCGTAACGATGTTACTGCATCCCGGCTGGAGACTATTCGCCTGGCGGGCGTAACGATGTTCCTGCATCTCGGTTGGAGACATAGAGATTCTGACATTTACAATGTGGAACTGCAGATGAGAAAATAGTAAATACGTATTTACAATGTCTAAGATACACAATATAAAACAGTGAACAACTTTACTTTACTTTACTTTACTTTACTTTACTTTACTTTACAATACTTACTTGAGAGACGTTGTTACAGTTAGCACAATACTTGTTGTAATATTAACGGCCTGTGATGTTGTCAATGACGTGAACAAATGTGTCAATGTCTAGTTCAGACGGGGGTATGTCGTTCTGGCACTTGACCTTCCCATCACCGTCTGGGTAGTCGGACGGGCACGATCTCTTGGACAGGTAGGCATTTTTTATACCAGATTCACAGACTAGATCCAAACTTGTCTCGTTGCTAGAGCGCATAGTCCTATCTTCAACATTAGAACTACGCATATAATTATGTGTCGTATTCGGTGCATCATAAAAGATAGTTTTAGAATCCACAGATGGCTCATAATCAGGGCAGCAAGTTCCATAAAATTCGCAAAGCGGTTTTTTACAATCACAGGGGAAACATTTCACATTAAAACACAAATCCTCCCCGGGAGGGATCACCAGATAGGTGTTGCGACCATGTCTGGAGCAGTAAGATATTTGGAAGTCGCCTGCTGTCAGGGATTTGTTGTGCCAGTTAAATAGGGGTCCATCGTCTCTTCCTGGGGATGTTGATGAGCTGCTATCTGCTGTGTTGTGCATACTCAACCAAATGGATTCATGAGAAGTTAGATTGTGAGCTTCACTGTTATGAACTAATATAGAACTAGTGTCGCTGGATGCATTCTGAACTAGTGAGGTTTCGTAACTAGGTTCAAAGATGCTACATAAACGCGATATTTAAAACAACATCCGAATCCAACATATTTGTGAAAACAGCATTATAGACATGATGTATCGCAGAAGTTGTAATATCGTGTATTTCCCGTCAGCTTAACTAAATAGCTACGTAATTAAAACACTTACCTAACCCAGAATGTATTTATATAGATTATTTATCCTGTGTCGTGTCTATAGTTTAAATTGTGGATTGCAGGTTTTCATTACATGGTTTCTTATGGCACATGAATAATGTGTATGAATTAGAATTTGTGTTTAAATTGTTTTCCATCTGCTTAAAGTATAACGATATCAGTGACTTGTCGCAGTCAATGAGTTCCGACACCATCATTTACATAAATCCACTGTATTAGAGTTACTATTTAGTTTACTACATCATACGAGCAGACACACTGTAAACATCAATACAGTCAGCGATTTGGACAAACTTGTTTATATGTGCAGTTAATACTACACCGTTTTAAGAACAACCAATCGCTACTAACGGAACCTGTGATATTCACAACACTCATGGAGCGCCGATTGGTCTTTAATATAGGAGTGTCCAACACACTCGTAGTCCTTTCCTATTTTAACATACGGAACATTGTAATGATACGCTTGTCTTCCACAATACCCTGCGGCTTTTATTAGTCTAAAAGGTTCTCTAACGGCTTCTCTGTAATAGACTATGCCCAGACAATTTGTGACCATTAATCATGTATGGCATTTCGGATGAAAACACAGTGACAGTGAAAGAAATCAAGGCTGTGCTTCGACGATCAAAAAACAGCCCTCCAGGACCAGATGGCATAAGATATGACGACATCAATAGGTGTAGCGACAACGAGCTAGAGAAACTAGCAGACATGTACAACAAAAGTATAGGGAGTGCTAGCATCAATGAGGGGTGGTTACACAGCTATCTGATTCCTTTGCCGAAGCCTGGCAAAGACCACGCAAAAATTCAGGGATATCGAGTAAGAACCATGCAGAATACACTAGGCAAGCTGTTGGAAAAGTTAATTGCCAGAAAAATATCAAGCCAGCTAGAGAAGCAAGGTGTTTTCCCATCTACCCTGGGAGGGTACCGTCTCAAAAGAGACAGCAGTTTTTGACCATGATGTTTATGAAGGTTTCCACTCAGGCATTGACACCTTTGCTGTAGCGATTGCTCTTGAGGACTCATACAACAGAGTACCATTAGATCTTCTAATGCTTCAGCTTCTTGAAATCAAGATAAGTCCGTCCCTCCTTAGTTGGATCGCTGCAGCCCTTTTCCAACGAAAAAAAGGATTTTAGACGTGGCAGTTGAACGTCGGAACCAACAACAATATATCCTGGCCTACCACAGGGATCACCATTATCTCCAGTGCTGTTTAACGCCTACACTGTGAGAATCACCAGCGAGCAGATCACTGGACAGGGAAGGACATTGTCATATGCCGATGATGTTTTAGTGTATCGTCGGGGTAAGGATAGAGATCAGGTTGCTGTGGAACTGCAATCCGAACTCAATCGCATAAGTAGTAGGTGTGTTGAAGCTGGGGCAGTGGTGAACCCAACAAATGCAACAGTGACATGGTTCTCTTTGAATAATCATATTGTCAACACTCCAACACCAACTGTAAATCTGTGTTCAGAGACAGTGGCAAGAACGCAGGCAATGAAGTACCTGGGGATACTTTTTGATCGAAGCCTTGCTTATAATGAGCACATAGATCATGTGATAACAATGGCCAAGCGGGGGTTGGCTGCGATGCGGATGATGGCGGCTGCAAACTGTGAGCAGCGCCATCTATGTCTCTTATATGAGGGGCTGGTCATTTCTGTTTTTGAGTATGCGATGGCGATTCTGACTTTTAGCCGTAAGCAGATAGAAAGGATGGAAAGGATACAAAACGAAGCTATGCGCATTATTCTTGGATGCACAAGAGATACAGCATGCAGGGCGATGCGCTGCCTTCTTGATTTTCACACCATTGAAGACAGACTACAAATTTGCAGAGCACGTGTCTACCTCAGAGTTAACTCAAACACACAACATCCACTGCATAGTGAAATTAGGAAGGTGAAGGGAAGCATGTTAAAAAGAGGAAGGTCGTGGATGGGTCAATCCGAAGACATTCTTCAACAGGTGTGTTCACTGGAGGACTTACAACCTGGCGAGGAGTGGGTACAAGTGCCAACAGATTTCTGTTCGTTCTTTTCAGTTTGTATTCAACTAGACAGAAAATGCAGACAAGAAAATTAAAGTAAACTCTGCGAAATGGTGAATTACATATAATAATAAACATCTGCAACTCGTTGTCAAGGTACAACCAAATGAACAGAATCCGGAAGCAATTTGCCAAACAAGCATCGACGACTAGAAGTCGGCTGACATGTTTGTTACGTCAATATTTATTTCCGGTGAACAGCTTGTGATAAATATGAATCATAGTACTAATCATAATAATAATATGTGTACCGCTCCTGTACAGCCAGGAGGGCCGGTACCGTAGCAATAAACATAATCACACAGCTGAACCTAACTATTCAAATTCCTAGACAATGTCTCACCGCCTAGCGTCGGTTCTAATGCCTCTTATCGGTTGACCGTTCTGTCACCTTGGCCATTCTCGCCGAGTCCTAATTTATACATTCACGGCCAGCTGTTGGTCCTGACTGAAAGGAATAATGCTTTAATGATCTAGCTCTTCTACGAAGTAGTTCCTAGCTACTACTGCCATCTCCTGAAGGATTGTTGACAATCTTCTCTCCTTTAATAGACTCATGCCGCCTTCCGTGCTGCCAGCCCAAGTTCTACTCACTGGTTGCTAAACTATCACGTTGTGACGTTTTCTACCTTCTCACGTCACGTAGAGACTTTCTTTCTGTTGGTTCGAGATTACTTCTCAGATTCTTTGTGACTTATTCATTACGTCATTCATTCTGACTCGCTACATGGTAATGATTTCATGTCAAACAGTTATAGGGTGGCAAATACGCTCGTATTATTGCTGTATGATTTCACGTCTAGCATTTATGGGGTGGCAAATATAGCTATATTCATTGGCACCTTTCCGTCTTGGCAGACGATAGTTTGGTACATTGCGCTTCAAAAAGGCTTTATAACTACGACCCATGGCGGTGGCGAGTGTGGCTGATAAGGCCAATTCGTGCTGCAAATGTTTGTCCACACTGGATGCATGTGAAAACATGATAATTTCCACCATCATGTACCATCTTACATCTCTCACGCTCTGTGTGTGCTTTATCTGCAATCATTTTCTCCTTTGTCTTTATTCCATTTCTGATAGTTGCCCTCCATGCAACACGATCAGCGGCGTCTTGCTCCCAATGTACATTATCAATGCCTGTATCAATCATGTCCCGCTTACACACATCTTTGTATCGTAGTAGAGGCCGACCCTGAGATCTCCTACCCAAAAAAGATGTCCTTTGGTATTCTACCATCATCCATCCTCCTAACATGTCCTATGCATTTAAGTCTACGAAGACTGAGCATGGAACACACTGTCACACAACCTGATCTTTCCAATACTTCAGTATTTGTGATTTTGTCTTGCCATTTAATACCACGTATTCTTCGCACACACCGCATATGAAAGCTGTTTAAACGTTTTTCTTGGCGTGAGTAAGTTGTCCAGGTTTCACTGCCATAAAGAAGAGTACTACGGACACAGGCTTGGTAGACGAGGACTTTTGTTTTGGCAGTAAGCTTCCTGTTCTCCCATACTCTTTTGCTAACAAGTTGATTGTTGTTGCTGCCTTACCAGTCTTGATGTTGATTTCCTGATCTAGGGATAATTTGCTATTTACCTCTGATCCTAGATATGTAAAATGGTCTACTATCTCCACTTTGGCGTCATCAATAAAGATTGATGGTACCTCATGTGCACCTTGTGACATAATCTGTGTCTTCTTTTTTTTTTTTTTTAAATTGTTAAACCAATTTCGGAACAAGCATTAGAGAATGCAGATAGTAGATGTTGTATTCCTTCCAGAGAATGGGTCGTAATTGCAGCATCATCCGCAAAAAGCAACTCTCTAATTAGTACCCACCTAATTTAGGTCTTGGCCTTCAATCTCTGAGCATTATAGATGCCGCCATCTGAACGTGAATGAATGTATACACCGGCATCCTGATCACGAAAAGCATATTTCAGTAGAAGTGAAAAGTATATCCCAAAGATATCCTATTTCTTATAGATCTTATGCAATCGATCTTCTTCTTTAAATAAGTAGCGTTCTTTTATGCATTTTACTTGGGTATGTGGTTCGTGTGTACTTCTGACACCATTGTACCTGTCAGAGTCCTAACTATCTTCTCCCTCTAGCTCACTGGACTTGGACAGGCAAATTACAACGTCCACGACACATCTACTAATAACACATGACTGCAATCGGAAACTCGCAGGAGCTGTCTCCTGAACAACCTTTATTACATTATACTACAGGATAACAATATAGCCTCACTTCACGCTTAAGCAATCATTCTACACAGGCAGCCAAATGCTCGCTCACGTCCACATGGGCGATATTTACACTGTCGCCCGTATGACCATTCGCAATCCCAGTCTCACATCATCCCGCACATATCACAGTTAGTACATTCCTCGAATATCAATACACAACGTTCATCTCCATCTATCCGTCACAAACACTATCGTTCGATCGTTCTATCACTCGCTAGATCTCCACACGTCCGTCTCTATTCGCTGTCTCACACACACTGCCACCGTCCTTCTTGACCTTCCCACATCACGTGGGTCTGTCCACGGGCTTCTTGCCTGACCGTCCGTTAGCCAAGCCGTGGTGTCTCCTACTGCCCTTGACCTCAGCTATTGCTTACACTGACTCTTGCTTACATACCGGCAATTACACTATTGCTTACATACTGGACCCTGACAGCCTGGTCTGCCTTGCCATGACATTTTGTCTTTAGGTTGCATTTCCTCGCACCAGGATAAGGCTTGTATCCTCCCAATTGCGCTATTCCGCTCGAAACCGTTGGCACAATGTGGGGTGTCGGTTTTGGTAAGCGCCGCCCAACATTCGGCGCTGACAGAAAGCAGGTAGTACCGTCTACTGTCATACGGTAGCTCAGGCATATCTGCTATATTATTGTTGTATGATGTCATGCCCAGCATTTATAGGGTGAATAATATCCATAAATAAATACGTGTGTAACCAGAACAATATTGGCACGCTGCCGAATGGTAGTCTTTGATATAGATACGATGTGAGGTACATGGTGCTAATGAAATCACAAGTTGTCTATGTGCTTGATGATCATGTGCTCGAGTCCCCGTAAAATCAGAGATTTTGTTTCCTACCAGACCTGTGTTCTCAGATCGACCAATTCTTAAATTGGTACCAGGAAATGTCATAGAAAATAAAAGCGGCTGACATGATACTGACCACCCATCGACTGCCGCTGTGTGTGGAGTGTTGTTACAAGGGTGGGAAAACACTCCTACTGGCGATGTCTTTTATATTGGCCCTACTGGACAGTCTACCCACAATAGTAATTGCAGATGAAGTTGGCTAGTGAAAACAGACTTGGGAAGTATGATATAAGGTCTCTATAAAAAATCAGCTAGACTCTACAGGGAAGCAGAGATCGGGAGCGTAGACTGTACGCTGTCGAAGCTTAATTACAACACTGCAGCCGATCTGTTTGTCTAGGACATCTATTCTCAGCTGTAAACATTGGGAGTGAATTACCTACCGTTCTCTTACATACAGAGATGAACAGGGGAGAGAGAGGAACACAAATGGTACACAGATTTCATTCACTAACTAATGGCTGGTGATTTAAGATAGCAAACACCTCTAGTAATAATTTATTGCTAGTTAGTTGCATATATTTTACATGACATAGCAGTCAACTCAACCCCAGCATATTTTGGCCGTTCGTGATTCCTAGGCAAGTTTAAATTCAGTAGTTTGTCATTGCTTTCTGAACGACCAGCAACCATCAATCAATCAATCATGTGCCATGCCGGAAAGCGTGGGCGGTAATGACTCGCCATTTCATTCGATCACCAGAGTCGTGGATCAGCTCAGTGTTCCTGTCTCTTCCATGCCAAGTCGCCAAGCCATCCAGGTATTTTCCTCTCGGTCTTCCTCTTGGTCTGTTCCCCTCGATCTTGCCAGTTATCAATAAGTTCTCCAATCCATTTCTTCTCATAACATGTCCAAAAAATGATGACTGTCTTCGTCTAATTTCTCTAATCACTCTACGATTTTAATTTGTCTCCTGCAGTACTTGGTCATTGGTTTTTCTATCTGTCCATGGCACTCTTTGCATTTTCCTCAGAAACAACATTTATGTAGCCATCAAATGGTTTTCAGCTTAACTGCACATTGTCCAAATTTCACATCCATACAAAAGAACAGGCTCTACGTACTCCCTCAACACTCTTTTGCTCATTTCACTTGACATCTTATTATTGGTCAGAATGTTTGTCATCTTGCTAAAAGCTACTTTCGCCATGGCGATTCTTGTTCGAATATCTTCAAGGCATCTCCCATCAGATGTTATGACTGTTCCGAGATAATTGTACCTATTCACTTGTTGAAGAATATTCCCATTTACTTGTATATTACATTGTGGTACTTCGTTCTTCCTAGTGACGACCATAACCTGTGTCTTCTTACAATTTAATTCCAACCCCAGCTGCTCACTGTGTACATTGTACCGCGTCTACTAATTGTTGCAGCAACCATACTATTTCATACAAAAACAAACGTAAGGCGGCCTACTGCCAAATCGCCCACAGCTGTGTTTCGAACGCGGTATGCGGGATTACGAACTGTGTCCGTAATCCTTTCGCCATGGATATTGTAAGTAATTGAATAATGCTTTTATAATATTGTTATTTGACATGTACAGTAGTATGTCACAAGAACGATTAGACCAGGAAAATATTGGTACTATTAATGGATCTACAGAGTTGATAATTTCTGACGTACTAAACTCAAACTAAACCACAAGGTATCAAACATGCCATATGCAATGAATACATCACTAGGATTATTTAGCATAGATATAAGGATTGTGGTCCGATGAAATTATGGAACGAATCTGAATATAAACAAAAACAAAAACATTACCTGTTAATACAAGGGGACGGTCTAAAGTTAATAATTACCTGTAAATCTAGCTAAGTTTACATTCCTTTGTGGTTTTCTTAAAATGTGGAAATCACAATGGGAATAACCCGAAAGAGAACACATTAAGAAAAGACAATCCAATCTCTCTTACCACAAATGTCCTTCATGCCAGAAAGGAAAAGAAATCTCTCCTACCAAACATGCTGTCCTTCATACCACCACTGTACGCTGATACCAGTACCAAGAAAAGGAGTTTCTCAAGGTTCAGTTGGTAAAAGGTGCACTTTGGAACCGTTGATCTGTGTTCCTGCTTGGACGAAGTCAAACTGACCGTACCTTCAATTTTATGTCAAAAGTGCCGGTATTCACATGGTCAAGCGAGCTTTTTCCAACCCGACTGGCTGACACTAACCAACTCAACAGAGGTCTGCTCTACCGAAGTCTGTACTGCTGAAATATGCTCCAACGAGGACAGTTCGTTGGAATCTTGTAGTTATCTTTATTTACAAGAAAAAGTGTATTGAGCAATAAAAGATATTACATTCTGTATTGTACGTGTTGTTACACGCTTCCTGTGTAGTCAAGTTTATTGTTTATGTATTTACAGAGCATTGCAGGTGAACGTGTAACTTGACAAATGCAACTAGCTATCCCAATATCACCATTAGTGGTTTTAATAATAATGATGATGATTGAATGGTCATCTTCTCTCATGCATACTAACAATCTTTTCATCGAAATATTTACTTGTTCCAAGTATTCACATTCTCGTCCAGAGGATATGTAGATTGAAATGTTAAATTGAAATTACAACAAAGGATCATAACAAAAGTTTTCTTATAATTTAACATTATGAAAACTACCCCCAAAATATATACAGGGAGGCCCCGCTATATGTCGCTTCGATTTATGTCGGTTCGCTATAACGTCTTTGTCACAATGGGACATAACGTCACTTTACGTCACTAGCGTTCCGACATAACGTCGTAACTTGTGTTGCTATAGCTGCGTTAACGTCGCCATTTTACATTTTGTGCAGTGCGTATTTCCAGGATTTTATCACAATTATGAGCTCAGAGCGCACAGTTAGTGCTAATAGTGTGTCTGGGTGTAAGACAGGAAAAATTGTACTCTTGAGGTGAAGTTAGATGTCTTACGCCGTTTTGAGGCTGACGATCGGGCTGTTGATATCGGTAAAGTCCATGGTTTATCTCCAACCACGGTAAGGACAATTCGTGCAGGTGCTGACAAAATTAAAGATTGTGCTAAAAACGTAACCCCTTTGAGTGCTTCCAAGATAATTCGCACCAGACGTACTCTTATGGAGAACATGGAAGCACTCCTGGCCGTCTGGATTGAAGACCAGAACCAACGGAATATGCCTGTGAGCAAGATGGCTATCCATGCGAAAGCAAAGTTTCTCTATGAAGATCTAGCTAAGAAAGCGGGTGAGAGCAGTACTAGTAGTGCTGATGATAGGTTTGGAGCGAGTTTTGGTTTTAATGCCTCTGCGTAGCAATAACTCTACCACTCGCACTCCAACCCACCTCTATTTAGCTAATAAATATCAAAAACCATGAAAATAAAAATTACATAATACACAGTATTTCATTTGATTCTACTGGAAATAGTGATTCGCTATACGTCGTTTCGCTTAAAGTAGCGTTTTCCAAGAACGTAAAATATAAAACGAACGTAATAATACAATAAAAATAAATATACTACAACATAACAAACGACGTTTTGATTATCTAAATCACCATCAGGTATGGAACAACACAAACAAATCTAAAGAAAAACATGAAATTATAAACTTCAATCTTATTAAAACACATTTCCTTCGTTGTTAGGAAGGCGGAACAAAAGTTGAGTTCTGTTCAATTTTGACAGGTGCCTCTATTTCTACAAAACTTAGTCCAGTTCACTTGTGAAAGTTGCCAAATAAGAAACCGCGTGACCAAATGAGTGCAGACAGTTAGATATGGAAACAAAGACGGGCGTTAGCAGAGTTATACAGTGGCATCTACAACAGTATTAATTCCCGATGGATGGATGCACCCCAAAGAGTTGATTAACTGGCTGTCAATTTTAAACGTAATGAAGTTTTTTGAGAAGCATGGCTTAAATTCTGTGACCGATACATTGTCGACTCCATTTTGATCAAAAGAACTGAAATGCTTAGACCAAGTTTGTCAGAGTTTAGAATAATATCCCTAAGCTGTACCCTAAAGCGGCCGTCTATATATATATATATATATATATATATATATATATATATATATATATATATATATATATATATATATATATATATATATATATATATATATATATATATATATCCATCCATCATGTGCCATGCCGGTAAGCGTGGGCGGTCATGTTCTGCCATCTCACTCGATCACCAGAGTCAGTGGATCAGCTCCGTGTTTCTGTCTCGACCATGCCACAAGGCCAAGCCATCCAGGTACTTGCTTCTAGGTCTTACCCTTGGTCTGTTCCCCTCGATCTTACCAGTTGTCACCAAATTCTCCAATCCATTTCTTCTCATAACTATGCCCAAAAAATTTTGACTGTCTACGTCTAATTTCTCTAATCAATTTACGATCTTTATTTGTTTCTTGAAGGACTTGTTCATTGGTCTTTCTGGCTGTCCATGGTATTCTCTTGCATTTTCCTCAGAAACCACATCTCTACAGCCATCAGATGTTTTTCAGCCTGACTGCTCATTGTCCACGCTTCACATCCATATAAAAGTACAGGTTCAATGTAGCATCTCAACACTCTTTTTCTTATATATATATATATATATATATATATATATATAATATATATATATATATATATATATATACACCTCAATGGCTCGGAACGCTGAAGAACAAGAAGAAGAAGAAGAAGAGAGAGAGAGAGAGAGAGAGAGAGAGAGAGAGAGAGAGAGAGAGAGAGAGAGAGAGAGAGTGAGTGTGAGGGAGAGAGAACGAACGAGCAGACTATATTTTTAAAGGGTAAAGGATTGGGCACGCATTCCCGTCTAACATTCTACCCTTCTATCACTCTCTTTCATACATTATTTCATTCACACACCATTCAAGGCTAACTGAGAACAACAGCAATACAAAAGATATGCATTATAAAAAACAAATTAAGTTGCATGTCCTTCACAGAACGTAGCAGTCAACCCCAGCATTTTTGCTGTTCGTGATTCCTGGGCAAAGTTTACGTTAAGTAGTTTGCCATTGCTTTCTGAACCACCGGCTCCTATACCTTTTTTGAAAAAACCAGCACCGCTGTGTTTCGAACCCGGGTATACGGGCTCACAAACCGCGTTCGCAAGCCCTTAGCCAATGCAAAAATCAGTACTATACGACTCAATAATATTAAATAAGGGTGTGGCACTTGTTATTAGCTGTGTGGAATACTGGTCTACCAGAATGGGACTGACTTCTTCTTCTTCTTCTTCTTCTTCTTCTTCTTCTTCTTCTTCTTCTTCTTCTTCTTCTTCTTCTTCTTCTTCTTCTTCTTCTTCTTCTCCTCCTCCTCCTCCTCCTCCTCCTTCTTCTTCTTCTTCTTCTTCTTCTTCTTCTTCTTCTTCTTCTTCTTCTTCTTCTTCTTCTTCTTCTTCTTCTTTCTTCTTCTTCTTCTTCTTCTTCTTCTTCTTCTTCTTCTTCTTCTTCTTCTTCTTCTTCTTCTTCTTCTTCTTCTTCTTCTTCTTCTTCTTCTTCTTCTTCTTCTTCTTTCTATTATTAAGAGTGGGGGCGGGGGAAGTAATCCGCACTAAGATAGTGTTTGAATAATTTGCGATTATATGTATAGGGATTGATTATGTCTTTGATTTCTTGTGAAAGAAATAGTTGAAGAGTACATTTAGTTTGTTTTGCATAAACCCTTGTTATCGAAATATGTAATATATTGAATAGTTTTCAGTGTCTAGCATTATATTTAAACAATAATCAAAGGTAATTTGGAGCATTCCGATGTATGATTTTGTGAAATCGTTTGGCTTGATTGAAGAGCAGGCGTTTGCAGAGTGGTGGTAACTGAAGGCTTTTATGCAGACAATGATTGATTGATTGATTGATTGATTTAGGAACCGACATCACAGCATTCGGGACATTCCCATAAGCGCTCCGTCCCCATCCTCAGCAACCAGCGAAGAGTTCCAACACTAATAGTTCCAGTAGCAATCTGATGTCCGTCTCGCCTTTCCTCTGAGCGTCGAGCGTCGGCCAGATCCCCTCGTCACTCCTCGCTGCCTCATTCTAACCAGACCATGGTGATCAATTTGCTCCTCCGAGGTGTACACGTGCTCCCACATCTGCCTTTTCATGCATCAATACTCCACCAATGATTGTCTGATAAATGTTTGCTTTAAATTAAACTCATGGTCCGTTTCTGGAGTGAGTAAAGTTGCTTATTTCTTGAATTGGAACAACCGTCCCAGATTGTAGAGCAATAGTCAAAATGTGTCTGCATGTGAGAAGTACAGAATATTTTCCTTGCGTCCTCATCAAGGACATTTTTAATTGTGGCTAGTTGGTAAACTTTTTTTCACTGTTTGTTTAACGAGCACTTGAAAGTGGGGATTAAAGGTAAGGTTTCTATCAATGATGAGGCCTAATGTTTTGTGCTCAATTACACGTTCTACTGGCATGTTACCGATGTACAGTTGAAATGATATGTGTGAATTTAGTGTTTGAAGTCATTGTCTGGTTGTTAATAACATTGATTTTGTTTTAGTGATGCTAATTTGCATACGGCTCGCATAGCTCCACTTCACTAGATTATTTATTTCTTGTTGCAAGGACGACTCCAACAAAATACAGCTTTCAGCGTTTGTATACACTGTACAATCGTCTGTAAATAAATCGCAGGACGACGAAAGATGCAAATGTAAATTGTTAAAATAGATGGCAAATAATAGAGGGCCAAGCATAGAGCCTTGCGGTACTACAATATTGAAGGTAGTGGTTTGAGACAGAGATTTTATTGTGTGATACTACTTGCTTTCTGTTTGACAGAAAAGATGTTATTAGAGTCGCTACATTAGGGCCAATTTTCATTGTTGCTAGTTTTTTAATTAAAATGACTTGGTCTATCATAGTGAGTGCGTGCGTGTGTGTGTGTGTGTATGTTTGTGTGTGTGTGTGTGAGAGAGAGAGAGAGAGAGAGAGAGAGAGAGAGAGAGAGAGAGAGAGAGAGAGAGAGAGAGAGAGAGAGAAAGAATGGACGAACGAACGAACTTTATTTTCAAAGGGTAACAAATTGGGCACGCAGGCCCGTCTTACATTCGGCCCTTCCAATCAGTCATCTTTTGTTCATCAGTGCATAGTGCATTCACATAGGAAAAACAACATTGTCAAATTAATGTTGTAATCATAAACACTGCATGTTACCATGTTATGAGACAAATCCCCTACCCACCCACCCACCCATCCCCTATCCATCCGAGTGTTCCCCACACAAACATCCACCACCCAACCCAACACATACCCACATTCACATACAAATCCCCCATCCATCCACCCATCTCCCAACCCACACATCCCACACAATCCTCACATACACCATCTCCCCACTCACACACACACACATCTCCCACCCACCACACATCCCTCCGCACACATCCCCACCAACACACAAACCCAGGCACACTTGCATGCATCCACCCACCCATCACCCACCCACACATCCCCCACATTCACACATCTCCCCACCCACACGCACACATCCTCCATCTATCTCTTAACCTACCAACACATCCCCCAACCACATATGCAACACCCACATACACATATTCCCGCCAACTCACATATCCCGCACCTATCCATTACACAAAACCCGCACCCACTCACACATCCCCCACTTACACACATCCCCACCCACACATTCTCCCCACCCACACATCCCTCACCCACACGCATACATCCCCCACCCACCCCAAACATACACACACTCACCCTCCCGCACATCCTCCACCCACCCACTCGCCAAACACCCCCTCCCTCCGATCTCCAATCCACAATCACACATCCCTTAACTACACATCTCACCACCCATACACTCACACACACACTCATATCCCCACACCCATACACACATCCTCACCCACAAACACATTCCTCATCCAAAAACACACACCTCCCACACACACACACACCCCACCACCCACATATACCCCACCCACACACATCCGCCGCTCACACACACCTTCTCACCCACACCACACACACACACATCCCCCACCCATACACTCATCTCACACATACATCCACACACTCATATACTCATCCATCAACCACTCACACCCACACATCACCCACCCACCCATCAACATATGCATCTCTCATCTACCCTCCCACAAACACACACCCAAATCACCCAGCCAAACACACATCTTCCATCCTTTCATCATTCATCCACCCGCATATTCCACACTTCCCCACCCCTCACACATCTCCCCTCCCACACAACACCCCACCCATAAACACATTCCCTCCACACACATATCCCCCTACATGCATTCCCATACACATTGCCACCCACACATCTCTCACCCCCACACACACATCTCCCCACCCACCCACACATCCCCCACCTACAAACAACCTCACCACCCACACATACATCCTCCACTCACTCACATTTACCCTTTCCAAACGCACACACTCCCAACCACACAGACATATCCCATTCACAGACACACCCCACACCCAACCCTACATCCATCCAGCACACCCATCACACACCCATCCCCCAACCCATACACATCTCCCACACACCCATTCACCAATCGAAATACACATTCCTTACCCACACTCCCAACCCACGAAAACCCACATACTTCCAACTATCCTTCCAAATATCCCCACCCACACACACATCGCTGACACACACATACATCACCAACCGACCACACATCCCTTCACCCATCCACACACCGCCCATCAACCCACACACATCCCCCACACACAACCTCTCCACACATACATTCCCCACACCCCCTCCCCCACATACACATCCCTCACACACACACCCTCACACACATCCTCACATCTAGACATATACATGATGCCTGACATGATTACTGAAACTAATAAGAACAAACTCCCACACTTTACACACAGTTGAGACACTGACGATTGTCGTGAGAATTCTCACAAAAATTGTAAGAAATGGAGAAAATATTGTACATATACATTGTGTAGCGTAAAAGTTAGTGTTTATTAAACTTTTATGAGAGAGAGAGAGAGAGAGAGAGAGAGAGAGAGAGAGAGAGAGAGAGAGAGAGAGAGAGAGAGAGAGAGAGAGAGAGAGAGAGAGAGAGAGACAGACAGACAGACAGACAGACAGACAGACAGACAGACAGACAGACAGAGACAGAGAGAGACAGACAGAGACAGACAGAGAGAGAGACTCAGTCATGTCGCCACATTCATGCAAGCGTGTCTTTAATGTCCTCTGTACACCTTCACGCAGATCAAAGCCCGCCTCCGTGCACCTTTCATTACTATTGTAACCAGTTCGCTGTGGCGTTTAATATGGCCAAACAATTTCATTTTCCGAGACACCAATTTATTCATGACCCAGTTGTCTGTATTGTTCTTCTTGCAGAATGTCCTTATTATTTACCCCTTTTGATCCACAGTATTATCAATCTTCCCCTGTATCTTGTTGGTTGAACAGATTGAATTTCCTTCTTTGACGTCTTCGAAATGTTGTACATTCATGTGGGGTTCTATAAGAGACCTGCATGTTGTCTATCTGCTTGCCTTTATTCGTTTGTTGGTGTTGTTGTTTATACTGTTAGCCTCTTTATTGCTCTGGCCAATCTCCATAGACTGGTCTCCTTGTTGTAGGAGTTGAGGACGCTGTTCGCAATCCCGTATACCCACGTACGAAACACAGCCGCCCGAGATTCAGAAGCGGATCGCATCGCGTTGGTTTCTTACGGAAAGGTATGGGAGCCGGTCATTCAGAAAGCAATGGCAAACTACTGAACGTAAACCTTGCAAAGATATTAACATCAGCTGGAAAATGCTAATGTTGACTGCAATGTCCTGTAAATAGGATATGAAAAAAAAAACAAAAACAATCTCCATAGCCAGCGCTGTGGCGAATACAATTCGTAATCCTACATACGGCGTTCGAAACCCAGCTGCGAGAGATTTGGAAGCAGACTGCCTTACCTTAATTTCCATACAAAGATATGAGTGCCGGTCGTTCAGTAAGAAATCTCAAACTATTGAACGTAAACTTGCTAAGAAGTCACAAACAGCCATAAATGCTGGGATTTACTGTGACGTCTGTAAAGGATATACAAGTTACTAGCAGTCTCCATATTACTGCGTGTTGATGACAGAGAAACAAACTCCTATTTAGCATTGGTATATAACAAACCAGACAAAGAAAACAAATGGACAGTTGAACCTATGACAAAGCCCAGCTATCTAACAATAAACACACATTAACACTTTCCCCCTTTACTGAGTGACACATATCTAATGTTATTGATGTTTCGTCCTCCAATGCTGATTCCATTTATATCCTCTTATATATATCGTGTTTTATGTAGGATAACACATATCTATGTTTTGATGTTTGTTTGTTGATGATTTATGTATGATAATATAGATATATGTTGTGATGTTTGTTTGTTGATGATTTATGTATGATAATACAGATATATGTTCTGATGTTTGTTTGTTGAGATATGTGTGATATATACAGACATATCTTACGATATTTGTTTGTTGATTTATGTATGATATTTACAGATATATATCTTGATGTTTGTTTGCTGAGTCATCAATGATATTCATTCATCATATGCCCTGCCGATAAGCGTGGCCGGTCAAGTTTCGCCATTTCACGAGCTCTCCAGAGTTGTGGATCAGCTCAGTGTTCTTGTCTCGACCATACCACGTGGCCAAGTCATCGAGATATTTACTTCAATGCTTTCCCCTTGTTCTCGTCCCCCTCTATCTTGCCAGTTGTCATCACGCTCTCTATTCTATTTCTTCCCATAAATAGGCCAATAATTGTGACTGTCTACGTCCAATTACTCTAATCAGTTTACGGTTTTTATGTGTTTCTTGTAGGACTGGCTCATTGATGTTTCTATCTGTACATAGTATTTTTTTTTTCATTTTCTTCAGAAACCACATTTCCACAGCCATCAGATTTAAAAATATCTTTTCTACTCATTGTTCCTGCTTCACATCTATACAAAAATACAGGTTCGATGTAGCACTTCACCACTTTTTTTCTCGTTTCAATTGATATAATTTTATTGGTCAGTATGTTTTTCATCTTGCAAAAGGCTAGCTTCGCCATGGCGATTCTTGTTCTCATCTCTTCAAGGCATCTCCCATCAGATGTTATGACTGTTCCGAGATTATTGTACCGATTCACCTGTTTAAGAATATTTGCATTTACTTGTACATACCATTTTGGTATTTCCTTCTTCATAGTGACTACTATTTTCTGTGTCTTCTTACAATTCAGTTCTAACCCCAGTTGTTCACTGTGTGCAACAACCGCATCTACTAAATGTTGCAGATCCTGCTCATTGTCTGTAATCAATACTGTATCATCCGCATATCTAATGTTATTGATGTTACGTCCCCCAATGATAATGCCTTTCATATCTTCTACATTTCTGAAAATAATTTCACTGTTCTGTTAACACAAGACTGGAGACATTGCATCCCTGTCTCTGTGAAGCGTTCTTTTGTTGTCTAAGATTAGCTTCATAATGGATGTTTAATAAAATAACGAATGAGAGGAAAGATAGAAGAAGGGCAGAATGTCAGACGGGCCTGCGTGCGCAATTCTTAACCGTTTGAAAATAAAGTTTGTTTTTTCTGTGTGTTAGTAGGCTGATATTGACTACGTTCTTTATCACTATTTATGGCAGCTTGTTGTTTCCAATATATGTTTTTTTTTTTTTAAAATCAAGTATAAGGCATTTCCAATCAATGTGTAGATCTGCAAGCATCTTCATCACGTCGATACATCTTACTTTATTGAATGCCTCTGTGTAATCAATAAAGCAAAGATATAGGTCCTTGATTACTTCCATAAAACGTTCAATTAATTCTTCTTCTTCTTCTTCTTCTTCTTCTTCTTCTTCTTCTTCTTCTTCTTCTTCAGCTTTCCGAGCCATTGAGGTTCTTTGTTGCAAATACAATCCGTCTCCATTCGTTTCTCTGGTGGACCTTCTCTTGCCAGTCGTTGATTCCAAGTGCTTGTAGGTCTGTACATGTATTATCTCTCCACCGTCTTCTTGGTCTACCTCGGCGTCTACGGTCATTTATTTCCTGATTGTAAGCGAGTTTTGTTTCCCTATTATCTTCCATTCTTTCTATATGCCCCAATTCAATTCATCTTCTCAGTATATACACAGTGTTTATTGTACCTTTGCCGTCCACAAACCCACAGTGTTCTTCTCCTATTTCGGGTTGTATTTTCTTCCTATCTCTATGCATGATAATTCTGAGCAAAGTCTTCATGATGTAGCTCATTATACACATTATTCGATTTTTATCACATGTAATGGCTCCTGATTTCTTTGGGATTGCAATAAATGCAGAATTGCATAATTCAGGAAGTATATCTCCAGTATCATGTATTGTGTTCAGCAGTATGATGACTATTGGTTTATTCCATATTCGTCTAAGGCAGGGGTCACCAAACTTTTTTCACGGCGGGCCGGGTGTCAGGATCTTATATTAGGCTCGTTTGCTAACACATGTGAGACAGTACAAGTACAACGTGATTCGACGTAAGACACAGCAACACAAGTTCTATGGATTTATTACCACATTAAATACATAACAATAGTTACAGCAATGTACAACATATAACAACTCACTACCACAATACAGCTCATAGGTCTGACGCTCACAATATCAGTCGTTCAGCTCACAACCACGGAGATTCACACAACGCCTTGCTCTCGACACACACGTCCGTTCAGATGTCCAGTCGCAGCGTGGTCTGAGATTAACACACACACTGCCCACTGCCTCAGGTGGGGTCACGTGGCTTTGCGTCGTCTGTCGTCAGCGCTGGTCGCGTGTCAGGTAAGAAACTTGCCAGCCGACAACTCTTGTCCGCCGGGTGCCGTAACGATGTTGCTGCTAGGCTCTGACATTCTCCCCGGGTACTTCAATGAAAGATGCCATCTTTCATTCATGATGTATGTATATACTGGGGTAGTGTTGATTTCATGTCAGAGACTACTATTTCCCAGTGTTATGCATGAAAATACATATAAGGCATAGAAATATATACAAAAAAAAATGTAAGTTGCATCGAAATGACAAATGAAGTACAATTTTTAACACAATTCAGGTTTCATCCCCCTGATGCCTGGTTACCTTCATTGCAATAATACCCAGTCAGATCAGTAGTTCCAGCTTCACGCATCTACCTCGCAGCCATTTTGAAAAAAACGTAATAATATGATTGTTTTGCAACAACCATCTAGGCCAGACTGAAATACGGCTTTGTGTTAGTCGTATTAAACACTTAAACTCTGCCCTCATTTGGTCAGGAGCTCTTATGTTGGTTTGCAATGTTGGCAGCTCTATGACATGCTTGGTGGACGCCTACCTGCTGTGCCAATCATTTGAGCAACAAAATGTCTATTTATACAATATACATTAATGAATATATTTTAAATTATGGCCCTTGATGTAATTCACAAATGCAAGGGAAGTAATTTTGACATTTAAGAAATTTCATACATTACAATAATAATTTAATTTCTTAGCGTCATTGCTTGACGTTTCTTCATATTAACGAGAAAAAGTCGGTAATATGAATACATTAATCAAGATATGATTCTAAGATTACACTAAACAAAATAAATAAGTACCTAATTGGTATATTATATTTTATAGATTGAAAAAGATTTTACAAGTGTCATAAATTTTTGGAAGTTTTTACATAGTCTGCTAATTTTGCTATACTTTTTAAACTATATTGGAAATACAAATGAAACAAAAATTTTGGTTGTTGTTACATTTTCTGAATACAAATGATCCGGTTTTATTTCGGAACTGATAGTAGAATGTTCTCACAGTTCTTGTCTGATGTTATAGTATGACAACGGATTATGGTGGAATGTTCTTATTTCCGATGTGTTCACACGTCGAACAATTTGGATCACATTTGCTGTAGAGGTGATGTAGGAGTCAATGTTCGGTCTACATTTGCACATGTTAAAATATCACGGTGAACAAAAATCACCCACAAATGTCACAATAGTAAAGTTCGCTTCTGATAATTGGTTAAGCGTTTGTGACACTGTTGTTGGTGTCTATATAAAATAAATATCGTTCTCATTCTAACACACACTACACAATTATACTACACTCATTACATGACTTGATTAAAATAAGTATATTATACATGTCGGTATGCAAACCGTATCACAATTTTGATTATTGACCTTACACAGTAGGTGAATGGAAAAATTCACACATTGGTGGCTGTGTTGGGCTGAGTGTAATATTACACAGTGCACTCAGACATTGCTTACTGGGTCTGTCGGACAACGGGACAAAAGGTCGGCGATTGTATTCATTCTGCCGGGAATATGGCGAACTTCAAAACTGAAATTCTGAAGCTTTAAGGACCAGCGAGCAATCATGTTATTTGATGGTACTGTGGAATTGATATACCTTAATGGACTGTTGTCAGTTTCGATGATAAAGTGACGTCCTAGAAGATATTTGGACAGCTTTGTGACACTTTCTACTAAGGCCAATGCCTCTAACTGCGGAATGGACCAGGCCCGCTCTCGGGGTCTTAGTTTTCTTGATAGAAAACAGACGGGATGCAAGATGTCGTTGTATTCCTGCAAAAGGACTGCACCGATCGCAATGGAGCTAGCATCTGTTCTCAATCTGAAAGGTAAACGAATGTTGGGCAATTTAAGGATGAGATTAGGTGTATTCTTATCAGAAAAATGTGCCAAAACTTTATCAAATGCATTTTGTAGGCATTCATCGTTTACAACTTTTTCGGGTTTATTCTTGGTTAGTAAATTAGAAAAAACCTCAGTTAGCTCTGAAAAATCAGGAATAAAGTTTCTGTAATAATTAATAAGTCCCAGCAAACTGCGGACTTGTTTCTTATTTGTTGGAAGTGACAGTTTTAGAATTTTCGAGACAATTTTGTTGTCTGTCATGACAAAGCCATTGGATATTCTGTACCCCAAAAATGATATCTCTTGGTAAGCCATGCTCACCTTTGAAGGCTTCACTGTCAGTCCGTGCTGTCTGATACGTTCTAGTGTCTTTTCCAGTATCTTTATATGTTCCGTCATTGTCTCTGTATGGACACAGATGTCGTCAATATAGGAAACTATATTAGGGATGTCAGATAGGAGGAGTCGTGTCATGCGTACAAATGTGGCTGGGGCATTGACTAGCCCAAATGGAAGTTTGCACCATTCGTACAGTCCCCAAGGCGTGGCGAAAGCTGTTAGATGTCTGCTGTCTTCATGTACAGCAATCTGCCAGTAACCTTTAGCCATGTCAAGGGTCGTGAAGAACTTAGCGTCAGTCAGTTCTGTCAGAAGATCGTCTGTATTTGCCATTGGTTCAAGATCTAAAACAGTTATTTTGTTCAGTTTTCTGTAATCTATGCAAAGTCGTATTGTGTTGTCCTTTTTCCGTACAATGACCATGGGTGAAGAGAAGTCTGATAGGGATCGTCTGATGATGTTGTTTTTTTCTAAGTTAATGATTTCCTGATGTAGTTGTTCCTTGTAATGTAATGGTATGGTGTATGGTCTGCATCTTATGGGTGTGTTTGATGTGAGTGTGATGTGATGCTGTACTAACTCTGTTTGTCCTGGGTTGTCTGAAAAGATGGTGTTGTATTCTTGTATCAACTGTTTGCAACTGTTTGTCTCTGCTTGACTTAGGTTTGGATTGATCTTGATCTCCTTCAAGCAGTTTGTCGTGTCTAATGTAGGTGTTGGAATCTCGTCGCTAGAATCGTCATCTTCGTGATCTATTATCACGGTGCAAGCTGTCGTATCGTCTTGTTCGTTGTCTCTGTTGAAGTATGGTCTTAGCATATTGATGTGAAATATTTTGTGTTTGTCTTTTATCAGGATTTCGTAGTCAACAGAAGAGATTTGTCTTGTCACTTTAAAAGGTCCCTGCCAAGAATCTGTCAGTAGCTGTCTGTCACTAGGTAGTAGTAGTAGTACGTCCTGTCCAGCTGTCAATGTTATAGTCCTGTTACCTTTGTCTGCGTATTGTCTGTAAGTAGCACCAGATAGTTTTAGTGCACTTTTAGCAATTTCACATGATTTCATTATCCTTTCACGCAATGATGTTACATACACAAATGATGATATGGGTTTCAATACTGCAGTGGACTCAGTTAACATTTGGTGATAAATTGTTAATGGGCCGCGTGGTTTGGCACCATAGATGAGTTCAAAAGGAGAGAAACCGGTACTAGAATGTGGTACCTCGCGATAAGCAAAAAGGACAGCTGGTAAGTATAGATCCCAGTTATTGGGGTGATCTTGAGTTACTTTGGCTAGCATGTGCTTCAGATCCCCATTAAGCTTTTCTATTATCCCGCTCGAGTGAGGATGATAGGGGCTATTGAAGACTTGCTTCACTCCTAACATTTTAGTGAAAGCTTGAGTGGATGCGGCGATAAATTGAGTGCCTCTATCAGACTGGATCGTATCTGGAAACCCAATTCTGGAGAAAATATGGAAGAACACTTCCATGATATCGTTGGCAGTAATGTTCTTTAACGGAATCGCTTCTGGCCAGCGACTACATTGATCAATAATTGTTAGTATATATTTATTCCCTCTAGTAGTTGTATGACTAAGAGGGCCCACAATGTCAACTGATAATTTTCCAAAAGGTCGACTGGCTAAGTCAGTGACTTGTAACTTTGCCTGTGGGTGTTTACCTTTCTTTACCAGTTTCTGGCATGTATCACAACTTCTGCAATATGTTTTTATGTCATTACAGAATTTTGGCCAATGAAACTGTGTCAATAGTCTTGACCTGGTTTTAACATATGCCATATGACCTGCAAAAGGTATATCGTGAGCAAGATGTAAAGCTTGCTTGCGATAAGTGGTTGGTAACACAGTTTGCTTTGTTGTAACGTCACCTTTGGTGTAGTACCTGGTGAGTATATCGTTGTATAAAGCAAAATGCCATTTAGCATTTTTCGTTACTCTTGGCTTTTTGCCGATCAGGTCAAAATACTTTGACAGTGAAGGATCAGCTTTTTGAGCTGTTATGAATGTTTCCTTCATCGAGTCACTAGGTGGTACTTCTGGGCTAAGCATTTGAATAGCCTCAGTTTGGTTACTATCATCTTGCACTCTAGCAGTAGCTCTTGTTACTGCGTTCGCACACTCAATGACATCAGATGATGATGGAATGATATCGTCAATGATGTGATGAGAACTTAGTGCTGCATTAGCTAACATACATTCAACTGGTGATATGACATTTTCAATGACATTTGGTGGTGATGTGTTATCATTAATACATAGTGATGTTATGTCATGGTTATGATGTTTGTCATTCACTTCCGGTAAATTCCCGATGATTATATCGCACACTGGGTTTGTAAGTGCTGCGACTTTTACTTTTCCGGTGAGGAATGGTGTTTCGATGTATGCCCAAGCTAATGGATATTTTTCAATATTGCCTGAAAATGTTCTACATGTGATGTGTCTACCAGTGTAGTCTGTAGGTGTTATGAATGTTGTTTTCAGGCCAATAAGTGTACTCCCGGTGTCGCGAAGTACTGTAGCAGACTTGCCATTAACGTACCCGTGATAGATGTCTAACTTGCCTTTTGAGTCTATTACTAAGTTACCTTCCTCATTAGCAATAGGGATGGCGTGCCCGCATGTTAAGATACCATTTTCAAAGAAGGTATTACAGACAGTGCATGTGTTGGAACTAAATACGTCACAAGCCTGTGCTGCATGTACAGGATGTTTTTCTGTATTTTCGTCTTCTGACGCTGAACTATCGAACAAGGCGGCATTGGCTTTGTTGGTCATATGCCTGCCTTTACAATCCATGCGATGGTGACCGTATGCCTTGCAGAGAAAACATTTTCGTAAGCTTTTGAACGATTTACGTTCTCTGTCTTGTCTGTTTACCATATTTTGCAAGTATGTTTGGTACCCTGGGTTTTTATCGCACATATCGTTCAAATAATGAGACATTTTACAATGAACACAATGTCTAAACTTTTCAGAGGTAGGCCTGTTTGGTTTTTGCCTACTATAGTTTTTCTCATAGTTGGCAGCTGCTACCCAGTTACTGTCAGTAGCTTCAGTGGCAAAACACTGTTTATTTGCCGTATAATAGGCCGACCCACGTCTTTCCATTTCTTCCACACATGTGCATTCATTCTCTTGCAAGAACTTAGAAAAAGATGTTGGGATAGAAGAAATAACCTTATCTCGAATAATGAGATCTTCTAATTTATCATAATTTTTGTTAATTTTGGCTGATGAAGTCCATTTGCTGAAAATGTCTCGGACTAAACAGAGGTAGTCAGAGAACGTTTGAGTTGACTTTGGACTCAGTTTACTGAATTGTTCTCTGTACCCTGCTTCATCTAGCATGAAATGTGCCATTATTTTAGATTTAATGTAATGGTACTCTTTTCTGAGGTCTTTGGGGATGGTTTCAATGACTTTCAAAGGTTCCCCAGAAAGACTTCTCATATATAAAATATTCCATTCCGAAAGTGGAACTTGGTAATGTTCCATTAATGTCTCAAAATTTTGGGTAAAGGCTGCTATGCAGTCACCCGAGGTATAATTACGAACGATACCTTGGTACTTTTTATACTGGTTTTCTTTTTCCAGTCTTTCAGATTTCTTTGACTCTTTATTCATTGCAGTCTCAGTGTCCAGTTGTTTCATTTTTAACTGTAATTCAAGTTCTTCTCTCTTACTTTGAGCTGCTATTTCTGCTTTCTTAAGTTCACCGTCTATCTCAGCTTGTTTGGCAGCCTTTTCAATCTCTGCCTGTTTTAGAGCTCTTTCTGCTGCTCTTTCATCGCGTTCATTGTTTTTCTCTTGTACCAGGAGATATTCAGCGTATTTGTTCTCACTCCATTTTGTCAATTCATCACCTTGTAACTTTAATTTCAAACCCATATCAATGAAATCAAACAATGACGACATGATGGAGAAAATATGTCGATGACAATCAACCACACAAAATATATTATAATTGGTTAGTAGAAAAACAACTTACACTTGATTTGACTATACGATGCGTGCCCACTAATGCATACGTAAAGTTAAAGTAAAGAAAAAATATACTCAAGTGCCCTTGGATATGATGACGAAAGGTTGGGCAATCGGGCTAGAAAACTGTAAGGTCGTACTTGAGAACCACTAATGACCTCTACGGCAGGGTTATGGATGGTACGCAAAAACCTGCTTTGTTTTTGGAGAGAAATAAGTTAGCGTGTGTTTGTTGGTGTGTGCCTGTAAGTCACTAAGTGTTGATTTGGTTTGGATGGCGTTGAGTATAATTGTATGTCGTAAATTTGTCGTCAACAGTGTTTCTTTCAACAGAAGTTACACTCTTTCCAAAACTCTTCGCGTTCCACAAACTCAATACACAAAAACAATCTATCTGTATTTGAACACTCAATAACATTGATGACACATCACTTACATCAAGATGACATTCAGTAAGGACAAAGACATCAAGTTTACAAGATGGCGACAAGGTCAAAATGGCGGCAAAATCACAAGGTTGACAAGGTCGAACGGTGACAAGTTTAACAAATCACAAATGTTTTAACACGTTTACAGGATCAAACAATATGTACTGTACATTTACTAATGATTCTAAACATATTTAGACAATGTAGTAATGGATCACACTGAGACTTTTTCGATCACATGTACATCACTATAACCTTGACAAATTTTACAAGTACAAGAATTATAGTTTTAAATAACACAAAATGAACAACACATGTCTAAATATATTAGGTTCTTTAAATAATGACGAGCAACCCACGTCCACACATGTCAGGATCTTATATTAGGCTCGTTTGCTAACACATGTGAGACAGTACAAGTACAACGTGATTCGACGTAAGACACAGCAACACAAGTTCTATGGATTTATTACCACATTAAATACATAACAATAGTTACAGCAATGTACAACATATAACAACTCACTACCACAATACAGCTCATAGGTCTGACGCTCACAATATCAGTCGTTCAGCTCACAACCACGGAGATTCACACAACGCCTTGCTCTCGACACACACGTCCGTTCAGATGTCCAGTCGCAGCGTGGTCTGAGATTAACACACACACTGCCCACTGCCTCAGGTGGGGTCACGTGGCTTTGCGTCGTCTGTCGTCAGCGCTGGTCGCGTGTCAGGTAAGAAACTTGCCAGCCGACAACTCTTGTCCGCCGGGTGCCGTAACGATGTTGCTGCTAGGCTCTGACACCGGGTATCTGACAAAATGGCGAGCGCGGGCCGGATACTCATTCTGTACAATACTTGCGCCGGTCTCCGGGCGAAGGTCTTACGGACGCGGTTCGTAATCCAGTATACCCGCTTTCGAAACACAGCTGCGCGGAATTTGGCAGCAGATGGCGTTGCGCTGGGTGTTTTTTTTTTTGCGCTATGGTATGGGTGCCGGTCGTTTAGAAAGCAATGGTAAACTACTGAACATAAACTTGCCAAGACATCAACAACAGCAAAAATGCTGGTGTTGAATGCAATCGTCCTGTAAAGGATATGCAACTAACATTAACAATACTTGCAAGTCAGAACGAAAGCTCTGGGAAAAAAAGACGAACAACTAAGTTAATCATGGGTGAGTGGCGTGCAATGCACAACAGACAAAAACAACCAACATATTTATTTCCTAAGAAAAGTTATCAAAGAAGGCGACGTTAGCAAACAGATAGTTACATCAGACCTGGTGTGCACATATCCGTATCTCACAAACTAAGCAGCACAAAAGGTTACTGATAGTTGGCTTTAAAGATATCATCAATACTTCGTTTGGAATTGCAGCATCAAATCAAGAGATTTGGTTTCAAATGTTCTGCAGTCAATCTTGTTCGATATGTTGACTTCACATACTTCATTTTTGAAAATGTTTGCTCACAGACATAAGTTCTTCCAAACACTGATGCCATACCAGCGGCAAATTTCTTCAGTTTCGGAAACTCACCATCAGGTAAGCAGAGGTATAATTCAACAAGTTTTCCTTCTCTGTGCTTCTCTTTCAACAAGTCATTTGCTTGCAAATCAATGAGCTCCAACTGTAGTTCAAATAGCACATCATCAAAGTTACAATCAAACGGGATTTTGGAACAGAAGGATGTCACTCTCAGTTCTGTCAAGATCTAAAAATCTCTCCAGAAAATTTTTCTTCAAGTCACGAATAATTTTTTTTCCCCGGAAAATCGACGTTGACATCTTCGACGATTGTAGCGCAAAACTCTTTGAAACAGTGAACATGAGAAAAGTTTTCTTCTTCCAGTTGTGCTTCAAACAATGACAGCTTTCTGCGAAATCCTTTGTTGATTCTTATAGAGGTAACAGACGAAGTTATATTTTACCTGAAGTTTTAAATTCAGTTCATTCATGTGGGATGTGATGTCGACCAAAACTGACAACTTTGACAGCCAGGTAAGATCTGAGATCTGTTGATCAGCTCTATCTTTTTCAGTGAGGGAAACATCTATTTCGTTTCGGAGCTTGTAAAACGAAACATGACTTTACCGCAGCTGAGCCACCTCATTGATGTGTAATAAGGCAAGTCACAAAATTCAGAATCAATTTATTCAATAAAAGCCTAGAACTGACGGTGATTGAGTACATGTCCCCCAATAAAGTTCACAGCAGAAACGACTGGTTGCGGCACACAAGAAATAACTATGTCTTTCCCACAGAGTGCTTGCTGATGTATGATGCAGTATTTGAATAGAGCGCCCGGAATTTGCAAATCTTCCAACTGAGGACTGACCTGCCCCACCAGACCCTTCTTCACTCCAGCTACGTTTTTTCCTCCATCAACTGTAACAACTCTAAGCTGATTCCACTGAAGGTTATAGTCTTGCAAAACGTTTTGCACTTCCATGAAAATGTCGTTTCCAGTTGTTGTTCTATATATGCTGCAAACGGATGCCAACTCTTCCGTTATCTGAAAGTCCAAATTTAATTGAAACCAGAAATAAACAGATACGTTGTGACGTACGCGAGAGATCAGTAGACTCATCCAGCGCCAGAGAATATCACAACAAGTTGCTAACTTTCTCGTGTATATGTGGCACTATGTTCTCTCCAATTTCTTCTGTTCTCCGCACAACTGAACTTGCCGAAAGGCTGATAGTTCAAAACAAATCGGCTTTCTAAGGACACAAGTAATTTGCTGCTTCTATCATACACTCGTTGATGAAGTTGCCATCTGTAAACGGGTTTCCTCGTTCTGCCGTCATGTGCACTGTGTTGTAACTGTACGAGTGACAGATTCATTTTCAGCAAATTTACACGTGAAGAGATTTCTTTGTTTCTAAACCACGTTTCATGCACTCATATATCTTAGCGCGGAACTTTCGAGAAACCTTCAAATATGTCGATAGATGTTTTATTTCATATTGACGCCGAAGATTGTACTATTTAAAAACGGCAACACTTTCGCTGCATATTACGCAATTGGTTTTCTGGTCGTTGTTTCCACAAAGAAGTACTTTACCCCACATTCTTCATTGAACATGTGACACTCGTAGTTCACTGTTCTTTTCTTAGCAGCCATAATGAGAGGTGAAGTACACGAGATCTGAAAATGAAAAAGACATTGAATTAGAAACAATTAAAATCCTATTGAAGCACAAGATATAAAGTTTATAAGTGCCTTTGGTAATAGAATATATAACATAATAATGTGTGCAAAATATATAAATAGGGCCGCCCTAAATAGACAGCCTAGAGCAGAGTTTTCAACCAGGTTCCCGAGTGGCAGCTAGGGGTTCTGCCGAAACAGACCGAAATTCGCATAAATGCAATAATTCTGCCCATCTGGTTGATTAAAAAAAGTAATACATACACTTAGATCATCAAACAGAGTTCCTTGAGCAACGTAAATATCTGCGTAAGGATCTGATCCAATAGAAAGGTGGAAAAACATTGGCCTAGAGACCAGCTTGATGAACACTTTGACCGGGGAATTCTTCTGAGCAGGGGATAATATTTGCGAAATATCACGAGGCTTCAATGGCATTTTTTATGCTATCTTTGCTTCTTTATTGCCTTTATTCACACTTGCAGTTCACTTACCTATCACTATCAAACATAGACATCCTTGTTACATACTTATATAATGGATGACTGGCAAAAAAGAAGTAAATATTTCTGGAGCATCGGACCTGTGTTGAAAGCCGGACGCATCTGGGGAAGAGAAAGATGCGTGTGTGTTCGTGTTGCCATGGAAACCGTGGTATTGTCAGAGCGTAGGCGGCGCTACCACGAGCCGAGGAAGGACACGGGATGGCGCGAAATAAGCAAATATTACAATAAACAAGAAAATCTACATGCAATCTATATATATAAAACACAATGTATGTATGTGTGTCCGTTCTTTATGCGTTCGCGAACGGTCTATCCGACTAAGACGAAATTTTCTACACGCCTTCTTTTCATTCCCGTGCAGCCAACTGTCATAGCTTTTTAGTGTACAATCAGCTATTTACTTACTAAAATGTAATATTTAAATTTACATTATCATTTCTATATAGCGTGGGGACTTAACTTAAGAGAAGCTATTTCAGGGGCATAACTTTTAATAACATTGCTATATACTTTATAGTCATATTGTTGCATTGTTTTCAAAGATTTAAAAACTCTTTGTCTACAGTTATTTACAGGCATATGAGTTATAATAAATAATGATATAATCTTTAAGGCATTTTCAAAGTTTTCATAAAAATAATGCATCTATTTAAATAGTGAAAATTTTCTAACTCATCTTTTTATTTTTCTTCAACAGCACAATAATTTTTTTTTAACATTCTCATATGTATGGCGCGTTACACCCACGTTGGGTAGTTATGATGCCCGCCCATGTTAAACATTTCCTCAAGGAGTTACTTTTCATGCATTTTAATGCAAGAATGTTGAATGAAAGAATGTATGAGAGGAAATAGAGAAGAAGGGCAGAATGTAGGACGGGCCTGCGTGCCCAATTCTTAACCCTTTGAAAATAAAGATTTTCGTTCGTTAAAAAAAAAAAAGTTATTTTTTGTGATAGAAAGTTAGTTGCATATCGTTTGCAGTACACTGCAGCCACCCACCGCCCACCATTTATTGGCTGTTCGTATTATCTTGGTACGTTTACTTTAGATAGATCTCTTCCAATCATATTTTCTACTATCAATCTATCTATTCTTCTAGTCTATCTATATTTTTAACGGGAACGGTCCGAACATAGACAGACAGACAGACAGACAGACAGACAGACAGACAGACAGACAGACAGATATAATGGATAGATAGATAGATAGATAGATAGATAGATAGATAGATAGATAGATAGATAGATAGATAAATAAATAGATAGATAGATAGATAGATAGATAGATAGATAGATAAATAGATAGACAGATAGATAGATAAATAGATAGATAGATAGATAGATAGATAGATAGATAGATATATAGATAGATAGATAGATAGATAGATAGATAGATAGATAGATAGATAGATAAATAGATAGATAGATAGATAGATAGATAGATAGATAGATAGATAGATAGATAATAATAAGTCTTTATTTTCAAAGGGTTAAGAATTGGGCACGCAGGCCCGTCTGACATTCTGCCCTTCTTCTCTATTTCCTCTCATACATTCTTTCATTCAACATCACTTATGAAGCAACTTTTGACAACAAAAGAACATTAAAACGCATGAAAAATAATCAATAACAAATGACTCACTGAGGCAGTGTTTAACATGGGCATTATAAATACCTAAGGAGGGTGTAACGTGCCATACATAAGGGAATGTTTTTTGGCTAGTTGTCGTTTGAGATAAGTTACCATTATTGTCTTTTTTGTGTTGTTTGTTATGACGGCATGCAGTCTGTACTAAGGTAGTGTTCAAACAGGTTGCGAATGTATGTATCATGATTGGTTGGTGTCTTTGATTTCTTGTGGAAGATTGTTCCACAACTGAGCGGCAGAGTATGCTAAGCTTGTTTTATATAAGTCTATCCTAGGTTTAGGGACATGAAGTATATTTAGTCGTTCGCTATGTCTAGCGTTATATTTAAACAATGGCCAAAGGTAGCTTGGAGCATTTTGAAATAAGATTTTGTGAATTAGTTTGGTCTTATTAAAAAGCAGGCGCTTGTGCAGTGGCAGTAACCGGAGACGTTTATATAGGTTAGAATTGTCGGTAAGCTTTTCACCATTAATTAAACGCACTGCCCTTTTCTGGAGTGAATATAGGCGTTTTGTTATTGATTTGGAGCATCCATCCCAGACTGTGGAGCAGTAATCAATATGTGTTTGTATATGAGAAGTATAGAATATCTTTCTTGTGTTTTCGTCAAGGAAATTTTTAATTTTGGCAAGTTGGTATACTTTTTTGGCTATTTGTTTAACTAGAGCATGAACATGTGAGTTAAAAGTTAGATTTTGATCTATGATAACACCCAGTGTCTTGTGCTCGGTGACACTTTCTACAGGCGTGCTGCCAATGTGCAGCTGAAGAGTTCTCTGCGAGTTTAGAGTGTGAAGTCTTTGCCTGGTTCCTATTAACATAGACTTTGTTTTAGTAATGTTAATTTGCATGCGGTTTGCATGACTCCAGTTAACTACACTATTTATTTCCTGTTGCAAGGATAATTCTAGCACATTACAATCAACAGCGTTTGTATATACTGTGCAGTCATCAGCAAATAGATCGCAGGACGACGACAGATTTAATGGAAGATCATTTATATAAATGGCAAATAATAGAGGGCCAAGAATAGACCCCTGAGGTACTCCAATATTAATGGTAATGGCTTGAGATAAAACTTTATTTTGTGATACTACTTGCTTTCTGTCTAATAAGAATGATTTTATTAATGTCACTATATTAAAACTTACTTTCATTGTTTCTAGTTTTTTAATTAGAATAGTATGATCTATCATATCGAATGCTTTCCTAAAGTCTATAAACACCGCTCCACATAGAGCATTGTTGTTAATATTTTGATGCCAGTTTTCTATCATGTTTGTTAGTGCCGTATGGCAAGAATAGTTTGGCCGAAATCCTGACTGACTGTCAACTATCAGTTTATGGCGAACTAAGTGATCTAGTGTTGTTTTGTGGATGTGCTTTTCTAGCGGTTTGGATAATGAGGATAATATGGAAATTGGTCTATAATTACTCATGAGACGATCGTCTAGAGGACCAGCTAGAGGACCAGGCTGATGGGAAGTGACATCTGGTTAGACATTGATTATATATAATAGATAGATAGATAGATAGATAGATAGATAGATAGATAGATAGATAGATAGATAGATAGATAGATAGATAGATAGATAGATAGATAGATAGATAGATAGATAGATAGATAGATAGATAGATAGATAGATAGATAGATAGATAGATGTTGTTGTTTGTCCATCAAGAATGATGATGACCATTCATTTCATCCAGTGGGGTTGAAGGTGTGGAGCCGTGGGTTCTAAGATGGCTGATAAGGCCTATTTTGGCTCGAAATGTTCTTTGACAATGTGGACAAAGAATGCTTGACGTCTCTGGAGGAGGATTTCCTGCAGTGGTTTTTCTGTCCTGCCTTTTCTTCACAGCTCTTGCAGTCCTGGTTGCCTCACATATGACTGCACCCTTGCGCAATGATGCACGCCACGAATTTCGGTCTCTGGCTGCAGCCTCCCAGGTGTCATGATGAATTCCAAAAGCATTCAGTGAAATTTTCAGAGTGTCTTTAAAACGTTTCCTCTGGCCACCTTGGGAGCGTTTACCACAACGCAGTTCGCTGTAAAAAATTCGTTTAGGGAGCCTGTGATCTGGCATGCGAGTCAGGTGACCAGCCCAGCGAATCTGATTCTTCATCAGTAGAGTGTGGATACTGGGCATGGATGCTCTTTCTAGGACTTCAGTGTCTGGAATCTTGTCTTGCCATTTAATCTTCAGTAGCTTCCTTAGGCAGACTGTGTGGAAGTGGTTTAATTTCCTAGCGTGTCGCTGATAAACAGTCCAGGTTTCACAAGCATATAGCAGTGTGGATAATACAACTGCTTTGTAGACTTTTAGCTTTGTTTGCAGGCTTATTCCCGTTCTATCCCATACATTCTTGTACAGTCTGCCAAAGGCTGCACTGGCCTTGGAGATTCTTGCATTCACTTCGTCATCGATTGTGGCAGCTTGTGACAGGGTGCTGCCAAGATAGGTAAATTTGTCCACAACACTTAGTCTATGATCATTCACTTTGATATTCGGCACACTGTGATTATTCCCTGGAGCTGGCTGGTACATAACTACAGTTTTCTCCAAATTGATATTGAGCCCAAAGTTGGCACAGGCATGTGAGAAAGCTGAAACATTATGTTGCATGTCCGCCTCTGAGTTGGCGTATAGAGCGCAATCATCAGCAAACAGGAGCTCTCTGACGGTGCCACTGTTAATTTTGGTTTTAGCTTTCAGCCTTCTGAGATTGAATAACTTTCCATCCATACGGTAGTTGATGTCTATTCCAATGTCGTCGTTCTCGAAGGCATTCATCAACATGGCTGAAAACATGAGGCTGAACAGTGTTGGTGCCAGGACACATCCTTGCTTCACTCCATTGGTGACAGGAAAGGGTTCAGACAGCTCACCATTTTCCTGTACTCTTGCCTGCATGCCGTCATGAAATAGCCGCACTATTTGGACAAACTTTCGTGGACAGCCATATTTTGCCATAATCTTCCACAGTCCTTCTCTGCTGACTGTATCAAAAGCCTTGGTAAGGTCAATGAAAGTGGAGAACATTTCGCAGTTCTGTTCCTGACATTTCTCTTGCAGCTGCCTTGCAGCGAAAATCATGTCAACAGTTCCACGTTCTTTTCTGAAGCCGCATTGACTCTCAGGAAGAAGACCTTGATCGAGATGGGCTGTGAGGCGATTGAGAAGAATTCTGGCGAGTATCTTCCCTGCAATTGAAAGCAAGGAGATGCAAGGATAGATAGATAGATAGATAGATAGATAGATAGATAGATAGATAGATAGATAGATAGATAGATAGATAGATAGATAGATAGATAGATAGATAGATAGATAGATAGATAATAAGTCTTTATTTTCAAAGGGTTAAGAATTGGGCACGCAGGCCCGTCTGACATTCTGCCCTTCTTCTCTATTTCCTCTCATACATTCTTTCATTCAACATCACTTATGAAGCAACTTTTGACAACAAAAGAACATTAAAACGCATGAAAAATAATCAATAACAAATGACTCACTGAGGCAGTGTTTAACATGGGCATTATAAATACCTAAGGAGGGTGTAACGTGCCATACATAAGGGAATGTTTTTTGGCTAGTTGTCGTTTGAGATAAGTTACCATTATTGTCTTTTTTGTGTTGTTTGTTATGGGGGCATGCAGTCTGTACTAAGGTAGTGTTCAAACAGGTTGCGAATGTATGTATCATGATTGGTGGTGTCTTTGATTTCTTGTGGAAGATTGTTCCACAACTGAGCGGCAGAGTATGCTAAGCTTGTTTTATATAAGTCTATCCTAGGTTTAGGGACATGAAGTATATTTAGTCGTTCGCTATGTCTAGCGTTATATTTAAACAATGGCCAAAGGTAGCTTGGAGCATTTTGAAATAAGATTTTGTGAATTAGTTTGGTCTTATTAAAAAGCAGGCGCTTGTGCAGTGGCAGTAACCGGAGACGTTTATATAGGTTAGATTTGTCGGTAAGCTTTTCACCATTAATTAAACGCACTGCCCTTTTCTGGAGTGAATATAGGCGTTTTGTTATTGATTTGGAGCATCCATCCCAGACTGTGGAGCAGTAATCAATATGTGTTTGTATATGAGAAGTATAGAATATCTTTCTTGTGTTTTCGTCAAGGAAATTTTTAATTTTGGCAAGTTGGTATACTTTTTTGGCTATTTGTTTAACTAGAGCATGAACATGTGAGTTAAAAGTTAGATTTTGATCTATGATAACACCCAGTGTCTTGTGCTCGGTGACACTTTCTACAGGCGTGCTGCCAATGTGCAGCTGAAGAGTTCTCTGCGAGTTTAGAGTGTGAAGTCTTTGCCTGGTTCCTATTAACATAGACTTTGTTTTAGTAATGTTAATTTGCATTCGGTTTGCATGACTCCAGTTAACTACACTATTTATTTCCTGTTGCAAGGATAATTCTAGCACATTACGATCAACAGCGTTTGTATATACTGTGCAGTCATCAGCAAATAGATCGCAGGACGACGACATATTTAATGGAAGATCATTTATATAAATGGCAAATAATAGAGGGCCAAGAATAGACCCCTGAGGTACTCCAATATTAATGGTAATGGCTTGAGATAAAACTTTATTGTGTGATACTACTTGCTTTCTGTCTAATAAGAATGATTTTATTAATGTCACTATATTAAAACTTACTTTCATTGTTTCTAGTTTTTTAATTAGAATAGTATGATCTATCATATCGAATGCTTTCCTAAAGTCTATAAACACCGCTCCACATAGAGCATTGTTGTTAATATTTTGATGCCAGTTTTCTATCATGTTTGTTAGTGCCGTATGGCAAGAATATTTTGGCCGAAATCCTGACTGACTGTCAACTATCAGTTTATGGCGAACTAAGTGATCTAGTGTTGTTTTGTGGATGTGCTTTTCTAGCGGTTTGGATAATGAGGATAATATGGAAATTGGTCTATAATTACTCATGAGACGATCGTCTAGAGGACCAGCTAGAGGACCAGGCTGATGGGAAGTGACCTCTGGTTAGACATTGATTATATATAATAGATAGATAGATAGATAGATAGATAGATAGATAGATATATAGATAGATAGATAGATAGATAGATAGATAGATAGATAGATAGATAGATAGATAGATAGATAGATAGATAGATAGATAGATAGATAGACAGATAGATAGATAGATAGATAATAAGTCTTTATTTTCAAAGGGTTAAGAATTGGGCACGCAGGCCCGTCTGACATTCTGCCCTTCTTCTCTATTTCCTCTCATACATTCTTTCATTCAACATCACTTATGAAGCAACTTTTGACAACAAAAGAACATTAAAACGCATGAAAAATAATCAATAACAAATGACTCACTGAGGCAGTGTTTAACATGGGCATTATAAATACCTAAGGAGGGTGTAACGTGCCATACATAAGGGAATGTTTTTTGGCTAGTTGTCGTTTGAGATAAGTTACCATTATTGTCTTTTTTGTGTTGTTTGTTATGGGGGCATGCAGTCTGTACTAAGGTAGTGTTCAAACAGGTTGCGAATGTATGTATCATGATTGGTGGTGTCTTTGATTTCTTGTGGAAGATTGTTCCACAACTGAGCGGCAGAGTATGCTAAGCTTGTTTTATATAAGTCTATCCTAGGTTTAGGGACATGAAGTATATTTAGTCGTTCGCTATGTCTAGCGTTATATTTAAACAATGGCCAAAGGTAGCTTGGAGCATTTTGAAATAAGATTTTGTGAATTAGTTTGGTCTTATTAAAAAGCAGGCGCTTGTGCAGTGGCAGTAACCGGAGACGTTTATATAGGTTAGAATTGTCGGTAAGCTTTTCACCATTAATTAAACGCACTGCCCTTTTCTGGAGTGAATATAGGCGTTTTGTTATTGATTTGGAGCATCCATCCCAGACTGTGGAGCAGTAATCAATATGTGTTTGTATATGAGAAGTATAGAATATCTTTCTTGTGTTTTCGTCAAGGAAATTTTTAATTTTGGCAAGTTGGTATACTTTTTTGGCTATTTGTTTAACTAGAGCATGAACATGTGAGTTAAAAGTTAGATTTTGATCTATGATAACACCCAGTGTCTTGTGCTCGGTGACACTTTCTACAGGCGTGCTGCCAATGTGCAGCTGAAGAGTTCTCTGCGAGTTTA
This sequence comes from Cepaea nemoralis, assembly GCA_014155875.1. Classification (NCBI taxonomy): domain Eukaryota; kingdom Metazoa; phylum Mollusca; class Gastropoda; order Stylommatophora; family Helicidae; genus Cepaea; species Cepaea nemoralis. The sequence continues at coordinate 33,773 of JACEFZ010010339.1, read as the reverse complement.
GAGTGTGAAGTCTTTGCCTGGTTCCTATTAACATAGACTTTGTTTTAGTAATGTTAATTTGCATGCGGTTTGCATGACTCCAGTTAACTACACTATTTATTTCCTGTTGCAAGGATAATTCTAGCACATTACGATCAACAGCGTTTGTATATACTGTGCAGTCATCAGCAAATAGATCGCAGGACGACGACAGATTTAATGGAAGATCATTTATATAAATGGCAAATAATAGAGGGCCAAGAATAGACCCCTGAGGTACTCCAATATTAATGGTAATGGCTTGAGATAAAACTTTATTGTGTGATACTACTTGCTTTCTGTCTAATAAGAATGATTTTATTAATGTCACTATATTAAAACTTACTTTCATTGTTTCTAGTTTTTTAATTAGAATAGTATGATCTATCATATCGAATGCTTTCCTAAAGTCTATAAACACCGCTCCACATAGAGCATTGTTGTTAATATTTTTATGCCAGTTTTCTATCATGTTTGTTAGTGCCGTATGGCAAGAATATTTTGGCCGAAATCCTGACTGACTGTCAACTATCAGTTTATGGCGAACTAAGTGATCTAGTGTTGTTTTGTGGATGTGCTTTTCTAGCGGTTCGGATAATGAGGATAATATGGAAATTGGTCTATAATTACTCATGAGACGATCGTCTAGAGGACCAGCTAGAGGACCAGGCTGATGGGAAGTGACCTCTGGTTAGACATTGATTATATATAATAGATAGATAGATAGATAGATAGATAGATAGATAGATAGATAGATAGATAGATAGATAGATAGATAGATAGATAGATAGATAGATAGATAGATAGATAGATAGATAGATAGATAGATAGATAGATCCCCGCCAGGGCCTGGGCGAAGCCGGGCCGGTTCAGCTAGTAATTTATAATTGAAAATAGTAAATTTAAGACACATAGCAGCCAGAAGGTCTCTGCACGTGTGTAGACCTCCTATTATTCTAAACATAATATTTACATGGCATTGTATTACATCGTTTCGTGTTCCATTCTTTATATCAAGCAAGTTCAAGTACCGTCGGCGGGCCGGATGAAATTACGTCGAGGGCCGGATCCGGCCCATTGGCCTTAGTTTGGTGACCCCTGGTCTAGATGACTACGTACTCTAAGACGAACTTTCAAATGTAAAGATTTAAAATTCTACCTTTGACAATGTTGAGTGGTGTCTTCACTTCTATCCAGTCTGATGCGTAATAAAAAGAACGTACTACATGTTGCTTGCATATATCTCTATCATTCACAAGAATTTATGTCCTCAATTGAACAGACCTTTCGAATGCATGCTTCGACCTGACCCTTCCAGGAGTTCCCTCTTTCTAACCTACTGCCGTTTCTCTTTTTGATCTCACCGTGCAGTGGATGATGTGCACTTATTGACTCGCTGGTAGACATGTGCTCATGTACTTTGCCGATAAACGTATGCACGATCGCCTACGTTATTTGACTGCATGTAGCTATGGATATAGTAAAGAGTCATAGACTAAGACGAGGCAGGCCCTGGATGGCACAGGAAGAACTTTCTATAAGTCAGGTGTGAGATCTAGAGACCATCAATCTGAAAGAGAGTGGGTTGAAATTCCGAAAGACATGACGGACTGGCATAATGTAATAATAACACTCGGTCGTAAGTGCAGGGAATGGGCAGGGGGCCGCACTGAGTTTGAAGCGCAACAACTGATACAGAGTCAAGGTTACATGGTCATCTACACTGAAGGGTAAGTTGTGAGAAACAGACGTAGTGGCTGGGGATTTATTGCAAAGCGTAATAGACGAGTCTTGAAGAAGGAGAGTCTGGCATATGAGACTACCACCTCCAGCATGAGAATGGACGTGTAGGCAGTAACAGCTGCATTCTGTTGGCAAGAGGAGACTACTGCAACACACATTGTACTCATTACGGATTCAAGGAGTATGCTTAGAAAGGTGGAGAAAGGGATGTTTCGTGTGGAATGGTATCGTCACTTCAGAGGTCACAGATTGTGAGAATTGTATGGATATTAGCCCTGACCATGCCAGGGTGCGGGGGAATGAACAGGCTGATAGGCTAGCAGGGAATGCACCTCTTGGTGGTAGTTTACCTATGGACAAGGGGGAGGTGGTCGTGCGCTTGTGGGACCAGGTGGAGAAGGCGGAGGAACAGATTGAGAACCCATATGAGGAAAGAATGAGATTGCGGGGGATCGGCAGGGGTTCTGGAAGAGTATCAAAACTGAGAAGGAAGATCAGGAGAACTTTTAATCAGATAGCGGGGGTGGGGTGGGGGGGGGGGTGATTAATAGTATGACTCTTCGCTGGCTGTTTAACGAGGGGACAGAGCACGAATTCGAATGTCCTGAGTGCAGTGATGTCGGTTCTTAACGCGACTCAACTCAACTCAACTCATTTGACGTTATTAGTATCATTGTTCACTAACATTTTGCTGGTTAGTTCTGTTTTCTCAATAATGTGTATAACACAATAAAATACAGTTTGAAAACAGTGTACTACAGGAAATAGGAAATTAGGGGAAATAAATATAATATAAATCAATATTAAGGTCAGCAGGGGAGATAACGTTAGGTGTGTATTCATATAACAGATACAGTGATTATTTATTGTTAATATTAATTGTCACATTTTACTTTTAGTGCTTATTTAACTGGAAGCTCTCCTGCAATTAAGTAATCAATAAACTTTTCATTTGCATTTACCATCTTGTATTAATCCATACATAACTTTTAAAATTGTATAATATCGTACACAATATTACCTTACTTCAAGAGTGGTGGTAGGTCTTAACAATTAGATGGTTTCAATAGTATTAGAATCAGAATACTGATATAATTATTTTTGGCAGGTACACATTTTACCACACCTCACTCTGTTGGGAGGGATGAAAACATTTTTTTACTGGCCTTCTAGGGCCACTTATCTATTAAAAAAAAAAAAAAAAGGTACACACGTGTACCTTGTAATTGTACTCTGAAATTTTGGATAACGTCAAAGTGTAGTATCTGCGCTTGAGCTTCTCAGGGTTACAATCAGAGGTCAACTGCATGACACACAGGGACGTGGGGACCAGATGGAGCAGCTCTGGCCCCCGTGGGAACAGCGAACCCTTAAACATTGTAACTAGTCGCGGTTAAGATCAAAGTATGCCTTTATCTGCACTTTTTCTGGCCAGGGTGTAGAGGTAGTCATCCAAACTGTAAACTTGAAAAATCAAATCACTAACACTGGCATGCTGGCCTTAGGGGGCAACACTTTTCCGAAAGGTTCTAAAGAATAAATTGTAACTAATGAGGGCATTGAAAAGGTGTCATGTGCACGCCAGATACGTCGCACCAGTGGAAGTCATTGCGTAGAAAGTATACAACAAAGAATCTACAGCAATCTCCGCCACTTGGCGTGACAGTAATGTTAGATATATTTTATCGTAGACCGTCTTGATGTTCTCACTCTTAACACTTAACTTCTACAAGTTCACTCGGGTAGGAAATAGGTCTACATTGTAAGTCAAGACTGGTCATTATAACTGTGAAGACATGTGCTCATGTACTTTGCCGATAGGCGTGGGCATGATCGCCTACGTTATTTGACATGTCACATGATGATGATGATGATGATGATGATGATGATGATGAATTCATATTTCTAAATATTAGTCTGTTTGTTCACTAGCATGTTGTTGTCTATTTATGTTTTCGCAATAAATGTGCATAAAAATGAAAGTACAGTTTGAAAACAACTGTACTGCAGGAAATGAGGCAAATTTGGCAAATGAGGCAATGAGAGAAATTAAATGTAATATTCATCCATATTAATGCCAACCCGGGAGATAACGATAGCTATGTATTTATATAACAAACTAGCTGACCCGGCCCGGCTTCGCCCAGTCCTTGGTGGGGAGCATCTCATTTAATTCATATAAGTAGTCATATAAGTTCCCGTTCCCGTTACCGACTGTCTGTCTGTCTGTCTGTCTGTCTGTCTGTCTGTCTGTCTGTCTGTCTGTCTGTCTGTCTGTCTGTCTGTCTGTCTGTCTGACCCGGCCCGGCATCGCCCAGTCCTTGGTGGGGAGCATCTCATTCAATTCATATAAGTAGTCATATAAGTTCCCGTTCCCGTTACCGACTGTCTGTCTGTCTGTCTGTCTGTCTGTCTGTCTGTCTGTCTGTCTGTCTGTCTGTCTGTCTGTCTGTCTGACCCGGCCCGGCATCGCCCAGTCCTTGGTGGGGAGCATCTTATTTAATTCATATAAGTAGTCATATAAGTTCCCGTTCCCGTTACCGACTATCTGTCTGTCTGTCTGTCTGTCTGACCCGGCGCGGCATCGCCCAGTCCTTGGTGGGGAGCATCTCATTTAATTCATATAAGTAGTCATATAAGTTCCCGTTCCCGTTACCGACTATCTGTCTGTCTGTCTGTCTGTCTGTCTATCTGTCTGTCTGTCTGTCTGTCTGTCTGTCTGTCTGTCTGACCCGGCCCGGCATCGCCCAGCTCCTGGTGTTGAGCATCTCATTTAATTCATATAAGTAGTCATATAAGCTCACGCTCCCGTTCCCGACTATCTATCTGTCTGTCTGTCTATCTGTCTGTCTATCTGTCTGATCCGGCCCGGCTTCGCCCAGCCCCTGATGTGGAGCATCTCATTTAATTCATATGAGTAGTCATATAAGTTCCCGTTCCCGACTGTCTGTCTGTCTGTCTGTCTGTCTGTCTGTCTGTCTGTCTGTCTGTCTGTCTAATCATTTATTGGTTGCAGTTAGAACAACCTTAGATAAACGAAGACCAACTTACAAAAAGCATTAGAAAGAGCACTTGAAAGATCTTTACATCTTCCCCAACAATTAACTTGGGTAAATGGAGCAGCGGCAGCAGCAGCAGAAGAAGAAGAAAAAGGAGGAGTAGGAGCTGGGAGGAGGAAGAGGGAGGAGGAGGGAGGAGGAGGAGAAAGAGAGAAGAGGAGGATGGAGGAGGGAGAGGGAGGAGGGGGAGGAGAAGAGGAAGAGGGTAGGAGGTGGAGGAGGGGAGAAGAGGAGGAGGAGGAATATAACGCATATGCCTGTAGATTTAATAATGGCTGAAGTTGTTCCATGTCTTCTTAGAGTTGGCGACAGTGTAAAGAAATATAAAATCTTCAAACTTTATAGAGATAAGGTAACTATTATTTATTCATTCTTTAAGCAAAAAAAGATGCGTTACAATGTTATGCATTATGCATTATTTTTATGAAAACTTTGAAAATGCCTTACAGATTGTATCATTATTTATTATAACTCATATGCCGGTACATAACTATGGACAAAGAGTTTATAAATCTTTGAAAACGATGCCACAATATGACTATAAGTTATACAGAAAAGTTATCCCCCTTGAAATAACTTTTACAGAGTTAAGTCCCCTGAGATATATGAAATTATAATGAAAAATGAAATAATATTGGGTAAGCAGCCGATTTCACACTAAAAAAATATGACAGTGGGCTGCGCTGGAATGAAAGGAAGACGTGTAGAAAATTTCATCTCAATCGGATGGGCCTTTCGCGAGCGCATAAAGGACATAGGGACATACAGACAGACAGACAGACGGACGGAGATCGCCTTTTATATATAAGAAATACGGTGCTAATTTAATTTTATATATATATATATATATAAGATACTAGCTGACCCGGCCCGGCTTCGCCCAGTCCCTGGTGGGGAACATCTCATTTGATTCATATAAGTAGTCATATAAGTTCTCGTTCCCGTTACCGACTGTCTGTCTGTCTGTCTGTCTGTCTGTCTGTCTGTCTGTCTGTCTGTCTGTCTGTCTGTCTGTCTGTCTGTCTGACCCGGCCCGGCATCGCCCAACTCCTGGTGTGGAGCATCTCATTTAATTCATATAAGTAGTCGGTCGGTCGGTCGGTCGGTCGGTCGGTCGGTCGGTCGGTCGGTCGGTCGGTCGGTCGGTCGGTCGGTCGGTCGGTCGGTCGGGCCTGCCTGCCTACCTCCATCCAACGTTTACGTGGTCGGCCTCTTTCTCTGTTTCCCTCTGGTTTGTACATCATTGCTTGACTGTGACGTAATTCAAAAGTTTCTCTCCCAAAAAAGTACAGAAATAAAACTCTTATCTTTTTTTTTTTTTTATTAAACGAATGAAATTCTTTATTTTCAAAGAGTTAAGAATTGGGCACGCATGCCCGTCCTACATTCTGCCCTTCTTCTCTATTTCCTCTCATATATTCTTTCATTTAACATCTCTTATGAAGCAATTCTTTAGCAACAAAAGAACAATAAGCATTAAAACGCATGAAAAATAATCAATAATACATTACTCATTGAGGCAATGTTTAACATGGGCATTATAAATACCCAACGTATGTGTAACGTGCCCTACATATGGGAATTTTTTTAAAATGAAAACTATATGTTTATCCACATATGACAAGGGGTCAAACATACACCTACGTGTTTAAAATAGGTGCATTATTTTTATGAAAACTTTGAAAGTGTCTTAAACATTTTATCATTATCTATTATAACTCATATGCCTGTAGATAACTCTAGTAAACATGTTATTCTTGGAGAAAAAAGCAACAATTATTTAAATTACATATATTGCAATGCTACTAAAAGTTATGTCCCTTGATATAACTTTTCTTAAGTTAAGTGCCCTTGCTATATATTAATTATAATGTAATCAAAAAATTTAATTTTATTACGTAATTAACTGTTTGTAAACTAACAAACTATGACAGTTGGCTGGGCGCGAATGAGAGGAACATGTGTAGAAAATTTCATCTCAATCGGATGGACCGTTCGTGAACGCAGAAAGAAGATACGGACATACTTACATACATACATTGTATTTTATATATATAGATGAACTCGACAGAGGGTGAATACAATATTTGGAAAGGCAATATCTTCAAACATCCCAGTCACTAAAAATACAGAGAAAAGTATATTATTTTGGCAGGTAAACGTGTGTACTTTGTAATTATATAAGCGGAAATTGTAAACAAATTTCTATAGCAACGCTCGGGTTATAATAACAAATAGTATTATAATAGCTTATTAATAAGTTTAATGGAAGTATACACTAAGAGAAAACAGCTGAGGTTGGCCGTATTTGCGAAAACTAAGAGAACGCATATATTCCTGCATCTGATGGAATTATGTAAATATTTATTTTGTTCGCACGTGTCACTTAATACCATGGCAACGCTCTGTGTTATACACAAACAAAAGAAACACACATTACATCTTATAAATACACACCGCTTTGTATTAAATTAAACTTTAAAAGCAGATAGAAAGGATGGAAAGGATACAGAATGAAGCTATGCGCATTATTCTTGTATGTACAAGAGATACAGCATGCAGGGCGATGCGTTACCTTCTTGATTTTCCAACCATTGAAGAGAGAATACAAGTTTGCAGGGCACGCGCCTACCTCAGAGTTAACGCAAACACACAACATCCACTGCATAGTGAAATTATGAAGTTGAAGGGCAGAAGGTTAAAAAGAGGACGGTCGTGGATGGGTCAAGCCGAAGACATTCTTCAACAGGTGTGTTCACTTGAGGACTTAGAACCTGGCGAGGAGTGGGTGCAAGTGCCAACAGACTTCTGCACATCCTTTTCAGTTTGCATCCAACTAGATAGAAAATGCAGACTAGAAAATCCGGCTGCTGTGGAGGCTGAAGTACAGGCGTTGATTTTCGAGAATTCGCTGACCGGTGACGCGGTCATCTACACAGATGGGTCGGTCGTCCGACATGTGAGAAGCTCATGGGCCTTTACAGCTCGGGCCGGAGGGAGAATTGTGAAGGAGGACTCTGGTGCTTTCACTGAAACCACAAGTAGTCTGACCATGGAAGTCATGGCAGTAAGTAAAGCAATAACATGGCTCGAGACACAGACATTCTCTAGGGCTTGTTTCCTTAGCGACTCAATGAACATGATCAAGAGGATAGAGGAGGGGTCGATCCGAAGAGAATGGTTGCTGCCTCTGGAGCGGTTTCTGCTGGCAAAGCTAAGTTTCATCTTCGTGCCAGGGCATGCGGGAGTACAAGGAAATGAGCGGGCTGACAAGCTCGCAGGTGAGGCTACTGCTGGAGGGCGGACGCGCCATGGACCAGGCTGACATTCTGAATGCTCTACGAGAAGTAAGACTTTTGCGAGAACCAAGTTATGACTGTGAATCTACAACAATGGCCAGACTGCGAGAGCAGCAAATTAAAAGAGGGGTGGCCAAACAAGAACACTACGCAGGAAGCCAAAGAAGATTGATAAACCAACACAGAACTGGCAGCGTTAGCCGCTACACGTTGCGGGATTTGCTGAGGAGGGGATCCGAACACTTATGGACTGAATGGTTCGATGTGCAATGAGGATGATCTGTCGACTAACTAACTAACTAACTAAACTTTAAAAAAATAAGTGTACGTTAAAGTTGTAACTAGTGAGGTTAATGACAAGGGGTCATGTGCAGGGCAAATTCATCCCACCAGTGACCATCATTGCGTAGAAAGTATACAAAGAAAACGGCAAAGAATCTACAGCAATCTCCGCCACTTGGGGTGACAGTACATTTACATATATTTTATCGCAGACCTTCTTGATGCTCTCACTCTTAACTGTGAGTGTAGGCGCTCATAACTTCTACAAGTTCACTTGTGTGGGAAAGAGGGTTACACTGTGATTCAAGATTGATCATTGTAATTGTGAGCTCATTACTTCAGATCCTTTTATAGGTGGATGTTCCATATATCAGCATACAGTTATTGGAAGATAGGTGAGCAATCAGAAGACTAAATCGAAAAATAGATGCAATAAGGCAAACCCACTCATTGGACAAATGGCACCAATACTAAAGAATAAACACGTATCAGTAGGTACTAAAAATAACTCTGCAACCAACTATACGCTACTAATGCCATGCCTGCTTCTCTTTCAACAAGACATTTGCTTGCAAATCAATGAGCTCCTTCTGAAGTTCAACTGGCACATCATCAAGGTTACAATGAAACACATTCTCTAACAGAAGAATGTCACTCACAATTCTGTCAAAATCTGAAAATCTCTCCAAAAATGTTTCTTCAAGTCATGATTAATTTTTTCCCCCTGCGAAAAATCGAGGTTGACATCTTCGGCGATTGTAGCGCAAAACTCTTTGAAACAGTGAAAATGAGAAGAGTTTCCTTCTTCCAGTTGTGCTTCAAACAGTGACAGCTTTCTGCGACATAATTTGATGATTCTATAGAGATCACAGACGAGGTGATCCCTTCCCTGAAGTTTCAAATTCAGTTCATTCATGTGGGATGTGATGTCGACCAAAACTGACAACTTTGACAGCCAGGTAGGATCTGTGATCTGTGAATCAGCTCTATCTTTTTCAGTAAGGAAAACATCTATTTCGTTTCATAGCTTGTAAAAACGAAACAGTACTTTGCCGCAGCTGAGCCACCTCACTGGTGTGTGATAAAGCATGTTACAGAATTCAGAATGAATTTATTCAAGAAAAGCCTGGAACTTACGGTAATTGAGTGCATGTCCGCGAATGAAGTTCACAGCAGAAACCACTGGGTTCAGCACACAAAAAATATCTATGTTTTTCACATAGAGTACTTGATGATGAATGATGCAGTATATGAATATAGCGCCCGGAATTTGCAAATCTTCCAACTGAGTCCTTATCTGCCCCATCAGAGCTTCCTCACTCCAACCACGTGTTTTCCTCCATCAACTGTAACACCCCGAAGCTGATTCCAATGAAGGTTATAGTCTTTCAAAACGTTTTGCACTTCCATGAAAATGTCTTTTCCAGTTGTTGTTTCATACATGCTGCAAACGTATGTCAACTCTTTCGTTAGCTGAAAGTCCAAATTGACACTACGAATGAACACGAGACGTTGTGATGTACTCGAGAGATCAGTAGACTATCCAGCGCCAGAGAATACCACAACAGTTTCCTAGTTTTCTCGCGTATCTGTCGCACTATGTTCTCTCTAAGTTCTTCTGTTCTCCGCACAACTGAACTTACCGAAAGGCTGATAGTTCCAAACAAATCGGCGTTCTCAGGAGAAAAGTCATTTGCTACTTCAAACACACACTATTTGATGAAGTTGCCATAAGTAAACGGGTTTCCTCGTGCTGCCATCGTATGCACTGTGTCGTAACTGTACGAATGACAGACTCATTTTCAGCAAACTTTCTCGTGAAGAGATTTCTTTGTGTTTCTAAACTACGTTTCATGGACTAATATTTCTCAGAGCGTAACTTTCAAGAAAACTTTGAATAGGTTGATAGATGTTTTATTTCATATTGACGCCGAAGATTGTACTCTTTCAAAACGGCAATACATTCGCTATATATTACGCAAGTGGTTTTCTAGTCCTTTATTTCCACAAAGAAGTACTTTATTCCCCATTCTTCGCTGAAAACGCTACACTCGGCGTCCACTTTTCTTTTCTTAGCAGCCATAATGAAGGGTGAAGGACACGGGAGCTGAAAATAAAAAAAAATGCATTTAATATGAAATGTAATTTAAATCCTATCGAAACACAAGAAAAGCAGAGGACTATGGGTCACTGATGAAGCTACGTTTCACCAAAGGTACATATAAAGTTTATAAGTACCTTTGGTAATAGAATATATCTCATAATGAGGTGTGCAAAATATATAAATAGGGCCGGCCTACAAAGACAGCATAGAGCAGTGTTTTTCAACCAGGGTTCCGCGAGTGGCTGCCAGTGATTCCGCCGAAGCAGACCGAAATCGCATAAATGCAACAATTCTGCCCATCTGGTGTTTTACAAAAAGTAGCACACACACTGAGCAACGTAAACATTTGCGTATGGATCTGCTCCAACAGAAAGGTTGAAAAAACACTGGCCTAGAGACCAGCTTGAATAATACCTTGACCGGAGAATTCTTCTGAGCTGAGGATAATATTTTCGTAATAGCACGCTGCTTCTATGGCGTTTTTATACTTTGTTTGCTACTTTATAGCCTCTGTTCACACTTGTAGTTCACTTACCTATCAATTCAAACAAAGAAATCATTGTTACATACCTATAAAATGGATGACTGGCAAAAAGAAATAACTATTTCTGGAGCATCGGACTTGTGTTGACAGCCGGACGCATCTGGAGGGTATTGTCAGAGCGTAGGTGGCGCTACCACGAGCCTAGGAAGGACTTGGGATGAAGCGAAATAAGCAAACATTACAATAATTCAGAAAATCTAGATACAATAAACTATAATTTAAAATAGTAAATTTGAGACACATAGCAGCCAGGAGGTCTCTGCACATGTGAAGATCTCATGTTATTCTAAACATAATATTTACATTTAAAATTTATCATAACGTCTAGCTCTGTTGCTAAGGGCTTGCGAACGAGGTTTGTGAGCCCGTATACTCGGGTTCGACACACGGCGGTGGTCTTTTCGAAAAAGGTATAGGAGGCGGTGGTTTAGAAAGCAATGGCAAACTACTGAACGTAAAATTTGCCCAGGAATCACGAACAGCGACAATACTGGGGTTGAGTGCTACGTCCTGTGAAGGACATGCGACTTAAAATTCTCGTATTCCATATGGTAAATCAAGCAAGTTCGAGTACCGTCGGCGGGCCGGATGAAATGACGTCGCGGGCCGGATCCGGCCCGTGGGCCGTAGTTTGGTGACCCCTGGTCTAAGGCATTGATCATTTCTGTTGTGAAGTCTGAAACCGGGGTCTTGCCAGTTTTCATATCATCTTCACAATTGATTGTCCTTCACTGTTATTTCGAATAGTATATTGTTCTTCTCTTGTATCATCCTACCGGTTTTTCACATAATCCGACCATCATCATCATCATCAAGTGCCATGCGAACTGGCGTAGGCGTCCATGACTATTTATAGATCTCGATCTTTGGTGTTCTGGATCAACTCTGCTGATGATATTCCTCCATGCCACCGTCTCAATCCATCCAGCATCATTTCTCTTAGTCTGCCTCTGCCTCTCTTCTCCTCGATCTTTCCAGTTGTCACGATGTTCTCTAATGCCTCTCTTCTCATCACATAATAGTAATCGAAGAAAGCTGTTTGTGTCTTCCTTATTGTTGTATATAATGTTCTGGTTTCATTAGCCTACTTCAGTAACTCATTGTTAGTTACTCTGGCAGCTCAAGGAATTGGCAACATTAGTCTCAAAACCACATCTCTGTTGCTTCTAACTTCTTCATAAATTGTTCATTTACATTCCAAGATTTACTGCCATACACAAAACTGGTTTTACATAGCATTTCAGCACTCTCTTTCTTACATTCAGTGCTAATGACTTATTGCATAAGATACTCTTCTTTTTCTGAAATGATGCTATTGCTTGCCCCATTCTTCTCTTAATCTCTGTTGTTCATCTTCCATCTGATGTTATAAATGCCCCATGGTATTTAAAATTGTTCACTTTATTAAGAATTTTCCCCTTCTATTTATATGTCACATTTTGGTGTCATTGTCACGGAAAATCGTGTAGTTGTCGATTGATGACAGAATGTCGCGCTATACGTCTATAAGGAGCCGCCATTCTTTAATGTGTTGTTGATCGAGGAAGGACTGTCGCGTCAATCGTCTGCAGGCGGCAGCCATCCTTTGATGTAGTAGACAGGCTGTCTGGGTAAAAGTCGGCAAGATCTTTTGTTGTGGGGGAGAATTTTCTCTAGATCGCAGACCGGTAAGACTTGTTGAAGTACTGGGGACAATTCCCAAGATCAAGGCGGGACAGTCGGCAGTTGTTTACATTAAGTTGGAAAAGGAGAGAGGAAAATAACTTCAAGACGCCTACTGTCTATATAGTTTTGTGACGTCATTCAGACACAGTATTCAAACAGTCTGGATAAATAACTTTGGCGGGAGTTGACCAAATGTCGTGAAGCGATACGGACGTGTGCGTTATTCCTAGTTTGATTCTGGAGAGAGACTACAGTGTCTATTGTTGATTTATATCGGCGGACATATATCCAGTGTGTGATTTCGTAGTCTCAATCTCAATCAAGAATAACTATATGGTATTTAATTAAATAGACCTACATTAGATTATTCTTAGGAATCGAGTGTAGTGATGTGCGTAGATAGAAAGTATTATAAGAGTGTCGGCAACAGTAGCCTGTCGCGTAGCCTAAACTAGCTGGTATAAGATATCAATTAACTCAGTGAGTTAAGGGCAATGTAGTGGGATGATATTTAGGGAGATTGAGGATGGTTGGGGGGGGGGGGGGATAAAGGAAATGTCAAATGGTAGGATCTTCCAGTAGGGTATCTATTGGGTTTCTGCCCTTTTCCTGTAATCTTTCCTTGTCTTACCATGACTCAGACCGATGTGATGAACTCCTCGGCCTTATGACAGTGTTTGGTTCTCTGTTATATATCTGAGTGCTGCCGGCGGCCTACACTCACCTAATAAAGGCTGGAATCGGGTTGCTCTCACCAGGTGCGTTCTCTCTTCAACAGGTTCCACTATATTTTACCACAAGCTAGAAGAAAAGTCATGGCTCGAGCATTGAAGGCAGAGTTTACTAAGAAGATTTTTGCACTGGGTCCATAACCCAGAGGGTCTGCAGGAACCTGGCCTCTTCTAAGCAGGAACGATGATTATATAAGTGTGTTTTCCTAAGTGATAGTTTACATCACAGTAAAATAAGGACACTGACAATAACACCTGTACTAGTAACACTAGTAGATATAGATACCTGGAGAATTAACAGTGTGCGTTACAATTGGGGAATTCCTACGAAAAGTTAAATACTAACATTTAGTTTTTCAAAGTGACAGTAACATTATTTTTTAGGATTCTCTAATCACGGAACTTTTCTGAACAAAGCAGTTACACTGTGTGTGTCAGATTGATGGTCAATATTGGGCTGTTTCCACTATTGATGACCAGGCATCTGGATTGTCCAAGAGCTATTGGAGGAAGTCGACACTTGGCCGGAGAGACACATCATTTGGGTGAGGTCTTCTGTCCTATATATATATATATATATATATATATATATATATATATATATATATATATATATATATATATATATATATATATATATATATATGGTGCTGTTGTGTGGCCAGTACAGTGATGAAACAGACTTTGCTCCTGAGCTATTCGGTCTGACTCTACATACACACTAGATTATACGACAGACATTCTACACATACACTTTTCACATACATGACACTTTTCTCTATTAAATTAATTTGTGGTTTTGTTAGAGCCAGTGTTGTGTAGTGTGTTTTTTTTTTGTTTTTGTGTGGAAAAGAATGAGAGGGGGCATTGTCCTGTAGTAAGAGAGAGAGAGAGAGAGAGAGAGAGAGAGAGAGAGAGAGAGAGAGAGAGAGAGAGAGAGAGAGAGAGAGTGATCCAAGGACTGACGGGGTGTTGTGGACAGAAATCCAAAAGATCCTCAAGATAATGATATGGGATTAAAAGAATGTGGGTGTTGATTCCCCTCACCCGAGGGACGACACACTTTATTACAACAGTCATCATATTCTTTTATATCACCATTGTCACTGTTTTCTTGATATTCAAGGAGAGTCCTTTCTGTGCATTCTCTTTTACAACAATGTCCAACAATTGTCGTAGGTCTGTTGCATTATCCACCACCAATACTGTGTCATCTGCATAGCGTATATTATTTATATTATAACCTCCGATTAGTATTCCTGGCGTCTCTTTAATCTCTCTCATTATTACTTCGCCATATAGGGAGTAGGGGTTAGCGACTTTCTCCGTAATCCCGCATACTCTCTTGAGTAACGTGACGACGGTGAGAATCAGTAGCGGTTCTAACCCGTCGGTAACTTACGAGGTATGTGATCCGGTAGCTCAGAAAGCAATGGCAAACTACTGAGTGTAATCATGCCAAGAAATCAACAATCAGCTGAAAGATGCTGATGTTTACAGCGATGTCCTGTAAAGGATATGCAAACATTTAATTTATACAGGGAGAAGAGCTCCGGTGACAAGACACACCACTGTCGTACTCTTAGCTTTTATCGTTTCTTAACTGCCTTCTTCACTGACCATTTCTTCTTCTTTTCGTTCATCCGGAGTGTTTTTTCAGATGTGATTGCGGTGTATCTGTTATGCGCCCTTGGGCCGAAACCCGTAGGCCAACACATCGACTTTAGCGTGCTTTTTTGACCAGGTAGCATTCCTGGGAGACTCTCACTTTTGTGGTGCCATCTGCAACCATGCTGGCCAAGGTTGAACGGTCGAAGACAACGGTCATCCCTCAAAGGAAGGCAGGGACAGTCCATAGCATTTTCCGCCATCCAAGGTTGCTTCCATAGTTGCAGGGCCGACACATAACGCCCTGGATCTGGGCTCACCGAGGGAGATCGTCACGTCCTGCTCATGGCTGCTTTAAATCCTCACTTCAATATATTGGTCATTTCGTTTCCCCGGGTCATTCCCGCACAAACCAGACAGGTTTGCAGACGGCATCCACTCAGCGAGTTTACGGACATGTGCTTGTCGTTGCGCCCATCAGAGCTTTTCCAGGCACAACAGACGTTCGGAAAACTACCCAGTCAGAGCTGTTCCGAACAAGAGCGGCATTCGGAAACTAGGTAGTCAGAGCTGTTCCTAGCACGAGAGACATTCGGACGAGATATTTCACTCGGACGTAGTTGCGTAGTGTCAATTTTTATTTTGCCACCCGTAGGACGAGACTTCCGACTTCAGCGGGCATTTTTTAATGAGGTTAGCCTTCCTCTGGTTTCGAGGCACGTTGGACTGTTGTGATGTCGCTAACATCTCAGCTGGTCAAGATAGAACGATGAACGACATCGTGGTCGGCCCTCAAGGGAAGGCAGGGGCAGACCATGAGCATTCCCTCGCTCTCCAAGGAGGCTTCCATAATTGCAGAGCCGGCACATATTGCTCTGTGACTGGGCTCACCCGAGGAGTTGCCACGTCCTTCTCATGGCTGCTTTAGTTCCTCACTTCCATGTGTTGGGCCACTCGTTTGCCACTGATCGCTCAAGCACACACCAGGGACGGTCAGATTGCAAGCGACACCCACTCGGTAAGCTTTTGCTTTTGACTTCGGACCACGAAATAGGTTCGCTCGCCGTGCGTTCCATTTTGCTTCATTGAGACGTTCTTCCACTTTTGCCTACACTCTCTATGAGTTAGATACAGTTTTCGCAGCCATTTTCTTCAACTGGGGGACTTTTTTGACTTTTTGTACTCGCTCACGAGGTAGGCTACTTGTGCTGCCGGTTCAGCTCCTTACCTTCGTGCAGCGGTGAACGAGAAACGGACTGGCTCTCTCATCCGGGAATCTCTCATATCCCCCAGCTGAGAGCCTTCGAACTTCTATCAGACCTGAGCATGTAGCTTGCTCAGTATCACGCCTTTATTTTTCGAAAGGTGGCTATCGGCCCGGCTCTCAGGTCCGAGTGTTTGTGGCTTAGAGGCGTTCAGCCACAGCCCTCGACAGGAAGCCTTTAGTGTTTTGTCCGGACCAAGAACTTCTGCCTTCGTGCGCCTGATTTAAATTTTAGACTGCTATCCTCAGTCTCACCTGCAGAGCAGCAGGTTGTATCCCATAAGCTGTCCGATATGTAGTTTTTCATCCATCAGCAAGCAAATGGGGTTGATGGGACACGCAAGCCCCCCCCCCCCCCCCCACCACGTCAAGGTGGAGACACATCGGGGGAGACTGACCATTTTAATTGCTGCTACTTGGTTCCAGTAAATATTCTTTATCATTCTTAAATCTTTCCCATCAATAGTACTATCTTCCAACATTTTAATCATTTCATCATGTTTTACTTTGTCAAATGCCGTAGTATCATCTATGAAGCACAAATATATTTATGTGTCTCTGTTGACATTTCTATTAGTGTTCGTAATATATATATTGCATTGTTTGTACCCTTTCCTTCCACAAATCCATACTGTTCTTCACTAATGTCCATTTTCATCTTCTTTCTTGTTCTTCTCATTATAATTCTGAGTAGAAGATTAGTGCCAAGGTTTATGCGGTTAATTGTACAAAAATCTTCGCATTCAATTCCTCACGCGATTCGTAATCCCGTATAACCAGGTTCGAAACACAGCGGTGCTGGTTTTATTTTCGAAAAAGGTATAGGTACCGTCGTTCAGAAAGCAATGGCAAACTACTGAACGTAAAACCTTCCCAGGAATAACGAACAGCCAGAATGCTGGGGTTGACTGTTACGTCATGTGAAGGACATGCAACTAATTAAAAAATAAATCTTCTAATATATATATATATATAAAAGAGAATGTTTGTTTGTTTGTTTGTCCTTTATGCGGTCCGGGACGGTCCATCCGATTGAGATGAAATTTTGTACAGATGTTGTTCTCACTCCAGCGGTTCCACCTGAAATAGCTAGTTAGTTTAAAAATAGTTTTGTACGTAATAAAACAACATTAAATGGAAAGACGTATAATTAAAATATTGCAAGGGGACTTAACAAGAAAAGTTATATCAAGGTACATTACTTTGTAGTAGCATTGCTATATTATGTAATTTAAATAATTGTTGTAATTTTCTTATAGTTTTATAAAATGTTTAAAGAAGTTATCTACAGTCATATGCGTTATAAACAATGTGATAACAACTTTAAGGCAGCTTCAAAGTTTTCATAAAAATAATGCATCTATTTTAGATACGTGAAAATTTTCTAACTCATATTTTTATCTCTTCCACATCACATTAAATGTTTTATTCTTCTATTACTACACTGAATAATGTAATTGTTTGTGGAGAGAAAGTTAGTGCATATCCTTTGAAGTACGCCGCAGTCAACCCAGCATTTATTGGGTGTTACGTTCAGTAGTTTCAGGTTGCCCTATTTAGTTATTGGAATGAAGATAGTTCTCTTCCAATATTTTGGCCATATACCATATTTCCATATCTTCTATTATCTTATACTATTCTACTATATATATATATATATATATATATATATATATATATATATATATATATATATATATATATATATATATATATATATAATAGAGAATGTTTGTGTCTTTGTGTGTCCTGTATGCGTTCCCGAACAGTCCATCCGATTGAGATGGAATTGTGTACAGATGTTGTTCTCACTCCCGCGGATCCAACTGAAATAGTTAGTTAGTTTAACATCAATTTTAATTTTTAACGGAAGCATCAGAAACAGACGAGCAACGGAAACAGGAACGGGAGCATCAGAAACAGACGAGCAACGGGACCGGGAACGGTGCGCTTAGAGAAATGTATTTGAATGTATAATGACTACTTATATGAATTAAATGAGACGCTCACCGCCAGGTACCTGGCGACGCCGGGCCGGGTCAACTAGTAAATAAATCATTATCATCATCTTCCACTTCTGCCGTCAAGCGTCGTGGGGAGGAATAAAGTAAATAAATAAATAAATAAATACAGATTTCAGCATATCGCTCTGTAAATACCCACTGCTGTAAAGATCTTTCAACATTTTGGTTAATATATATATATATATATATATATATATATATATATATATATATATATATATATATATATATATATGTGTGTGTGTGTGTGTGTGTGTGTGTATGTGTGTGGCGAAATAGGCCACTCTCAGATCTGTTGGATTGTTTCAGGTCATTCTTCCAGGTCCGATGATCACAATTTAGACACTAAATCAATTTTATATTTGTTTTACGCTGGTATAACTCGAATATCTCTATAATGGTTTTCGAGATATACCGGATTTAAGCATCAGAAAACCCCAGTGTATCTTTCTTTAGGGAAGGTTTTCTTGCAATATACTTAAACGTTCTGTGAGTGACGTAGAGGTTGTCACGGACTCGTAAATAGAGTGTTGGATGGGTCAGTGTTGAGAGGTAGGAGAAGTGCCTGGGGGTTCTTGGCAAAAACTAATGGCCGGCGTTTGGTGCAGGAGAGCCTGGCGTATGATGACACTACATCCAGCTTAAGAATGGAGGTGGAGGCGGTCAGTGCAGCTTTCCGCTGGATAGAGAACACGATACATACACACATTGTGATTGTAACTGATGTAACATGCTGAGAAGGGTGAGAACAGGCAAGCTTCGTGCAGAGTGGCTTGCTTCGCTTCGGAGGTCACGGGTAGCAAGCATCACTTAGATCTTTTCTCCGGGGCATGCCGGTGTGCTGGGGAATGAACAGGCGGACAGATTGGCTGGCTCGGCAAAACTTTGTGGAGTATTGATGCATGACAAGGCAGACGTACTTGCGGCCTTGTGGGAGCACGTGTACACCTCGGAGGAGCAGATGGATCACCATGGTCTGGTAAGAATGAGACAGCGAGGTGTGACGAGGGGATCTGGCCGACGCTCGACGCTCAGAGGAAAGGCGAGACGGACATATAATCAGATTGCTACTGGAACTATTAGTGTTGGAACTCTTCGCTGGCTGCTGGGGATGGGGACGGAGCGCTTATGGGAATGTCCCGAATGCTGTGATGTCGGTTCCTAAATCAATCAATCAATCATGTCGTCCGGAAAGGCAGTTCAAGTGTAGATCTTGTTTCTCACCAAGTATCTAAAACGTTTACGGTTCAGATGGAGGCTGGGTGGATGTGACAACGCATGCTCTACGCAGGGACAGTCATACCTTTCCATCAATATACCTGCACATTTGTGGGAATTCCAGAGATCAAATGTTTGTTCTAACCAGGAGCAGCACGGCGCAGGAAATGACTAACAATTCAGGGTGATGCAAAGTGTTTTCGTTACCAGTTGATTAAGACACACACCTTACACAT
The DNA here is from genome assembly GCA_014155875.1 of Cepaea nemoralis. Classification (NCBI taxonomy): domain Eukaryota; kingdom Metazoa; phylum Mollusca; class Gastropoda; order Stylommatophora; family Helicidae; genus Cepaea; species Cepaea nemoralis. The sequence continues at coordinate 13,978 of JACEFZ010010339.1, read as the reverse complement.
TCAAACTCCCAGTGTAATCTTCATGGGAAGCTCTTTCTGGACCTCCTCACCTCCCATGGAAATCTGACCGACCGAGAAAAGAAAGTCTCTTAGGACAATTCTTACAATATTCTTTCCAGCTGTACTCATTTTTCTCAATTAAAGTGTGTGTTGATTGTTCTATGAAGTCTATCTTATTTTTCTGAGAAAATGAGAATGGGTCGTATTTCTTGTTTCAGTGATTAACACTCCCCTAGGTGTGATCATTGTGTATATTGAAAATAACTAAGAGTCTAATATTCAAGAGCTCGGGGTGTAACCGAGATCCTACATCCTCGGATCCCGTTTCATTATATCTAATCCAATTTCTCCCAATACTTCTAATTCTTCTATTGTTATTTCATCTGGCCCAGCTGTTTTTCCTTTCTAATATGTTTTACAGCATCGGCAACTTCTTCTTTTATGAATCGGTGGATCTTCTAACTTCTAAGTTACTTTCCCCTGTTAATTCTTCACTTTCTCCATCATACAATTCTCTAATATACTCATTCCAACTCTTCATTATTGCACCATTCTTAAATAATATCTTTCCCGGTTTTGATTTCAAACACCCTGTATTTATTATTATTTTTCTCCAAGCCAGCTCACTGATTTGTCTGCATTTTATTTGCATGTTTACATGAATTTAATTCGAATTTTATTTTGCACTGCTTGTTTATCTAACTTTCTTTTGCCTTCACACATTTATCTCTTATTTATTTATTTAGCTTAGCATATTCTTGTTTTGTCATTTTTACTCTGTATTCTTTTGTCCACCAGCATTAACATTTCTTCATTCACCCACTATTTATTAGCTTTTCGGCATCTCTCCGGTAATATGTCTTTGCTAGTTTGATGAATGGTGTCCCTTAACAGTTCCCATTGTTCATTTATACTCTGCATTTTAGCTATTGCATCGTATCTATATTTCACAGTCACTCTGTATAGGTCTGAAAATTCTTTATCTACTTTCAGATCCCATTTATTAAGTCTCACGTTCTTAACAATTTTGCCTCTATCTTTAAACTTATTTTTATTTGTCCACATAGTGGTACATGATCACTATTAAATTCAGCACCAGGCGTTGTCTTTATATTAATGAAAGCATTTCTAAATATTTTATTAATAAGTATGTAGTCAATTTGGTTGCATATTTTCTTATCAGGGCTTTTCCATGTGTATAGTTGTAATTGCTGTAATTCACTAAAAATATGTCCTTTGGTATTCTACCATCATCCATCCTCCAAACGTGTCTTATCCATCTTGGTGAGAGTATGTTGACCAGGCTTGACTGCCATAAAGAAGAGTACTAAGAACACAGGCTTGATAGACAAGGACTTTTGCGTTGGCAGTAAGCTTCCTTCTCCCAGAATCATTTTGTTAACATGTTCATTGTTGTTGCTGCCTTACCAATCCTGATGTTGATTTCCTGATTTAGGGATAATTTGCTATATCCCCTGTGACTTTAAATATGTAAAATGGTCTACTATCTCCAGTTCGGAGTCGTCGATAAAGATTGATGGTACCCCATGTGCACCTTGTGACATAATTGGTGTCTTAGTTTTGCTAATTGTTAAACCAAATTCAGAACAAGCATTGGAGAATGCAGATAGTAGACGTAATTCTTCCTCAGAGTGGGTCGTAACTGTAGCATCATTTGTGAACAGCAACTGTCTGATCAGTATCCTCCTAATGTTGGTCTTGGCCTTCAATCTCCGAGCAATTGTAGAGGTCGCCATCTGAGCGTGAGTGAATGTACACACCTCCATCCTGATCACAAAAGGCATATTTCAGTAGAAGTGAAAAATATTCTCCAAAGAGGGTGGGAGCTAGTACCCAACCTTGCTTAACTTCATTCTTGATTTCAAACTGTTCTGATGTTACACCATCAAACTTGATTATACCCTTCATGCCTGTGTGAAAAGATTCCACAATGGATACAAGAGTTGGTGGGAAGCCAATCCTCTTTAGTGCCTTAAAAAGACCCTCACGACTGACCAAATCAATGCCTTTGTGATGCCGATGACGGCAATAAACGGTTGATTCTGTCTACGCATTGTTCTTGCATTTGTCGCAATGAGAATATTATATCAACGGTAGACCGGTTCCGTCGAAAGCCACACTGTGATTCGGGGTAGACTTGATCTTTCAGAATTTCAAATATGCACAGAACAATTCTGGCAAATACTTTCCCAACAATATACAGAATTGAGATACCCCTATAGCTGTTACAGTAACTCTGATCCCCCTTGCTCTCGTACATTGTTATGATGAGTCTTTGAAATCCTGTGGGACTGGTCCTTCTCGCCAGCATAGCTCTCTTAGCTAGTGGATCTGTAGAGTGGAGTGTGTCTTGCCCATTCCTGATATCCTCTGCTGGAATATCATCCTTACCTGGAGCCTTGCCAGATGCAAGTTCATTAATAGCACACTAATGTTATAGTGGGAAGTGTGTCCAGGTGGTAAAGAGTTGGCAGGGCCTCTATGGTGATCGGGGAATCATCCTATAGTCTGGTCTCGCTTGAGTAAAACTCCCAATAGTACTCTACTCAGTGATGATTTCTGCAGTAAGAGCTTTCAGTGGTGCACCTGTTTTGATAATTGGACCACATACCTTCGTTATCCCTTCATACATGATTCTTATGATTCCCTTATCACTTGTATTTTTAATGTACTCGCATAATTTGATCCAATAGTTGTTTGCACACTACCTGGCAGTCGTTTGTACACCTTTCCCAGCTTGCTTCAGCGCACCGAGAGTGTATCGCGTTGTTATTTCCTTGTTTCTTAAGATAGCTATCTTCTTTCTATAAGTCAAGGGCTGCAGTGTCTAGCTGTTTGTCGCAAACCAATCCTGCCTCTTATGGCCCATAGTGCCATAAACCACTGCCGCTGTTTTATAGTTTCCTTAAGTTTACCTCATTTTTCACTTGCTGTACAATTTTTTGATGTATCAGAGAAAGCGTCTTCAAGTTGCTGTTGGAATTCAAAGCACTTATTCGGATCTTGGGTATTAATAATATTAATCCTGGGGCTAGATTTGTGTTTAGTCGTGTAGATTCTCTTTGGTCTCAGCCTAACCCCTGCAACAACTAGAGAATGATCAGTTTCACAATTAGCACGGTGGTAACTTCGAGTTAATGATGTATGGTTCAGATGTTGTCTCCGTGTGATGATGAAGTCTAGCTGATGCCAATGGCCAGATCTTGGGTGTTTCCATGTGGTCTTATGCCACTCTTTTGTTTTAAAAAATGGTGTTTGTAATACATAGGTCTTTTCTGGTTCAATGCTCCAACAACCTTTGCCATTGGCATTCATATGACCGATGTTATATTTTCTAAGGCCATGAACTCGAGTCCTTGCCTACACGAGCATTAAAAAATCACCGAGTATATACATATAGTCAGAGTTTGATACTGCCTTGATCACAGTCTAACTCCTCACAGAAATAATCCTTTACATCATCAGAGGAAGTGAGTGTCGGTAGACTGTACCTGTAGCTACATAAAGTGTTATTGGATAATTGCTAGACTGTACCTGTAGCTACATAAAGTGTTATTGGATAATTGCTAGACTGTACCTGTAGCTACATAAAGTGTTATTGGATAATTGCTAGACTGTACCTGTAGCTACATAAAGTGTTATTGGATAATTGCTAGACTGTACCTGTAGCTACATAAAGCGGCTGGAGCCGCGGCCGTGTTGTGTCCACATGCTGGCCCTACGGCCCGATGGTCAAGGGTTCCAACCGCATTGGTGCCGATTCAAATTGTTGTCATTGACTTGGCTACTTGGCCGACCTACCCTACAAAATACTTGGGAAGTATAGTCGACTGACATGATACCCACCACATCAGCCACCTAGTGCCGATTGGTCTATAGAAAGATGGGTTTTAACACCATATAACCTACGGTGTGGAACTGTGTCCTCGACTTAGCTATGTAAACCAGTATACAACTACCCGATGATTGAAGTGGAGTGAGAGTGGAAGGAAGACGTAAACACTGAAACCAATGACAGATGGACACAACTGTAGCATTTATTTCACTGGATTAGTAACCTACATTTATGTCACAGTATTAGTATTATACTATATACAGCAATAACACATCTGGTTAGAACGATTCAGTAATCTGACTATTAACATTGTTACTATCAAATACTAATCTACAAACGGCCAAAAACACTTGTATTTAAAACTGCATTCTCATTGACTTCCTTTCTTTCCAAACAAGTAATTATCTCATTACAATAGAACATATCTACTTACCATATATGTACCAGTCGAGACCTGTCCGTCTGCATGTCTGTATGTAAGCGTGTTGCGGTCTGGCTATGCAACTGCAGGTCTGACTCTCAATTGTTCAGCTCCTCTGTTGTTCTGTCTGTCTCTTTGTCTCTCACCACAGCATATTTATGTTTCCCAGTATCAACGAGGGAGCGCTGTAATTTAGTGAATAGACGCTAAACTGCCCTTGCGGTGGTCATGGATTCTATCCGTATCGTGTGGATTGGAATTCTTAAATCGACCTGGACTTCCATATTGACCAAACGTAAAATGGGTACCAACATACGTGACTTGGGAAGTAAAGATTTCCGGCTTGTTACTGACCATATCCACTACTATTTGTTTATTGGTCAATAACATACATATGGTCCAGCACTGTATGTCCAACTTAAGGCTTGTAAAAGGGTCTTTTACTGACTGGCATTATTAATGTCTGTTCGCTTTGTGAATGATTCTGTCATTATAAAATGGTTAATGATTCTTACCAATTCTATTAAGAGCTACTGAGCCGTTTCTCTATCTTCACATCAGTAAGACTGTTTGTCCACATCTGAAACGACTTTTGTTATATACCGTGTTGCTCTAGCTGAAGGTTGTTGTGGCTAAATATTGTTCTAGCCCAAAACGTATCAGGTAGAGATTGAGCACCCTTCTGTTACAGATGTAAGACACGAAGATGAACACGCCCTGAAGACCATTCAACCCAATAGCAATAAAACGTAGAGGATCATTGTCCGTGGCTTCAGAAATCACAGACAGGATCCAGAAAATCCCCGTCATTGATGAAAGTTTAATGTAGATGTATAGATTACTACGATCGTCCTTCCTGAACTCGCGAGTCTGCAGTTTACGAACATTGTAGATATTGATAACAGTGATCAAGAAAAATAAGAAGTTGAGTAGAAGTATTACACATAGAGGAGCGACAAGAGTACTGACTAGTATGATTTGAGAATCAATAAAGCATGTAGTGTTTCCATATCCAATAAACTGTCCCCCAGAGATGGTGTAGTTTGTTGTAATAACTCCAGCATCCGTTAGACCAGGAATTACAGAACACGCAACTACTCGTCTGATCACATAGGTCATTTCTGAGTTGGCTGTAGATTGAATGCTCCGAGTTTTAGCAGAAAAGACACAGAACATATGGAAGCAACAAACAAAGCACCAACAAAACATAGACAGCCATAAAAAGTGAGTACATACTGGCGAGGATAGTACACATATGACTAGCTTCTGGGACGTGAGAAGTGGCCAGCAAGGATAACTGAGCAATTAAAAGGCTTAAACACAAGAATATGTTGTTCTTTCCGGCGATCATTGCGCAGCGCTGGGAACAGGAAATACGTCACTAATGTCAGGACTAAACAAATAATAGAAGAAATAAGACATATCAAAGTTAGCATATACAAGGACATGGTTAGCAAGCTTTTGTTAACAATTTCATCGTAAATTAAGTTACTTAGTATTTAGCAATTCATGACAATATCTCATTGTCCCATTTTCATATATCGACATCATGTTTAGTTCTCGTCATTCTGTCAGAAAATGTCATTCTTGCGCTCTTAAAAAACAAAGTAATGATGAAGCTTTTAGGCTCAATGTCACTTTGAATCAAATAATCAGCCTTATCAAACTGTACGAAAGCACAGTTCAGTTGAGGCTCAATTATTATAGCATGTTGCATGTCCTTCTCTGACAAACGTTTAAACCTACGACTAAAAGCTAACGAAGATTTGCGTGAAAATATTTTCTGAAGAGTTGACATACAGTTAGTTTGTGCCTGCTTCCTGAGTGGTCTTAACACGGGCATAAGCGTCAGTGTTGCATCTGTGTCTATATAAACAGTTATGTTGTTCAGGATAAGCTCGCTTACAATGGATATTTCCACTTCATCTCGACTGAGAGATTGGTTAGCGAGAATATAACCGTCAGCAGTGAACCAGCGGATTTGGAACAGGCGTGGTGTGTTCACATGTCCGTCAGTTTGATTTTCCGAGATAGGAAAAGTCTTGTGAGAGGATGCTACATTAAGCGAGATTTGAAATGCGTACGCGATATTCACTATAGCCTGCTTAATCTTATTCTTAAACAGTCTCAAATACGTCTGTTGAATTTGTGAAACCTGTTCTGTCTGCAGGGTCATCTCTATGACAGTACTAGGCACATAGTAGACGTGTATCTGATATAGCAAGCCACGTATCTCACTGAGGGCAGTGGAGCAGCTTCCGTTGATGAGAATCTTGCCCGGGCTACACTGCAAGGACAAACACTTGTTATCTGGGCTGGCCCACTCTGAGTCTTGAGAGCAATTAATGAAATCACGTCTTCGAGTTCCAAAGATAGGGATAAAGTTCAACAAAATTGAAAACGGTAGGCGTTTTTCTTTTTGCGGAACTATACCAATTGTTCTACCATCTCTATCAAATTGTAGGTATCTTTTCATGTTGCAAGTAGCGCAGAAAATGTTTTTGTACACCCTGGCATAGGTATCTGCAGCGATTTGGACGCGGTTTAAAACCCCGGATATATCTGCACAAGCTCTGACAACGTTCTCATCATATACTGTCCACTCACCAGTCACATTACAAGTGTCCACAACATCTCTGCTAAACCAAACTCTGTCGCAAGTGTAAGACTGAAGACTGTCTGGCAGTGTCTGACGGGTGTTGCAACCAGAATCTGAAGCCAGACTAAGCCTGAGTAGCTCTCCTGGAGTTCGTGATGAGTACACTTTCATATAGCTCATGCATCCCACGGAGAGAGTCCAAAGTGCAAACTGCAGAATATAAAACGCGTATTTATGCAGTAAAGAAAACGTTGAAAGAAGACAAAATTGAAATAATCAATGAACAAGTATTTACAGCATGCAAACTAGATAATAGAAGACAGTGAACATGTATTTGCAGCGTGTAAACTAAAAGTAAAAGACACTGAACATGTATTTAGAATTTGTAAACTAAAAGTGGAAGACGGTGAACAAGTATTTTTACAAGGTATAAACAGTCGATTAGAAAACAATGAACAATGAATGTACAAAGTTTAGGCAACAGAACCATGAAAAATGAACACGTTTTTACAATGTGTAAACTATAGAATAGAAGATAGTGAACATTTATTTAAAACATATAAACAGCAGATTAGAAACCAATAAACAAGTATTTACAACGTTTGAACTATAGAACAGTAAACAATGAATACATATCCACAATGTTTGAGAAACAGAATAGAAAACAATGAACAAGTATGTACAAAGTTTGAACTATAGACAAAATACAGTCGACAAGTATTCACACCGTGTAAGTGATAGAGCTCTAAATCAGGGGTGGGCAAACATTGTGTTCGCAAGGCCACATTGACAAATGTAAAACTATTGGGGGGCCGCATATATATTATGTCCATTTTGTTTACAGCAGCCTATCACAATAAGTAATTATGTATTATTTATAGGTTACTAGCTGACCCGGCCCGGCTTCGCCCAGTCCTTGGTGGGGAGCATCTCATTTAATTCATATAAGTAGTCATATAAGTTCCCGTTCCCGTTACCGACTGTCTGTCTGTCTGTCTGTCTGTCTGTCTGTCTGTCTGTCTGTCTGTCTGTCTGTCTGTCTGTCTGTCTGTCTGTCTGTCTGTCTGTCTGTCTGTCTGACTCGGCCCGGCATTGCCCAGCTCCTGGTGTGGAGCATCTCATTTAATTCATATAAGTAGTCATATAAGTTCCCGTTCCCGACTGTCTATCTGTCTGTCTATCTGTTTGTCTATCTGTCTGCCTGACCCTGCCCGGTTTCGCCCAGTCCCTGGTGGGGAGCATCTCATTTAATTTACGGTAGATAACTTCTTCAATTAAGCACCAAAAGATGAGTCATATAAGTTCTCGTTCCCGTTACCGACTATCTGTCTGTCTGTCTGTCTGCTTGTCTGACTGTCTGTCTGTCTGTCAAATAGACCCATCCCTCTGTCTCTCCCTAGTCTATCCCTCCCTCCCTCCCTGTCTATCTGTCTGCCTACCCGTCTCTCCGTCTCTCCCTCCGTCTCTCCATCCCTCCCTCCCTCCCTGTCTGTCTGTCTGTCTGTCTGTTTGTCTATCTATCTATCTCTGTCTGTCTGTCTGTCTGTCTGTCTAATAGACCCATCCCTCCGTCTATCCCTCCCTCCCTGTCTTTTTGTCTATCTATCTATCTATCTATCTATCTATCTATCTATCTATCTATCTATCTATCTATCTATCTATCTATCTATCTGTCTGTCTGTCTGTCTGTCTGTCTGTCTGTCTGTCTGTCTATCTACCTATCTGTCTGTCTGACCCGGCCCAGCCCATGGTGGAGAGCATCTCATTTAAATTATATAAGTAGTCATATAAGATCCCGTTCCCGACTATCTGTCTGACTGTCTGTCTGTCTTGGGTAAATGTAGGAGGGAGGAGGAAGAGGGAGGTGGAGGAGGGAAGAGGAGGGAGGAGGAGGGAGGAGACAGGAGGAGTAGGGAGGAATAGGAGGGAGGAGGAGGGATTAGGAAGAGGAGGGAGGAGTAGGGTGGAGGAGGAGGCGAGGAGGAGGAAGAGGGAGGAGGAGGGAGGAGGAGAACGCAGGAGGAGAAGGGAGCAGAAGGAGGAGGAGGGAGGAGGTGGGAGAGGGAGGAGGAGGGAGGAGGAGGAGAGAGTAGGAGGAGGGAGGAGGCGGAGGGAGAAGGAAGAGGGAGGAGGTGGGAGAGGGAGGAGGGGGAGAAGGAGGAGAAGGAGGGGAGGAGGAGGAGGCGGAGGGAGAAGGAAGAGGGAGGAGGAAGAGGGAGAAGGAGGAGGGAGAAGGAGGAGAAGGAGGGGAGGAGGAGGAGGAAGAGGAGGAGGGGAGGAGGAGTAGGGAGGAGGAGGAATGTGAAGGGAGGAGGAGGGAGGAGGTAGAGGGAGGAGGAGGAGGAGGGAGGCGGAGAGAGGAGGAGTAAGGAGGAGGAAGAGGGAGGAGGAGGAATGTGAAGGGAGGAGGAGGGAGGAGGTAGAGGGAGGAGGAGGAGGGAGGAGGAGGAGTGAGGAGGAGGAGAGAGGAGGAGGAGAGGGAGGAGGAGGAAGGAGGAGGGGAGGAGGGAGGAGGAGGAGGAGGGAGGAAGAAGGAGGATGAGGGAGAAGGAGGGATGAGGAGGAGGAGGGAGGAGGCGGAAGAGGGAGGAGGAGGAAGGAGGAGGGGAGGAGGAGGTAGAGGGAGGAGGGGAAGAGGAAGAGGGTAGGAGGAGGAGGGGAGAGGAAGAGGGAGAAGGAAGAGGGAGAAGGAGGAGGGAGAGGGAGGAGAAGGAAGAGGGAGGAGGAGGAGGGAGAAGGAGGAGAAGGAAGAGGGAGGAGGAAGAGGGAGAAGGAGGAGGAGAAGGAGGAGAAGGAGGGGAGGAGGAGGAGGGAAGAGGAGGAGGGGAGGAGGAGGAGGGAGGAGGAGGAATGTGAAGGGAGGAGGAGGGAGGAGGTAGAGGGAAGAGGAGGAGGAGGGAGGCGGAGAGAGGAGGAGGGAGGAGGAGGAAGAGGGAGGAGGAGGAATGTGAAGGGAGGAGGGGGGAGGAGGTAGAGGGAGGAGGAGGGAGGAGGAGGAGGTAGAGGGAGGAGGAGGAAGGAGGAGGAGGGAGGAGGCGGAGAGGGAGGAGGAGGAAGGAGGAGGGGGAGGAGGGAGGAGGAGGGAGGAAGAAGGAGGAGGAGGGAGGAGGAGTGATGAGGAGGAGGGAGGAGGAGGAGGGAGGAGGAGGGAGGAGGAGGAGGGAGGAGGAGGAAGAGGGAGGAGGAGGAATGTGAAGGGAGGAGGAGGGAGGAGGTAGAATGAGGAGGAGGAGGGAGGAGGAGGAGTGAGGAGGAGGAGGGAGGAAGAAGGAGGAGGAGGGAGAAGGAGGGATGAGGAGGAGGAGGGAGGAGGAGGAAGAGGGAGGAGGAGGAATGTGAAGGGAGGAGGAGGTAGAGGGAGGAGGAGGAGGGAGGAGGAGAAGGGAGGAGGAGGGATGAGGAGGAGGGAGGAGGAGGGATGAGGAGGAGGGAGGAGGAGGAAGAGGGAGGAGGAGGAATGTGAAGGGAGGAGGAGGGAAGAGGTAGAGGGAGGAGGAGGAGGGAGGAGGAGGAGTGAGGAGGAGGAAGGAGGAGGGGAGGAGGGAGGAGGAGGAGGAGGGAGAAGAAGGAAGGAGGAGGAGGAAGGAGGGAGAGGAAGGAGGGAGAATGAGGAGGGGAGGAAGGAAAGAGAGGTGGAAGGGGAGGAGGAGGGAGGAGGAAAGAGGTAGGGGGAGGGGGAGGTAGAGGGAGGAGGAGGAGGAAGGAAAGGGAGGAGGAAGAGGAGGAGAAGGGAGGAGGAGGGTGGAGGGAGGAGGAGGAGGGAGGAGGTAGGAGGAGGAAGAGGGAAGAGGGAGAAGAAGGGAGAAGGAGGAGGGAGGATGATGAGGGAGAAGGAGGCAGGAGGAGGAGGAGGGAGGCAGGAGGAGGAGGGATGAGGAGGGAGAGGGAGGAGGAGGGAAGATGAGGGAGGAGTGGGGAGGAGGCGGAGGGAGTAGGAGGGAGGAGGATGGAGGAGAAGGGGAGAGGAAGAGGGAGAAGGAAGAGGGAGAAGGAGGAGGTAGGAGGGAGAGGGATGAGAGGGAGGAGGAAGAGGAGAAGGGTGGAGGGAGGAGGTAGAGGGAGGAGAAGAGAGGGGGAGAGAGTTCGCCATTCCGAATTCATACTCGTCTAGTTCTTCCCTTCTACACGACTGTAGATAACTTCCTTACACATAAAAAGATGAATTGTTATTGATATTGCCGTGGCATGGAGGAATATCAGCAGCAGAGTTGATTAAAAAAACAAAGACTGAGATCTACAGACAGCCATGAACGCCTACGCCAGCCGGCACGGCACTTGATGATGATGATTGCCGTGTGACGATTCTGTGTAGTCACGTCATTTTCTTCCCTTTCCCTAGCGTTTTGGTTCGGGGATTCTTTCATCATCATCATCATATATTTACGTACGTATTTTGGGAGGGGGAGGAGGGAGGAGGAGGAAGAAGAAAAAAAAACTATGACAGTTGACAGCTCTGGAATGAAAGGAAGGCGTGTAGAAAATTTCATCTCAATCGGATGGGCCGTTCGCGAACAAATAAAGGACATACATATTTACATACATACATATATACATACACACATATTTACATACATACACTTTGTTTTATAAATATAGACTAGCTGACCCGGCCCGGCTTCGCCCAGTCCTTGGTGGGGAGCATCTCATTTAATTCATATAAGTAGTCATATAAGTTCCCGTTCCCGTTACCGACTGTCTGTCTGTCTGTCTGTCTGTCTGTCTGTCTGTCTGTCTGTCTGTCTGTCTGTCTGTCTGTCTGTCTGTCTGTCTGACTCGGCCCGGCATTGCCCAGCTCCTGGTGTGGAGCATCTCATTTAATTCATATAAGTAGTCATATAAGTTCCCGTTCCCGACTGTCTATCTGTCTGTCTATCTGTTTGTCTATCTGTCTGCCTGACCCTGCCCGGTTTCGCCCAGTCCCTGGTGGGGAGCATCTCATTTAATTTACGGTAGATAACTTCTTCAATTAAGCACCAAAAGATGAGTCATATAAGTTCTCGTTCCCGTTACCGACTATCTGTCTGTCTGTCTGTCTGCTTGTCTGACTGTCTGTCTGTCTGTCTGTCAAATAGACCCATCCCTCTGTCTCTCCCTCGTCTATCCCTCCCTCCCTCCCTGTCTATCTGTCTGCCTACCCGTCCCTCCGTCTCTCCCTCCGTCTCTCCATCCCTCCCTCCCTCCCTGTCTGTCTGTCTGTCTGTCTGTTTGTCTATCTATCTATCTCTGTCTGTCTGTCTGTCTGTCTGTCTAATAGACCCATCCCTCCGTCTATCCCTCCCTCCCTCCCTGTCTTTTTGTCTATCTATCTATCTATCTATCTATCTATCTATCTATCTATCTATCTATCTATCTATCTATCTATCTATCTATCTGTCTGTCTGTCTGTCTGTCTGTCTGTCTGTCTGTCTGTCTATCTACATATATGTCTGTCTGACCCGGCCCAGCCCATGGTGGAGAGCATCTCATTTAAATTATATAAGTAGTCATATAAGATCCCGTTCCCGTATATCTGTCTGACTGTCTGTCTGTCTTGGGTAAATGTAGGAGGGAGGAGGAAGAGGGAGGTGGAGGAGGGAAGAGGAGGGAGGAGGAGGGAGGAGACAGGAGGAGTAGGGAGGAATAGGAGGGAGGAGGAGGGATTAGGAGGAGGAGGGAGGAGTAGGGTGGAGGAGGAGGCGAGGAGGAGGGAGGAGGAAGAGGGAGGAGGAGGGAGAAGGAGGGAGGAGGAGAACGCAGGAGGAGAAGGGAGCAGGAGGAGGAGGAGGGAGGAGGTGGGAGAGGGAGGAGGAGGGAGGAGGAGGAGAGAGTAGGAGGAGGGAGGAGGCGGAGGGAGAAGGAAGAGGGAGGAGGAAGAGGGAGAGGAGGAGGGAGAAGGAGGAGAAGGAGGGGAGGAGGAGGAGGAGGAGAATGAAGGAGGGAGGAGGAGGAGGGAGTAAGGGAGGAGGAGAGGAGGAGAAGTGATTGTGGAGGAAGGAGGAGGAAGAGGAGGTAGAGGGAGGAGGAGTAGGCCGGACGAGAGGAATGTGAAGGGAGGAGGAGGAAGAGGTCGAGGTAGGAGGAATGTGAAGGAGGAGGAGGAGTGAGGAGGTAGAGAGAGGAGGAGGAGGAGGGAGGAGGAGGAGGAGGTAGAGGAGGAGGAGGAGGAGGAGGAGTGAGGAGGAGGAAGGAGGAGGAGGAGGAGGGAGGAAGAAGGAGGATGAGGGAGAAGGAGGGATGAGGAGGAGGAGGGAGGAGCGGAAGAGGGAGGAGGAGGAAGGAGGAGGGGAGGAGGAGGTAGAGGGAGGAGGGAAGAGGAAGAGGGTAGAGGAGGAGGGGAGAGGAAGAGGGAGAAGGAAGAGGGAGAAGGAGGAGGGAGAGGGAGGAGAAGGAAGAGGGAGGAGGAGGAGGGAGAAGGAGGAGAAGGAATGAGGGAGGAGGAGGGAGAGGGAGGAGGAGGAGGGGAGGAGGAGGAGGGAAGAGGTTGAGGGAGGAGGAGGAGGAGGAGGAGGAATGTGAAGGGAGGAGGAGGGAGGAGGTAGAGGGAAGAGGAGGAGGAGGGAGGCGGAGAGAGGAGGAGGGAGGAGGAGGAAGAGGGAGGAGGAGGAATGTGAAGGGAGGAGGGGGGAGGAGGTAGAGGGAGGAGGAGGGAGGAGGAGGAGGTAGAGGGAGGAGGAGGAGGAGGAGGGAGGAGGGAGGAGGCGGAGAGGAGGAGGAGGAAGGAGGAGGGGGAGGAGGGAGGAGGAGGGAGGAAGAAGGAGGAGGAGGGAGGAGGAGTGATGAGGAGGAGGAGGAGGAGGAGGGAGGAGGAGGGAGGAGAGGAGGAGAGGAGGAAGAGGGAGGAGGAGGAATGTGAAGGGAGGAGGAGGGAGGAGGTAGAATGAGGAGGAGGGAGGAGGAGGAGGAGTGAGGAGGAGGAGAGGGAGGAGGAGGAAGGAGGAGGGGAGGAGGGAGGAGGAGGAGGGAGGAAGAAGGAGGAGGAGGGAGAAGGAGGGATGAGGAGGAGGAGGGAGGAGGAGGAAGAGGGAGGAGGAGGAATGTGAAGGGAGGAGGAAGGTAGAGGGGAGGAGGAGGGAGGAGGAGAAGGGAGGAGGAGGATGAGGAGGAGGGAGGAGGGGGATGAGGA
>JACEFZ010010338.1:0-25702 GCA_014155875.1 Cepaea nemoralis | reverse complement strand
TAACAGCAAATGTAGACCAATTTAAAAGCACATATCAAGTTATTTTTCACATGAAGCTGCACAATAGAATTATACTACAGAAAGGGCATTGCAATATGCTAATATAAATCAGTTCTGTGTCTTTACCTTCAGAGACCTTATTTCATCTTCCTGTTCCTGTGACTGTTTCCGCAGATCTGTAATCACATCTTCCAAAGCCTCTCTTTCAAGCAGCCAATCAGCTCTCTCCATTTCCACTGCAGATGAATCTTCTGTCTGAGTTGCCAGCTGGGCTCTAAGAAGTGCCAATTCTTTATCTATATCTTCTTTACAAATATAGACAGCAGCATTTTATGATCGGAGGCACTGGAAATGGAAAAAAGAAATGAAATGTTTTTATTACTTTAAAATATAAAAGTTTTGTTTGTCTCCAGGACACACTTTTTCTGGCTCCTTTGCAACTATGCATTATATGAGTACAGTAATGAAAACAATTAATGGAAATAACTAACTCATAGCCTCAGATGGTCAGAGTAATTTTCTACAAGAGGCTAATGAAATTATAACATTATACACAGCGACAAGAAAGAGACAAACAGTCTTCATCGGTCTACAAACAGTCTTCATGGGTCAAGTAATGAGATCACTGGTCACGTAATGAGATTATTTGTCAAGTAATGGGATTGCTCAAGTAATGAGATCACTGGTCACATAATGAGATCACAGGTCATGTAATGAGATAAATGGTCAGATAATGAGATCACTGGTCAAGTATTGAGATCAATGGTCACATAATGAGATTATTTGTCAAGTAATGAGATCATTGGTCAAGTAATAAGATTGCTCAAGTAATGAGATCACTGGTCATATAATGAGAATATTGGTCAAGTAAGAGATCAATGGTCAGTTAATGAGATAATAGGTCAAATAATTATCACTAGTCAAGTAATGAGATAATAAGTCAAATAATTATATCACTGGTCATTTAATAAGATCACTGGTCAAGTAATGAGATCACTGGTCAAGTAATGAGATCATAGGTCAAGTATTGAGATCACTGGTCATGTATTGAGATCACTGATCATGTAATGAGATCACTGGTCATGTAATGAGATCACTGGTCAAGTAATGAGATCACTGGTCATGTAATGAGATCGCTGGTCATGTAATGAGATCGCTGGTCAAGTAATGAGATCACTGGTCATGTAATGAGATCACTGATCATGTAATGAGATCACTGATCATGTAATGAGATCACTGGTCATGTATTGAGATCACTGGTCATGTAATGAGATCACTGGTCATGTAATGAGATCACTGATCATGTAATGAGATCACTGGTCATGTATTGAGATCACTGGTCATGTAATGAGATCACTGGTCATGTAATGAGATCACTGGTCAAGTAATGAGATCACTGGTCATGTAATGAGATCACTGGTCAAGTATTGAGATCACTGGTCATGTAATGAGATAATTGGTCACATTATAAGAAGAGAGACACTGGAGAACATCATGATGACATTTATTTGCGGTAGAAAAGGCAGACCAAGATATATGGTGTTGATGGTCTAAGGCAGTGGTTCGCAACCTTTTTTAGCCCATGCACCCCTTCACCACATGTTCAGAATGTCATTCCCCCCTTTCGTATTTCCTCCCTATAAATCCCCTCCCCCCTACACAGTATACATAAAGAAGGAAGCTAAATGTAATAATACATACTAGAACAAGCCTAGACGTCTACATAAAACGTGATTTGTGGGTCTACTTATGTTATAAACACAAATTTCAGAAGTGCGAGATGTACATAACCGTAAAATATGCAAGGAAAAATAATATCAAGTAATCAATTCTTGTATTAACACGATCTTGAAATAATCTTTATTCCTCCCCCTGGAAACCCTAAAATTCCCCCCTTTGGGAGGGGGGGGGGGAATTCCCCACCGATTGTGAACCACTGGTTGTGATCTGTGGCATAGAGGAATATCATCAATAGAATTGATCCATAACACCATAGACAAAGATCTGTAGACAGACAAGAATGTCTTGACCACCCTGCAAGGCACAGTAATTGGGCAACTGGATGTCCACAGCTACAATTTAAAGATGAGTGAAACATGAAGTGTTTGGCATAGACCCAACCACCTGGAAGGAACAGGATCCTGTCTGTAATATATGGAGAGGCACTGTAAAGGATCATCTTGAACTTGGTGTAAAGAGACGATTTTTTAAAACTTTCATATTCTGTTCAAGTGTAAGGGAAATTTACATGCAAGTTTTGCTATGCAAATTTATTTAAACACCATACCCAGGATAATACCAACTCTGTGGCAAAGGGATTATGGATGCAATTCGTAATCCCGCATACCACGTTTGATACACAGCTGCTGGCAATTTGGAAGTAGACTGCTTTGTGTTGGTGTTCATACAATGTTATATGTGCTGGTTATTCAGAAAAGAATGGCAAACTACTGAACATAAACTTGCCAAGAAGTAATAAACAGCCAGAACATGCCGGGGTTGACTGTGACGTCCTGTAAAGGATATGCAACTAACTAACCCAGGATAATATGGAATGATAATATACTGTGGTGGATTTCACTAGCCTTCCACACTGATATAAGTGATTTACTACATGCTACAAAATCGACAACTGGAAAGATTGAGGGGAAGAGAGGCAGAGGCAGACCACGAGAAATGATGCTGGATGGATTGCGATGGTGGCATGGAGGAATATCAATGACAGAGTTGATCCAGAAAACCAAGGACAGAGATGTGTGGAGTCATGAATGCCTACGCCAGTCGGCACGGCACTTGATGATGATGACAAATAGTCCACAATGCGAAGGTTTTATAACTTTTGAAATCTTTTCAAGGCAGTTGCCAATCATGGCAAATACAAAAATGTATCAAAATAATCAATAGAATATTTATTACCTGGCTATTGACAGACTGTCAAGATCCTCAGTGTCATCTGAATCAATGTCTGATTCACCTGCCAGAAAAGTAAATGAAAAAAAAAACAAGAATTATAATTACTGAGTTTGTACCAATGCCGCTGGCAGCATTTGTCTAATACACCCCAAGGCACGTAAAACAAGCCTCATATTTTAATAATAAATAAAGTTCATCATCATCCAGTGCTTTGCTGGCTGGCATGGGCGATCATGCCTCTCCGCAAATTGTAATCTCTGATGGCATGAATCAATTCGTGTGTTGACTCCCTTCAGTGCCATGAAACAAGATTGTCAAGAATCTTCTCATGCTGTCTTCCTCGATTTCTCTTTCTGCAAACTTATAGACAAGGGAGAGGTGGTCGAGCACTTGTGGGGCCAGGTGGTAAAGGCGGGGGAACAGATTGAAAACCAGTATGTGGAAAGAATTATACTGCGGGGGATCGGCAGGGGTTCTGAAAGAATATCAAAACTGAGAGGGAAGACAAGGAGAACTTTCAAGAATATCAAAACTGAGAGAGAAGACAAGGAGAACTTTCAATCAGATAGCAGTAGGAATGATTGACTCCTCACTGGCTGTTGAACAAGGGGATGGAGCGCATATGGAATGTCCTGAGTGCAGTGATGTCAGTTCTTAGCTCAACTCAACTCAACTCTTTCGGCAAATCTGTCTGGTTACCACGACATGTTCCAGGTTTTGTCTTTTTATAACATGAACAAATCTTTCTGGTTACCACGACATGTTCCAGGTTTTGTCTTTTTATAACATGAACAAATCTTTCTGGTTACCACGACATGTTCCAGGTTTTGTCTTTTTATAACATGAACAAATCTTTCTGGTTACCACGACATGTTCCAGGTTTTGTCTTTTATAACATGAACAAATCTTTCTGGTTACCACGACATGTTCCAGGTTTGTCTTTTTATAACATGAACAAATCTTTCTGGTTACACGACATGTTCCAGGTTTTGTCTTTTTATAACATGAACAAATCTTTCTGGTTACCACGACATGTTCCAGGTTTTGTCTTTTTATAACATGAACAAATCTTTCTGGTTACCACGACATGTTCCAGGTTTTGTCTTTTTATAACATGAACAAATCTTTCTGGTTACCACGACATGTTCCAGGTTTTGTCTTTTTATAACATGAACAAATCTTTCTGGTTACCGCGACATGTTCCAGGTTTTGTCTTTTTATAACATGAACAAATCTTTCTGGTTACCGCGACATGTTCCAGGTTTTGTCTTTTTATAACATGAACAAATCTTTCTGGTTACCACGACATGTTCCAGGTTTTGTCTTTTTATAACATGAACAAATCTTTCTGGTTACCACGACATGTTCCAGGTTTTGTCTTTTTATAACATGAACAAATCTTTCTGGTTACCACGACATGTTCCAGGTTTTGTCTTTTTATAACATGAACAAATCTTTCTGGTTACCACGACATGTTCCAGGTTTTGTCTTTTTATAACATGAACAAATCTTTCTGGTTACCACGACATGTTTCCAGGTTTTGTCTTTTTTATAACATGAACAAATCTTTCTGGTTACCACGACATGTTCCAGTTTTGTCTTTTTATAACATGAACAAATCTTTCTGGTTACCACGACATGTTCCATGTTTTTGTCTTTTTATAACATGAACAAATCTTTCTGGTTACCACGACATGTTCCAGGTTTTGTCTTTTTATAACATGAACAAATCTTTCTGGTTACCACGACATGTTCCAGGTTTTTGTCTTTTTATAACATGAACAAATCTTTCTGGTTACCACGACATGTTCCAGGTTTTGTCTTTTTATAACATGAACAAATCTTTCTGGTTACCACGACATGTTCCAGGTTTTGTCTTTTATAACATGAACAAATCTTTCTGGTTACCACGACATGTTCCAGGTTTTGTCTTTTTATAACATGAACAAATCTTTCTGGTTACCACGACATGTTCCAGGTTTTTGTCTTTTTATAACATGAACAAATCTTTCTGGTTACCACGACAATGTTCCAGGTTTTGTCTTTTTATAACATGAACAAATCTTTCTGGTTACCACGACATGTTCCAGGTTTTGTCTTTTTATAACATGAACAAATCTTTCTGGTTACCACGACATGTTCCAGGTTTTGTCTTTTTATAAACATGAACAAATCTTTCTGGTTACCACGACATGTTCCAGGTTTTGTCTTTTTATAACATGAACAAATCTTTCTGGTTACCACGACATTGTTCCAGGTTTTGTCTTTTTATAACAGTGAACAAATCTTTCTGGTTACCACGACATGTTCCAGGTTTTGTCTTTTTATAACATGAACAAATCTTTCTGGTTACCACGACATGTTCCAGGTTTTGTCTTTTTATAACATGAAACAAATCTTTCTGGTTACCACGACATGTTCCAGGTTTTGTCTTTTTATAACATGAACAAATCTTTCTGGTTACCACGACATGTTCCAGGTTTGTCTTTTTATAACATGAACAAATCTTTTGGTTACCACGACATGTTCCAGGTTTTGTCCTTTTTATAACATGAACAAATCTTTCTGGTTACCACGACATGTTCCAGGTTTTGTCTTTTTATAACATGAACAAATCTTTCTGGTTACCACGACATGTTCCAGGTTTTGTCTTTTATAACATGAACAAATCTTTCTGGTTACCACGACATGTTCCAGGTTTTGTCTTTTTATAACATGAACAAATCTTTCTGGTTACACGAACATGTTCCAGGTTTTGTCTTTTTATAACATGAACAAATACTTCTGGTTACCACGAATGTTCCAGGTTTTGTCTTTTTATAACATGAACAAATCTTTCTGGTTACCACGACATGTTCCAGGTTTTGTCTTTTATAACATGAACAAATCTTTCTGGTTACCACGACATGTTCCAGGTTTTTGTCTTTTTATAACATGAACAAATCTTTCTGGTTTACCACGACATGTTCCAGGTTTGTC
Source organism: Cepaea nemoralis (assembly GCA_014155875.1). Lineage (NCBI taxonomy): Eukaryota > Metazoa > Mollusca > Gastropoda > Stylommatophora > Helicidae > Cepaea > Cepaea nemoralis. Next base: position 19,810 of record JACEFZ010010338.1, on the reverse strand, counting down.
TTTTTATAACATGAACAAATCTTTCTGGTTACCACGACATGTTCCAGGTTTTGTCTTTTTATAACATGAACAAATCTTTCTGGTTACCACGGACATGTTCCAGGTTTTGTCTTTTTATAACATGAACAAATCTTTCTGGTTACCACGACATGTTCCAGGTTTGTCTTTTTATAACATGAACAAATCTTTCTGGTTACCACGACATGTTCCAGGTTTTGTCTTTTTATAACATGAACAAATCTTTCTGGTTACCACGACATGTTCCAGGTTTTGTCTTTTTATAACATGAACAAATCTTTCTGGTTACCACGACATGTTCCAGGTTTGTCTTTTTATAACATGAACAAATCTTTCTGGTTACCACGACATGTTCCAGGTTTTGTCTTTTATAACATGAACAAATCTTTCTGGTTACCACGACATGTTCCAGGTTTTGTCTTTTTATAACATGAACAAATCTTTCTGGTTACCACGACATGTTCCAGGTTTTGTCTTTTTATAACATGAACAAATCTTTCTGGTTACCACGACATGTTCCAGGTTTTGTCTTTTATAACATGAACAAATCTTTCTGGTTACCACGACATGTTCCAGGTTTTGTCTTTTTATAACATGAACAAATCTTTTCTGGTTACCACGACATGTTCCAGGTTTTGTCTTTTTATAACATGAACAAATCTTTCTGGTTACCGCGACATGTTCCAGGTTTTGTCTCTTTTATAACATGAACAAATCTTTCTGGTTACACGCGACATGTTCCAGGTTTTGTCTTTTTATAACATGAACAAATCTTTCTGGTTACCACGACATGTTCCAGGTTTTGTCTTTATAACATGAACAAATCTTCTGGTTACCACGACATGTTCCAGGTTTTGTCTTTTTATAACATGAACAAATCTTTCTGGTTACCACGACATGTTCCAGGTTTTGTCTTTTTATAACATGAACAAATCTTTCTGGTTACCGCGACATGTTCCAGGTTTTGTCTTTTTATAACATGAACAAATCTTTCTGGTTACCACGACATGTTCCAGGTTTTGTCTTTTTATAACATGAACAAATCTTTCTGGTTACCACGACATGTTCCAGGTTTTGTCTTTTTATAACATGAACAAATTCTTTCTGGTTACCGCGACATGTTCCAGGTTTTGTCTTTTTATAACATGAACAAATCTTTCTGGTTACCACGACATGTTCCAGGTTTTGTCTTTTTATAACATGAACAAATCTTTCTGGTTACCGCGACATGTTCCAGGTTTTGTCTTTTTATAACATGAACAAATCTTTCTGGTTACCACGACATGTTCCAGGTTTTGTCTTTTTATAACATGAACAAATCTTTCTGGTTACCACGACATGTTCCAGGTTTTGTCTTTTTATAACATGAACAAATCTTTCTGGTTACCACGACATGTTCCAGGTTTTGTCTTTTTATAACATGAACAAATCTTTCTGGTTACCGCGACATGTTCCAGGTTTTGTCTTTTTATAACATGAACAAATCTTTCTGGTTACCACGACATGTTCCAGGTTTTGTCTTTTTATAACATGAACAAATCTTTCTGGTTACCACGACATGTTCCAGGTTTTGTCTTTTTATAACATGAACAAATCTTTCTGGTTACCACGACATGTTCCAGGTTTTGTCTTTTTATAACATGAACAAATCTTTCTGGTTACCACGACATGTTCCAGGTTTTGTCTTTTTATAACATGAACAAATCTTTCTGGTTACCACGACATGTTCCAGGTTTTGTCTTTTTATAACATGAACAAATCTTTCTGGTTACCACGACATGTTCCAGGTTTTGTCTTTTTATAACATGAACAAAAATCAAAGACTGTCTCTTTCTGATGTCTGTGATAAGTTGTCTTTGTGATTTAGCTTCTCTCAAAATGTCCAGATTGCTCATTTTGGCTGTCAAATTAATGTTTGGCATTCTTCTATAAAACCACATCTCCAAAGCTTCCAGGGACTTTTTCGCCTGTTCATTAACTGTCCAGGATTTGCAGCTGTATGTTAAAATTGGTTCTATGTAACATGCAAGAACTCTCTTTCCAACTTTCAAGGACAATGACTTATTGCACAAAACGTTCTTAATTTGATAGAAAGCAGTTTTTGCTTGTAATTGCCAAGTCACATTTTGTAATTGCCAAATCACAGTTATTAACTACCACGTAACATTTAGTAATTATCAAGTCATATTTGATAACTGCCAAGTTACATTTAGTAATTGTCAAATCACATTTGGTAATCAGAGTGAAACATTAGTTTAGAAAACAATGTAATCATCTGATAACACGCAGAAGGGATTCTAATGTATGAGATCAAACCTGGACAGTTTTACTATATGTGGGGAAAATGGTATACTGTTACGTGTTTTGTAACTTAAGAAATATATATCTTGTTTGACAATGAGTAATGAAATGGTGAAGAAACTGGAGGAATTGGAGATGCGCCTTTTGAGAATAATGTAGAGAATATTATGGACAAATGGCTTTGGGTGGAGGAGCACAATTGGGAGGATACAAGCCTTATTCTGGTGCGTGAAATGCAAACTAAAGTCTAAATATCATGGCAGAGCAGACCAGACCCTAAGCCTTGGTCGGCAACTGGTCTAGGATAAAAGCTCTGACAGTCAGACAGTTTGAGCATCGCTTTGCTGATCTGGCAGCTGCCACAGCTTGTCTTGTTCCAGACGTAGTGTTGTCACCTTTCCTCTGGAGTAAACTAGGTAGGCCGAGAGAGGGATCATGCTGCATCGGCAACACATGGTCTCTAAATTCAGCCCAGGTTTTGAGCTATGGAGAGGTATAACTCCATCTTTGGCCTCACAGCCATGAGTTGCAGTTATTATACCTTCTTTGTGTAGCATAATGAAACAAACTGTCGTCTGTCAAGACGGGAGGTGCCAGTGATCATAGACAGAAGACAACAAATGCTGGGGTAGAGAGATCTGCAGGTGTTAGTCAACACAACCATAAGAAAATCATACAAAAAATTGATTTGAAATGTCAGGGGCATATCAAAAGATGTGAAATCGAGAAATTAGCCTTATGTGAGAAAATACTAGGCAAAAGAGACAGAAAAAATGTATATCAATGGCTGAAACAACTGGGCAACACATCATCATACAACCAACAAATTCATCAAAATATCAATTGACAGAGGCGATTGGGGAGGCATATTTTTTGGGCATTTGCTCGCTTTGAACTCAAGGGTAGTCCATACAATGTGCTAATGCTTCTAGTGCACTGGACTTATTATTTGCATGTGAATTAGCTTTTCCTGTTACCAGTATCCCTCGACATCAGACGTGTGGAGGTTGAACCTACTACCTTGGCATCAGCACACCAGAAGTTTAAGAACAAGCGCTCTTGTCTATTCGGCCATGCTGATCTCTATTGGAGGGTCATGATAGTTCTCCAGATCATTACCTGGAGACGAAGACATGCATCTCATATATTGATACACTAGTATTATTTTCATAATACACGACATAAAATGGGAGTCGAACACTCACCTCTCAAGTCATGAATCTGAGATTTGAAATCTGTGATCTTGTGCAGCAAAGCCTGTTTTTCTGCAGCATTCGTTGAGGCAGCTTTCTCTAGAAGACTTATATGCTCCTCAAGCTTCAGCTTCTCTTCTTTCAGAAGCAGGTTTTCTCTTTCAAGTGAATCAAACAGTTCTGAGTGGACACAACAAAAGGATGACTGAGACATCTAAAAAACATCTTATAAAAAAGTGTATCTAACAGTTCTGAGTGGATACAACAAAAAGGATGACTGAGACATCTAAAAATCATCTTCTAAAAAAGTGTATCTAACAGTTCTGAGTGGACACAACAAAAAAGGATGATTGAGACATCTAAACAAGTGAATCTAACAGTTTTGAGTGGACACAACAAAAAGAATGACTGAGACATCTAAAAACATCTTACAAAAAAGTGAATCTAACAGTTCTGAGTGAATGACTGAGACATCTAAAAAAAGTGAATATAACAGTTCTAAGTGGATACAACAAAAAGAATGACTGAGACATCTAAAAATCATCTTCCAAAAAAAGTGGATCTAACAGTTCTGAGTGGACACAACAAAAACACAACAAGACATCTAAAAAACATCTTATAAGGAAGTCAGTCTAACAGTTCTGAGTGGATGCAGCAAAAAAGGATAACTGAGACATCATCTAAAAAACTCATCAGACAGCTTTTAAATTTGACTGTTTCATCTTCTAGAAACATGAGACAAATAAAAACAACAACACAAACACACCTTCAAAACAATGTATTCCCTTAGTGAATTTAAACACAGAAGCCACATACAATATGTTGCATGATTTATTGCCTGGCATATTTCACTGCATCTCGTCAGGTGCAATACTGCAGAGTTATATATCATAAGAAGTTAGTTAGTTAGTTAGTTAGTTAGTCGACAGATCATCCTCGTTGCACATCGAACCATTCAGTCCATAAGTGCTCGGATCCCCTCCTCAGCAAATCCCGCAGCGTGTAGCGGCTAACGACGCCAGTTCTGTGTTGGTTTATCAATCTTCTTTGGCTTCCTGCGTAGTGTTCTTGTTTGGCCACCCCTCTTTTAATTTGCTGCTCCCGCAGTCTGGCCATTGTTGTAGATTCCCAGTCATCACTTGGTTCTCGCAAAAGTCTCACTTCTCGTAGAGCATTCAGAATGTCAGCCTGGTCCATGGCGCGTCCGTCCTCCACAGTAGCCTCACCTGCGAGCTTGTCAGCCCGCTCATTTCCTTGTACTCCCGCATGACCTGGCACGAAGATGAAACTAATCTTTGCCAGCCTAGACCGCTTCAGAGGCAGCAACCACTCTCTTCGGATCGACCCCTCCTCTATCCTCTTGATCATGTTCATTGAGTCGCTAAGGAAACAAGCCCCAGTGAATGTCTGTGTCTCGAGCCATGTTATTGCTTTACTTACTGCCATGACTTCCATGGTCAGGCTACTTGTGGTTTCAGTGAAAGCACCAGAGTCCTCCTTCACAATTCTCCCTCCGGCCCGAGCTGTAAAGGCCCATGAGCTTCTCACATGTCGGACGACCGACCCATCTGTGTAGATGACCGCGTCACCGTCTAGCGAATTCTCGAAAATCAACGCTTGTACTTCAGCCTCAACAGCAGCCGGATTTTCTTGTCTGCATTTTCTATCTAGTTGGATGCAAACTGAAAAGGATGTGCAGAAGTCTGTTGGCACTTGCACCCACTCCTCGCCAGGTTCTAAGTCCTCAAGTGAACACACCTGTTGAAGAATGTCTTCGGCTTGACCCATCCACGACCGTCCTCTTTTTAACCTGCTGCCCTTCACCGTCCTAATTTCACTATGCAGTGGATGTTGTGTGTTTGCGTTAATTCTGAGGTAGGCGCGTGCCCTGCAAACTTGTATTCTCTCTTCAATGGTTGGAAAATCAAGAAGGTAGCGCATCGCCCTGCATGCTGTATCTCTTGTACATCCAAGAATAATGCGCATTGCTTCATTCTGTATCCTTTCCATCCTTTCTATCTGCGTATGGCTGAGAGTCAGGATTGCCATTGCATACTCCAAAACAGACATGACCAGCCCCTCGTACAGAAGACATAGATGGCGCTGCTCACAGTTTGCTGCCGCCATCACCCGCATCGCTGCCAAACCCCGCTTGGCCTTTGTTATCACCTGGTCTATGTGCACATTATAAGCAAGGCTTCGATCAAACCGTATTCCCAGGTAATTCATTGCCTGCGTTCTTTCCACCGTCTCTGAACACAGCATTACAGTTGGTGTTGGATTGTTGACAATATGATTATTCAAAGAGAACCAAGTCACTGTTGCCTTTGTTGGGTTGACCATTGCCCCAGCTTCATCACACCAAGTACTTATGCGATTATCATAAGAAGTGAATAACTAAAAAATACTTTAGCTGAAACAATTAAAACACATAGTTACAGGTACTGATGAAATTTGGGGTGTGTGTGTGGGTGGTGTTTTGGTGGTGTGTTTCAGTGGCAAAGTGGTTAAACCGCCTGCCTCATGGTTCAAAGGGTGTTCTGTCATTTGGTTCACTGGTGGTGCCATTTTCTAGAAGGTCACTCCTGGGGGTCGCTGGAGATACAATGTTCGTGCTTGTAGACAGCCCTGCGGAAACAGAGCCTTATGGGATAACACCAAGCACAATGAAGTTGATCCTCTCTGGGTTAAAACCCTCTTTTATCACTGAAGGTCAGAAAGAGAGTATTGAAATGTTATACTGAACCTGTTCTGCTGTATGGAGATGAAGCTTGGAACATGAATGAACAGATGAGGAAGAGCTTGAAAACAAGGGAAATGTGGCTTCTGAAATTAATGCTGCACATACCTTGGACTGCCACAGTAATTAATAATGAGTGCCTCGAACAGGCTAATGAAATTAGAAAATACTCAATTATAAGAAAGAGACAATGTTCTTTGGTCACAGATTGAGAAAAGAGGCATTGGAAAACATCATGACGAGAAAGATCAGTGGTAGAAGGGGCAGACTATGAGAAACTATTCTGGTTGGTTTAAGATGGTGGCATGGAGGAATACCATGAACAGATTTGAGGTGAGTTGAGTTGGGTCAAGAACTAACATCACAACACTCGGGACATTCCCATATGTGCTCCATCCTCGTCTGCAACAACCAGCAAATGTCCCAACACTAATGGTACTAGTAGCAGTCTGATTATGTGCCCATCTGACCTTTCCTCTGAGTCCTGAGTATCAACCAGATCCTCTGGCCACTCCCTGCAGCACCATTCTCTCCAAGCCGTGATGATCTATCTCTTCTTCTGCACAATAGAAATGACACATTCATTACAAAAATTACCTGCAGTAATTTCCTGTTGAGCCCTGCTGCCCAAGTTTTCAATTGTTGCCTCTGTCTTTGCCAACACCATCTCCTGCTCGTCCTTGACAGCCTGTAGAGACTGACTCAGCTGGTTTTTCTGTGGACAAAATCCTAGTCATATCAGTTTAGCTAAGAAAGTGGTTGTACAGCACCCTGACATACCTACATTGTCCTACAGGGACTAGAAGTGGTAACAACATCCTTTATTTCCTGATAAGTCTTATATATATATATATATATATATATATATATATATATATATATATATATATATATATATATATATATATATATAGAGCCTTCATCGACCGCACAAAGGCATTTGATTTGGTCAGTCGTGAGGGTCTGTTCAAGGCACTAAAGAAGATTGGCTGCCCACCAACTCTTCTGTCCATTGTGGAATCGTTCCACACATGCATGAAGGGTATAATCAAGTTTGATGGTGCAACTTCTGAAGAATTTGAAATCAAGAGTGGAGTTAAGCAAGGTTGTGTACTAGCTCCCACCCTCTTTGGAATATACTTTTCACTTCTACTGAAATATGCATTTCGTGATCAGGATGGTGGTATATACATTCACTCACGCTCAGATGGCGGCCTCTACAATGCTCAGAGATTGAAGGCTAAGACCAAAATTAGGAGGGTACTGATCAGAGAGTTGCTTTTTGCAGATGATGCTGCAGTTACGACCCACTCTGAGGAAGAATTGCAATGTCTACTATCTGCATTCTCCAATGCTTGTTCTGAATTTGGTTTAACAATTAGCAAAAAGAAGACACAGATTATGTCACAAGGTGCACATGAGGTACCATCAATCTTTATTGACGACGCCGAACTAGAGATAGTAGACCATTTTACATATCTAGGATCAGTGGTAAATAGCAAATTATCCCTAGATCAGGAAATCAACATCCGGATTGGTAAGGCAGCAACAACAATGAACAGGTTAAGAAAAAGAGTCTGGGAGAACAGGAAGCTTACTGCCAAAACAAAAGTCCTTGTCTATCAAGCCTGTGTCCTTAGTACTCTTCTCTATGGCAGTGAAACCTGGACAACTTACTCACACCAAGAGAACAATTTAAACAGCTTTCATATGCGGTGTCTGCGAAGAATTCTTGGTATTAAGTGGCAAGACAAAATCACAAATACTGAAGTATTGGAAAGATCAGGTTGTGTGACAGTTTATTCCATGCTCAGTCTTCGTAGACTTAGATGGATAGGACATCTTAGGAGGATGGATGATGGTAGAATACCAAAGGATATCTTTTTTGGTGAATTACAGATGGGTAAGAGATCTCAGGGTCGGCCTCTACTACGATACAAAGATGTGTGTAAGCGGGACATGATTGATACAGGCATTGATAATGCACATTGGGAGCAAGTCGCCTGCTGAACGTGTTGCATGGAGGGCAAATATCAGAAACTGGAATAAAGTCAAAGGAGAAAATTATTGCAGAAAAGTCACACACCAAGCGTTTGAGACGTAAGATGGTGCATGATGGTGGAAATGACCACGTGTTCACATGCACCCACTGTGAACGGACATTTACAGCGCAAATTGACCTTATCAGTCACACTCGCTACCGCCATAGTTAAAAGTTATTATGCCTTTTTAAAGCACAAACTATCGTCTGTCAAGACGGCAAGGTGCCAATGAATATATATATAGTCTTAAAAGTCGAGAAGGATCAACTTCATTGCCCCAGGTTTTATCCCATATGGCTCGATCTCTTTCCGTAGAGCGAACCTGCAGAAAGCATCGCACAAAGCACACACTCTGTAGCTCCGGCGACGACCTCCAGGAGTCTCCGAGAAAATTGCACTCGTGAACCGAAAGACGATAGCCCAGAATCGAACCTACAACCTTCAGAGTGTGAGGCAGACTGTTGTGACCACTTCACCAGGGAGACTCCCTGAATATATGTCATCAACATCATGTGCCATTCCGATAAACGTGGGGGTCATGTTTCGGCATCTCACACGATTACCGAATCACCAGAGTTGTGGATCATCTAGCTCTGTGTTCTTGTCCTGACCACACCAAGTGGTCAAGCCATCCAGATATTTACTTCTCAGTATATATATTCAGTGAAATGACTAGGTTTGGTGTGACAAATAAATTAACACAGCAATATTTTCAAACGTATTTTCAACATTTACAATAAAAACATTAAAGTAAAAGACACGTGTCCACACCTTGAGGCATAAATGGTGTTAGCCTCATATTATTATAGACCAATAAAAAGTCAATGTGTGGTGAGGTCAATGTGTGGTGATGTCAAAGTGTGGTGGTGTCAAAGTCAAACCTGCCACTTTATCTCCCGGAAAATTTCTGGGTACCCATTTTAGGCTGAGTCAATTGTTTAAACACTCCCAGGTTCAAGTGGGATTCAACCACACGGACACCGGACAGACAGGCAAGGGTTCTAGCCACTGTACTACCAAGGTACACAAACTGATTGTGAAGTAAATCAATTAAATGTAATCAGTCAGTCCGCCCAGAAGCTGTTGAAAGCTGCAAACTGATTTGAGAAATGAAATGCAGATATTTTTAGACATGTTTTGATGAGAAAAAATAAAACTGAAAACATAGTGACACATAGCAAACCTGAGGGAAACAGAGCAAGAGGAAGACAAAAATATATAGTTTGATTTGTGTGACCAAGAATTCAGAAGTCTCCAGGACCTCAGCCCCAGGATGTGAGGAGTATAACATTCTCGGGTTGCTTATTTCTGAAACTGTCCATCATCACAAGTCTGTCAGGCCATCTCCTGGACTATATACTACTACCACTCAGCCTAATATTGGTACCTAGAATTGTCCTGGAAAATAAAGGCCACTGGTGTGCTATTGACCACATCAATCATTGAGTGACTGATTGTTCTACACAAATATGGGGCTACATAGGCACCATATACCAAACACCCCAAGACTTGTCCATAGACAAGTAAGGCAGACAAAGAGAGACACAACAGCATGTTTTCATGATAACGTGCCAACTAACTAGAAAAGCTGTCATCATATAATGTATTATGTTGTGAAACAGCTCAAGAAATTCATCACTAGAGACATCTGGGGAGGTAGCTCAGAAGTCTGGACCATGATGAACAGATTAGCCAGTGAATCTCTTATAGGCGCATATGACCTCAACCAGCTTTTGCCAAGCTGTCCTATATTGGCAACAGGATGATTTCATGATAACATGCCAACTAACCAGGAAACTGTCATCATATAATGTATTATGTTGTGAAACATCACTAGAGACACCAGGGGAGGTCTAAAGACAGAAGTCAAGACTGGACCATGATGAAAACATTAGCCAACTAATTGGCAAGACCTTGAAGAGTCTACCCAACTTTGAGCAAAATCTGTATCTTTGAACATGCATATGAACAGAACCCAGCCACAAGAGAGTCCAGAGTGTGAAGAGATTCTTCCAAATTGATGAATCACCACTTCTCTGAGTGCCCAGTGTGTGACTGTGGTCTTCTTCTTCTCTTACAGGAGCATATGACCTCAACCAGCTCTAGCCAAGTTGTAGTATATTCCTGCAGCTTGTTCCATGTCCTCTCCGTAATATCAATCTGCCTCCCGTTGTCTTCTCCATGTGCTTTTAGGTCTCCCCTTATTTCATTTGTCACATGGACTCCAGTGAAAGGACTTTCTAGTGAGACTATTTTCAGGTGTCCTCAGTGTGTGCCCTCTCCAGCATTGTGACTTTTCCTCACCTCATGATTCACTGGAATATGTCTAGTTCTCTCCTTAAACTGTGCATTAGTGACTTATTGTGTTAGGACACTGTTATTGTCACCGAAGTCAGATAGATGGAATACCATCATCATCAAACTGAACAATCTCCATGGCAATGATTGGTTTTAATTATTTCTGCAGTCTGTCTTCAGCCATGGTGATACCATCTTTGGTTATACATTCTGCCAGCCTGTATCCTGGTCATATCTGTCTGTTCATTTATATCTTTGACATCCTCAACTTCCTTTGCCTTCAACTCATTCCTCCATAATTGTTTTCAGTACATCATTATGTCTTTTCATATGGCCAAATAATCTATCTTTCTCATTTTGATTTCTTCCAGTAATACCAATGTATATTTACTTGTTCAAGATCTTTCTATATATAGGGTAAAACAATGGCAGACTGATGCAGATATCACTACAGAGCTTTTGGTCCAAAATGCCGCTGGACTAATTTTCAATAACAATTAAAATACACACAACAAATTACAGCAAAAGTTGACTATCAAATGTAGTTGTCCAATTCCAACCTGTTGCCCCACTCGGAACAGCTGGTTGACTATGGTCCGTCTATCTGCCCGCATCTCACTTCTCAAGTATCCAGTCTCGGTACTCACGTTGTCCCTGAGTTCCCTCAACTCACTAAGCACTTCTTGAGCATCTGCCTAAAGAAAGGCACTCAATAAAATTGATGATCCCCACTTTACACATGCCAGCGCATCACCATGCAAAATGCAATCCAAAGAGGCAAGGCTCAACAAGCATGCTACTTCCTTTTATGGCAGTAAACAGCAGAAAGCAGCAACTATCAAGGACGCTTCCCAAGCAAATTCATCAGCAGCTGGAAGACGGCTTACAAGGACAACAGAAGATGAGCTTATTATGTGCCATGCATTGCAAACCCGGAACAAAACGCTGAAAGGACCATTTCCCATGCTTTGAGAGTTCTTTGCATGCATATGTAGCTGAATATTAACCTACACAAAGAGTTCCTTGATATCATGGTTGTAAGCCCTCAGCAAAGATTCACCACACAATTATACTTGAATTCATTAATGGACAGTACTAGCTGCTTTCTGTTAATGCCGAATGTTGGGGGGCACTCACCAAACCCGCCACACATTGAGTGAGGAGCAAAAATGGCAACTAAATGTCATGGTAGAGTAGACCAGACCCTACGCCTTGGTTGGCAACTGGTCTGGGACTAATGCTCCGACCGTGGGCAGTTAGAGCATTGTTTTGCTGATCCAGCAGCTTCTGCTTTGTTCTGCAGCTTGTCTTGTCCCAGATGTATTGGTATTACTTTTCCTCTGGAGTAATCTAGGCAGGCCGAGAGAGGGATAATGCTGCATGGGTAACATATGGTTTCTAAATTCAGCTCAGGCTTTGTACTATCAAGACCATAAGGTGCCAGTCTAACCTTTCTTAACCGTGTGCAATTTTATCTAACAGAACTGGGGTCTGGTAATAAAGTGACATTTAAAATATTCATGTTCTTATTTCAGACTGCAGCGCTTCCATCTTGGGATGCAGGGGAAGTAAGAATTCATAATCTACAGGATTAGTCAGTCAGTCAACAGATCATCCTCATCACACATCAAATTATCTGTCCATAAGTGCTCAGATCCTCTCCCCAGTATTTCCCTCAGTGTGTAGCGACTGACGACATCAGTTCTGTGTTGGTTGACCATTCTTCTTTGGCTTCCCGCATGGCGCTCAAGTCAAGCTTGATCATGTTTGACTTGATGTTCTAGCAGTCTGGTCAAAGTTGCATAATCACACTGTTCTTTGAGTCATTCACTCATCCTGCCTTCCTGAGGGTATTATAGATGTCAGCTTGGTCCATTGCTCGACCACCAACTGTATATATTGTATACACCATCAAGTGAATATAAATTGCACACACCACTCACCAACTGTATAAATTGTATACACCATCAAGCGTGTATAAACTGCACACCAAAACCAACTCTATAAGTTGTATACACCATCAAGTGCATATAAATTGCAAACACCAACAAGTCATTTCAGAAGCTGGTATTTGACAGTCATAAAATTACATACATCATGAATTAAACATTCGATAACAACAAAATGCATTAAATACAAGAGATGCAGCTATGTGCAAACCATGCAGTGTCAGGCTGAGAAAGGGGTGAGGGGATGGATAGAGACCTAGCAAGGCACCAAGGAACCACTATGAAAGCTTGACAGCATCTTCACAATAGCAGCAATGCAGATTACATTTTCTACAGGGTATATGCCAAATGTATTTTCAGTTGCGACCCTGAAGAAGAATTATAAATGCCTGCCTAATACTATAATTTTAATTCGTAGAAAAATTACGTTAACCCTTTGTGTTCAAAGTAACGTGTTATGTGTGATAACGTATTCTCCATGTATACCAACCCAACCTGTGTGTGTCATGTGTGAATGTACGTTTTACGTTTAGTTAAACTAAAGAAATTTAGCAATGTGTTTATGTTATATGTTTGCTGTTTGCAAATCCTGCGGGACAGTGTGAGTTTTAACACTTTAAGTCTGATGACATGGTTTCAGGTCACCTGAGCTCCAAATAGGGCATGTTTCTATCAGAATGAGGTTTGTAGCATGGAGATTTTTCTCCTGACCTCTTACCATGGGAAAGGACATATTTGTGTAGTTGCTTAGAAGTCACATATACGTATAAGCATGCACTCATACATATTCACATTTACATACAAGAATGCACTCACACATATTCACATATACATACAAGAATGCACTCACATATTCACATATATATACAAGAATGCACTCATACATATTAACATATACATACCAGAATGCACTCACACATATTCACATATACATACAAGAATTCACTCACACATATTCACATATACATACAAGAATGCACTCACACATATTCACATATACATACAAGAATGCACTCACACATATTCACATATACAAACAAGAATGCACTCACACATATTCACATATACATACAAGAATGCAGTCACACATATACACGTAATCATTGAAGCATGCAAACACACATTTACAGATATAAATACAAGCATGCATGCGCGCGCACACACACACATGCACGCACACACACACACACATACATGCAAGCATGCATACACACACAGACACACATGCATACAAGCAAACACACACATATATATTTATATACATACACATACAAACATGCACACACATACATACATGCAAGCATGCACACACACACATATGCATACAAGCAAGCACACACATATATACACATACACATACAAACATGCACACACACATATACATACAAACATGCACCCATACAAACATGAACACACACACACATACATGTAAGCATGTATGGATACACTCACACAAATACACGCACACATGCATGCACACACACACACATACGCATATATACATACAAGCATGTATGGATGCACACATGCACGCTCGCACACATATATATATATATATATATATATATATATATATATATATATATATATATATATATATATACACACACACACACACACATATATACATACAAGCATGTATGGATACATGTACACAGTATAATGTAGTCCAATGGCAGTAGCTAGCTAATGGGGTGTAATGTGTTAGGCTACGGCATATGTTGAGGTGAACTGGCTGGTTTCCTTCCTCAGCCATCTCTTCTATCCAGACAATCCCAAGAGAATTGTGAAAATTATTCAGTGCCCATTTGATAAAGCTTGGAAGACTCCACTGCCAATCATCATCAAGTGCAATGCTGATTAGCATAGGTAATCATGTTTCTGCACATCTGCAATCTCTAAATCATGTATCATTTCCATGCCATGACAAAAGACTGTCAAGAATCTTTTTTTTACTGTTTTCCTCTATTTCTATTTCCACAAAATGTTTCCAGTTGTCACGTTATAAGTTTTAATTTTGTTCTTAAAGTGGCCAAAAAAATAGCAGCTGCCTCTATATGAAGTGTCTTGGCCTCTTTCAAAAAATTCAGATTATTATTTTTTGATTCCAATGAGCATTAATGGTAAGCCGAAGGGATTATCGACATAGTTCGTAAGCCCGCATACCTCGCTTCGAAATACAAGCTGCGGGTGATTTTGCAGCAGAACAACCTTGCATTGATTATTAAAATATGGTATGAATGCCGGTTGTTCAAAAAGCAATGGCAAACTACTGAACGTAAATTTTCCAAGAAATCACTAACAGCCCAAAAAATGCTGGTGTTGACTGTGACTGATACCAGAGTGTCTCTACTACATATACACATGCATACATACACATGCAGGCATGCATACATACATACACATGCAGGCACGCACACACACACACACACACACACATATTCACAGAGCATATCAGTGTGTCAAATATATACTGGTGTGGTTTACTATGTCTAAATAACATATGCACATAATACAACATAATACATGTGTTATAAAGAGCATATGTTATCATAAAAACTGATAATGAAGTAGGTCAATACCAGCCAATCAAGAGAGGTTTGTGACCATATTTTTTTTTTACCTATATAGTGAAAATATTATGAGAAAATGAAAAGGCAAGCAACGAATCGCCATCGGAGGACATAACAGTGTAAGATATTCAAATAATACAGTATTGACTGTAGTGTGCACAAAGGACATCATAATTTGTCGCCCTTATGTAAGAAAGCTAGGTATGTAATTCACTACCTCAGGAGCAGAGAGAATCATGGGGTTCTTTAGTTTGTAATATACAACTGTCTGTCGTCACTAATACACTCACACACAAAATGATGTCCTGTAGCCGTTGGGGTGTGATATATTAAGTAAGCAGTGCAGTCAAGTCTTCTTTTGCACACTTGAGGAGTAAGGGATATATAGTGCTAGACTCCTATTTTTATTGACCAATCTGTACTCGACATGTGATGTAGTCAATATCACGCCAGCCATGTTAACTATCAAACCACAGCATTATGAGTTCAGGTGGACAGTTCCCTTCCTCATCACCTTTTCTCCCCAGAAAATTTTCTGGTATCCAGTTTTTATGAGACCGGGTCAACCTCAGAGCCGAAAGTTTAGTTTTAGTTTAGTTTAGTTTTAGTCGATGGATCAACATCACAGCACACACGGATGTAACCCATAAGTGTTCGATTCTACTCCTAACTCAAGCCGGAGTCTGGAGAAACTCAGCTCAGTGCACGAACTCAATAGCACTGGCGAGAATCCTGAAATACTTTGGGCAGGTTTTTAACTTGAAATTTTGCCCGGGCAGCACCATTCTTCTTCTTCTTCTTCTTCTTCTTCTTCTTCTTCAGCGTTCCGAGCCATTGAGGTTCTTTGCTGCAAATACAATCTGTCTCCATTCGTCTCTCTGGTGGACCTTCTCTTGCCAGTCGTTGATTCCAAGTGCTTGTAGGTCTGTATGTATATTATCTCTCCACCGCCTTCTTGGTCTACCTCGGGGTCTACGGTCATTTATTTCCTGAGTGTAAGCGAGTTTTGTTTCCCTATTATCTTCCATTCTTTCTATATGCCCCAGCCATTGTAGTCTATTAGCCTTCATGATACCAGTGATTAGCGGGGACTTAAACAAATCATAAATGTCTTTGTTACTTCTTCTTTTCCACTCTCCACTTTGTGTATCCCTAATGGGTCCAAAGATGCGTCTTAAAATTTTGTTCTCAAAGGTTTGTAACAAGGCTTCGTCTCCTTTCGTTGTACTCCAGGTTTCAGAGCCATACAGCACAACTGGTCTGATCAGTGTTTTGTATATTGTGATTTTGGTGTTACGAGATAGCGCCTTTGATTTTAGTAGATGTTGTAGTGCATAGTATATCTTATTTCCAGAGTTGATTCTAGTTTGTATTTCTTCCCTTATGATGTTGGAGCAGTTGAAGATTGTACCCAGGTATTTGTATGTTTCCGTTCTTTTAATGGTCATATTATCTATTTGTATGTGGCCAGAGTTTTTAGCCATTCCGTCTCTTGAAATTACCATATATTCTGTCTTATCTTGGTTGATAACCAGCCCCATCTGTTGGGCTTTTTCCTTTAAGTGAGTCAATATTTCTAATGTCTTTTGTTCACTTTGCCCTATAATATCTATATCATCTGCATAACCAAGCAGCTTGGATGTTCCTCCAATATCACATTCCTCCTTTACCTTCCTTACAACTTTCTCTAGAGCCAGATTGAAGAGTAGCGGCGATAGTGCATCACCCTGTTTCAAGCCAGATGTTATTTGGAAGGGGTCTGATTTCCTGCCTTTATATGTTACTATATTATAAGTATCTTCCATGCATAGTTTGGTCATGTTAATTAACTTCCTTGGTATTCCAAATTCCTGCATAACATTCCATAGACTATTCCTATGGACACTATCATAAGCCTTTTTAAAATCCACAAAAATGTTATGGAGATCTCTTTTATATTCCCAATGTTTCTCGGCTATTTGTCGTAAGATAAATATCTGATCTATTGTTGATCTGTTTTGTCTAAAACCCGCCTGGTAGTCACCTAATATGTCTTCTGAATATGGTTTTAGTCTATTTAGTAATACTGCGGATAGTATCTTATAGCTTGTGGACAGTAGTGATATTCCTCTATAATTTCCACATTGGAACTTGTCTCCTTTCTTAAAGATAGGTATCAATAATGACTCTTTCCAGTCATGGGGTAATTCTTCTGTCCTCCAGATTTTTATTATTAGTTCGTATAGCTTTAGATGTAATGCATGGCCACCTGCCTTTATAAATTCAGCAGCAATTCCATCAGTCCCAGTTGCCTTATTGTTTTTAAGTCGTGTGATTACATATAGGATTTCTTCAAATGTAGGTTCTTCAATTTGTGGTTCGCATGTTAGAACCTCTTCCTGTGGGAAAATGTTACTTGGAGCTTCACAATTTAGTAATTCAATAAAATATTCTTTCCATGTGTTGCACATTTCCTCATTGGTATTTATCATATTCCCATTTTTGTCTTTTAAACCATATGTGTTTTGTTGGTGCCCTCGTTTCATTGACTTCAGTACTTTAAAAAATTTTCTGGATTCATTTTTCTGGTGATTAGTTTCCATATCTTTGATTATATTACTCATATATTCTCGCTTCTGCTGTCTGACTATTTTTGTAGCCTCTTTACATTCATTTCTATAATGCTCTTCCTTTTGGATGTTATTGATGTCATTTAACCATACATGTCTGGCATTCTTCTTCCTAGTGACTGCTTCTTCACATTTTTGATTGAACCATCTGTTCTTTCTATGCGTGGTTAACACACCGAGACATTCTTCTGCGGTAGATTGAATTGTATTCTTGATGTTCAACCAAGTTTGGTCAACGCTTTCCTCCAAAGGGTTTTGCAAAGTTTCAAGTTTACATTTTATTTCATCTGTAAATTTCTCTTTGACTGTAATGTCTTGTAGTTTTTCTCTGTTATATGTTGGGTGTAATCTTTGTAATTTAGTATAGAAAGCTCTCTTAAGTTTTATTTTAAATTTTGCTCCAACGAGGAAATGGTCACTGTGGCACTCAGCTCCTCTATAACTTCTGACTTGCTGTATGTTTGATGCATTTCTGTTGTTAATTAAAATGTGATCTATTTGATTATAGGTTCTCTTGTCACATGATTTCCAAGTTTGTTTGTGTATATCCTTTCTTTGTAGTCTGGTACTGCTAATCTGCAGTCCTTTGGCTTCTGCCAGGTTGATGACTCTCCATCCATTATCATTTGAAGTTGTATGTAGGCTTTCCATACCGGCCACTTTTTTATTAGTTTGCTCTCTACCTATTTTTGCATTGAAGTCTCCCAGCACAATCAGGATGTCCTGTTTGGGGGTTTCTTCTATGACATCTTCCAGATCATTATAAAAGTCTTCTTTAATATCATCTTCTTTCTCTTCAGTAGGTGCATGTACATTAATCATCGTTATATTTTTCCATTTACCTTTTATTCGTAATTTACTAATCCTGTCATTAAAAGCTTTAAAGTTTAAAACGTTCCCCCATAACTCTTTTTTGATGACAAATCCTGTTCCTAATTCATGTTTATTTTGGGTGTTTCCTCCATATATTATAATCATTCCATTTTGCTCTAAAGTACCCTCTCCTGGCCACCTTATTTCTTGAATTGCTGTGATATCCATTTGATATTCAACCAGCTCCCGGGTTAGTTCTTCGGCCGCTCCAGCTCGATATAGTGTCCGTACATTCCATTAGGCTACTATTTTTTATTTCCAACAGCCAAGGGATTTTTTGCGTGCCAAACAATAAACACAGGCATCCGATCTCACTACCCAGAAACCAGGGGAAATTTTTGTTACTAAAAGTCCATGTGATAAAATCCCGGCCCTCATCAGGGCTTGAATTTGGGACCACCAGCACTCGAGGCAGACACCATACCTCGAGACCCCCCCCCCCCCCCAGTCACAAAAAAATAATTCAGTCTCTCTTGGGAATTGAACCCAGACTAGTGTCTTGGGAGAGCAGGCACTATAACCACTATCCCACTACTAAAGTGGATTCATTACACAAAATGTTTTATGTGGTATTTTAAAGATGTATTATTGTTCTGTGGTCTTTATTTGTATTTGCTAATGAAGGCTTAGTAGCAGCAACATTCTGTATTTTGCTTGTAATTGTTTTATTGAGTAGCTAATCCTTTCCTGCGTCTGTTCACTCATTTAATGTATTTTTACAGCTTTTCTGCTGTTAAACCTCTTTCATTCCTTGCTGTAATGAACCAAAGAAGAAGAATTCCTTGCTGCACTTTTAAACAAATATTGCATCGAAACAGACCAGACATGAGGAACATAAAACACAAAAAACAAAAACTGGAAACAAGGGAGATGTGGTTTCTGAGATGAATGTTGCGAATACCTTGGACTGATCGAGTAACTAATAATGATTGTCTGAAAGTGGTTAATGAAAGTAGAATGTTATATACAACAATAAGAAAGAGACAAATAGCTTTCTTTGGCCATGTGATCGAAAACATTATCATAACTGAAAGAGTGGGAGAAGAGGCAGAAGAAGATGGAAAGAAAAGATGTTGGATGGACTGCGGTACCATAGAGAAATACCCTCAGCAGAGTTTATTCTGAGGACCAAGCACTGAGATTTGTGAAGAGTCATGAACACCTACGCTAGTTGACCATGAGATGATGAATCATTGGCTTACTTGGGATGCCAA
>JACEFZ010010337.1:0-247102 GCA_014155875.1 Cepaea nemoralis | reverse complement strand
TGTTCAGAGTAATAATTGAAACCTGATGATCTTCATCCATAATGATGTTCATAGTCATAATTGAAACTGATCATCTTCATCCATAATGATGTTCAGGGTAATAATTGAAACTGATCATCTTTCATCCATGATAATGTTCAGGGTAATAATTGAACTGATCATCTTCATCCATGATAATGTTCAGAGTAATAATTGAAACTGATCATCTTCATCCATGATAATGTTCAGAGTAATAATTGAAACTGATCATCTTCATCATGATAATGTTCAGGGTAATAATTGAAAACTGATCATCTTCATCCATGATAATGTTCAGGGTAATAATTGAAACTGATCATCTTCATCCATGATAATGTTCAGAGGTAATAATTGAAACTGATCATCTTCATCATGATAATGTTCAGAGTAATAATTGAAACCTGATCATCTTCATCCATGAATGATGTTCATAGTATAATTGAAACTGATCATCTTCATCATGATAATGTTCAGAGTAATAATTGAAACTGATCATCTTCATTCATGATAATGTCAGAGTAATAATTGAAACTGATCATCTTCATCCATGATAATGTTCAGAGTAATAATTGAAACTGATGATCTTCATCCAATAATGATGTTCATAGTCATAATTGAAACTGATCATCTTCATCCATAATGATGTTCATAGTTATAATTGACACTGATCATCTTCATTCATGATAATGTTCAGAGTAATAATTGAAACCTATGATCTTCATCCATAATGATGTTCATAGTCATAATTGAAACTGATCATCTTCATCCATAATGATGTTCATAGTTATAATTGAAACTGATCATCTTCATTCATGATAATGTTCAGAGTAATAATTGAAACCTATGATCTTCATCCATAATGATGTTCATAGTCATAATTGACACTGATCATCTTCATCCATAATGATGTTCATAGTTATAATTGACACTGATCATCTTCATTCCATGATAATGTTTCAGAGTAATAATTGAAACCTATGATCTTCATCCATAATTGATGTTCATAGTCCATAATTGAAACTGATCATCTTCATCCATAATGATGTTCATAGTTATAATTGAAACTGATCATCTTCATTCATGATAATGTTCAGAGTAATAATTGAAACCTATGATCTTCATCCATAATTGATGTTCATAGTCATAATTGAAACTGATCATCTTCATCCATAATGATGTTCATAGTTATAATTGAAACTGATCATCTTCATTCATGATAATGTTCAGAGTAATAATTGAAACCTATGATCTTCATCAATAATGATGTTCATAGTCATAATTGAAACTGATCATCTTCATCCATAATGATGTTCATAGTTATAATTGAAACTGATCATCTTCATTCATGATAATGTTCAGAGTAATAATTGAAACCTATGATCTTCATCAATAATGATGTTCATAGTCATAATTGAAACTGATCATCTTCATCCATAATGATGTTCATAGTTATAATTGAAACTGATCATCTTCATTCATGATAATGTTCAGAGTAATAATTGAAACTGATCATCTTCATCCATAATGATGTTCATAGTCATAATTGAAACTGATCATCTTCATCCATAATGATGTTCATAGTTATAATTGAAACTGATCATCTTCATCCATGATAGATGTTCAGAGTATAATTGAAACCTGATGCATCTTCATCCATAATGATGTTCATAGTATAATTGAAACTGATGATCTTCATCCATGATGATGTTCAGAGTAATAATTGAAACTGATGATCTTCATCCATGATGAATGTTCAGGGTAATAATTGAAACCTATGATCTTCATCCATGATGATGTTCAGGGTAATAATTGAAACTGATGATCTTCATCCATGATGATGTTCAGAGTAATAATTGAAACCTATGATCTTCATCAATATTGATGTTCAGAGTAATTGAAACCGATCTTCATCTTTGATGATGTTCGGGGGTAATAATGAAACTGATCTTCATCCATATGTTCAAAGTATTAATTGAAACGCACAATAGTTGTTCAGAGTTTTAAGTTTTAGAATGCAGACATCTACACGTTAAACATAGTTAACTGCCTGTATAATTTAAAAGTTTCACTAGTGTTATAAATTAATCAAATACAATGTTAAAATTATTATTACCATTGTCTTACACTTTGCTGTTTTCACGACTCAGATTTCATTTATGATATTTGTGTCTTTGTAAGAAAATTAGAGTAAAATCATCATTTCAAGAGCAATTTATGTGTTTTATGAATGAACATTTAATTTGTGAATGCTGCAAATCTTAAACATGTAATAATATCTAAACTGACTTTTGTTAATTTTTACATGTTAATTCTCAATCCTACAGTTTCAGTATCATGTGTCATTCTTTGATGATCAAGTAACCAGATCTTGGGTTAGAACCGACTGTGTAAAGCCATACAAAGGTGAAATGCCAAACACTTCAGTAAGTTTTAAGATTTTGTAAAGTTTAGATATTGATGTCAAAGGTGACCAGTGTTTTAATTTTTTTCTTTCCAGAGTAAAGTAGTTAAGAATAAATATATAAGGACACAAAATTGTTTTTAACGAGCATATTTCTTAACTAATCCAGTACAAAACAACTTATAAAATATACCCAGTTTGTCATCAAATCCAGTGTTAACAATAATTATTTTCTATCATTCAGTATTCCACTTCTGTGGATTGAACTTGGACTGCTTTAGTGGTAATCCAGCTTCCTTTCTGTATTTTACCCTTTCACCAAAGGTTATTTTTAATCTTGCTATGGTAGTACTATTAACAGCACTGCTTTTGTGTTCTTTACATTATTCTCTTTAGAGACAGTGATATGAAAATGTGAGGAGCAGCTAGCTGAATGGCTAAGAATGCTGGGTTCTTTGGAAGTCCCGAGTTTGAATCCTCAGTAAGGTGTGGATTTTTTTCTGTCGGGGGTAAAATGAAAACCCTAACGTGCACAGTTCGCAGTGACTGCACTAACTAGACGGCCTTAATTCTTCAGGCTCAAGACCCCCTGTCCCATACCACAAGAAGGTACTATAAGCAGTAGATAACAGATATGAGAAAGTTATTTGCATGTCCTTTACAGGACATTGTAATCAATCCCAGCATGTTCTGGCTGCTTGTGATTTTACAAGGCAAATTTATATTCAGTACTTTGCCATTGCTTTCTGAATGACCGATGCCTATACCATTCTTAAAAATCATCATAGAGCGGCTTGCTTCCAAATGCATGCAGCTGATTTTTGAACGCAGTGTGCGGGATTGCAAATCACATTCACTGCCTCTTTGCCACAGACAGCAGCAGAATATTACATAACATATACATTTACTTGCATGTTAGCATGTGTTACAAGAAGATAAATCATGACATTTACACTTTAAAGGTAACTTTGGCACAGTTTGGCTTTGAGCAGATATGGAGTTATGAAAGTCTTATTTTTCTGCCTTTCATCTCCCATTGGAGCATAGGCCACCAACCAACTAGCTCCAAGCCTTTGCAGAATTTTTCATGATTGGTTGGATTTTGCAGCTGTTTTCTCTATGGAATGAAGTAACTAGTCTCACCCCAAAACCCTATAGTTGCCTCTTATGACATGTATGGTAGGCTTCCCTTAAGGGTCCTGATAATACACGGGTGAGTTACAAGAATAGTCAGTATACAGTAAGATCATTTCCATGTCTAAAGCCTTCTTGGGCAGTTAGTTACCCAGCCAGAGTTGAATGTCAGATATGTAATCAATTGCAGTTCCATATGATAAGAATGACTGTCTGACTGACTTCTCCCATAACTTAGGTCATGACGCATCACCCCTCCTGAAGTTGGTGTTTTGTGTGCAAGTTTCAAAATTTGGTGGAACGCAAAGTCCACACAAGAGTCCATAAATGTGAGCTAACAAACTGGGAAGAGCTTGGAGGCAGCGGAGATATGATTTGTGAGAAGGATGTTGCGAATACCTTAGACGGCCATAGTACCCAACTGTAAGAAAGAAAGAAAGAAAGTGTTCTTTGGCCATGAGAAGTGAGGCATTGGAGAAGATTGTGACAGCTTGCAAGATTAGCAGTAGAGTAGAAGAGGTTAAGGCTGATTGAGAGAAATGACGCTTCTTGGTCTCAGGTGGTTGCATGGAGGATTATCATCTCAGTTGTATTAATCCTGAACATCAGACACGGAAATCTGTGTGGAGAAGCTTGAATGCCCATGCCACTTTTCAGGGCACATGATGATGATGATACCATGCATAAGGAACCTCCTATTTTTCTCCTTTATCCAAATAGCTAGACATCTAATCCATTAAGAGATCAGAATAGAAGTGTGACATCATCTGCATCTGTTTATGAGAAATGTTCTTCAGCAAGACAGAAACATTAAATGTATTCTGTAGTCTAGCTAGTGTACTGTTTACATTTTTAGTAAATGTTTTTATTTTTAATCTCCCAGGTTTGATCAAATGCAGCTTGTCTACACGTCTAGCTAAGTCTGCAAATTCTTAGAATATCTATCACACCATAGAAATAGTGAAAACATTGAACGCTTATAAATAAAGTATGCATTTCTCATTTTATAAACAAAATGTGAAGATATCGTTAGATTTGAATACGCATATAATTCTTCAGTCAATATATTCTTGGTCTTTGTTCCTTTCCTCAGATTTCAAAAAGCTATATTGTTTTAAAGAAATGGATCAAGGCTGCAATGAAAAATGCAGACAGAGCATTCACACTGCCTATAAAGGTAATTCTATGTTTATACATTTCAGTACAGATAAGAACATTGTTTCAGAAGTCTAAGAAATCATCATCATCATGTACCTTGTCAGCTGGTATGGTGATCAATTCTCCACATCTTATGATCACTAAAAAAGTGAATCAATTCACATGCTGATATTTCTCTACGAAAAGAACATCCTCTTGCTCTATTTGTCTTTTTCCTCATTAATCTTTCCAGTTGTTAAATATGTTTGTTTTCTCTTATAATGTGGCCAAACAATGCACTGATAATGATGATGTCATGAGCATTGCCAGATGAGGGTTTGATGCCTGAACTCATCACCTGCTAAGTGAGGGAAAGACTGGCCACCTATTCCTCTGTGCATTCATGCCTACCAAATGTGATTGCCCTATCACATCACTGACCTATAGCAGGAAATTACTTTGGGACTCGCACAAATGTGCATGCCATTCATCCATCTTTTGCAGGGATGGCGTTTTGCTTTTTCTATTGCTATATCAGAGTGATATTGCTTTTTGTGTACTGTCTGGTAGCAGTCGTGATAAATGGCCAAATCATTTTACTTGATGTATTTTGATGATGTTTAACACTTGTATTAGACCAGTTTGCTTCCTAATATCGTTTCTTATTCCATTCTTTTTGTTACATTGAGCTTCCTGAGCAGGCATTTCATGTTCGTTGTTACAATTTACTTTTATTGATTACAAGATGTGGCACTGATCTCATAGTATGGGGAGGAAAACTGTACTTAACAATACTATTTCTGTCTAGTTTTACATGTTTCCTCTGTAATATTGCTGACATGCTCATTGATCCGAAGATTTCACTGTTTGAAATATACACATGTAGTTAAACAGTAAATGAGAAACTCTCTTTTACATGCCATTAAGACATCTTGACCAACATCATCATCATCATCATCCAGTGCCGTCTCTACAATCAAGGAAACGGATCGCCAGTAGAGTTTGGCCCAAAATGTTGGTGGCCAAGTGGTATGAAGAATCTCCTGTATACATTTCATGAGGCTGGCTCAACCTCAGGGTTGAACTGGTTGGGAAAACAAATCCCACCACTAATGATACTGCACTGCTGTTTTTGGTAGGTCACTAACTACATTCCTACCACAACAAGAAGGCAGAGAGATACATACCTGGGTAGCTTGTCCACATGGCATAATCAGGATAAGAGTTCAGACCTTGTTCATGAATCTTGTGGTCGTGTGAGATGGCGAACCATGACCACTCTTGCTTATTGGCACTACATATGATGATTGAGAAAAGTATATTCTTACTATTTACTTTGCCTTTCTTTGTTGGCCAATTTATTTCATAAATTCCCCTTGCTGTTTCCCCATCAACTTTGCCAGTTGTCACTACGTTTTCAAGTTTATTTATTCTCATGATGTACTCTACAAATCTTTACTGTCTGTGCCTAATTTCTCTAATCATTTTGCGGCTTTTATCTGTTTCGTGAAGAACTGTTTCATTCCTTTTTTCTGTCAGTTCATGATATACTTTGCTTTTACTCAGAAACCACATTTTATGTTTCTCAGCTAATCTTCTTAGTGTCCATGTTTCACATACATACAACTGTATAAGTTTCATGTAGAACTTAGAAATCTTTTTCTCACTGCAATTGATGGCTTTTTATTGGTAAGTTTCCATCTTGCAAAAGGCTTTCATTGCAGTGGCAATTCTTGTTCTAATCTTTACAAGGCATGTTTATATACAGATTACAATTGCATATCTCTCAATTTCTTTGTTCGGAATGAGATAACTAGATGATTTAACCAAATGACATAATCGTGACAAGAACATAGACTGGTTCAAGACTGGTGATCTTGTGAGATGACGAACCATGACCTCTGACACTTTATCAGCATGGCACATGATAGTGATATGCACATTTCTTTATAAGCTGTTGAAATAATTTTTATAATTTATGTGAAATGCTCACTTTTCAGCTTTCTGCATACATAAACATTGAAGCCCTGTTTATATACATCTAAGTCTTTTTTTTATTGTTTCAACAAAAGTCATGTTGATATTTAAAGTTGTTTTACATATACAGTAGAAAAACCATATAGATATATAAAAAAATTTCTAAAATCACACTACTATTTGTATTTATTTTTTTTTATAGAATCGATTAGAAATATATGGCTTTCGGACGCGTTTTTCATGTAAGTACAGAAATTATGGAACTAGTATTTACCTTAGATGTTTTAGCATTGTTCTGTTATTGTCTAATACCAGACATATTAAGTCTGCTTTATTTTTTTTCCAATTTACTCACTGACAGACTTGCGATCCACACAACAATAAATGCTTGCACTTGTCTGTGTGATTTATAACTTGCTTACTGTTGCTTTCCTGTAGCTTTGAGGCAGTGAATGCGTTTCACTATTCCCAGACACATCGAGTCGAGGGTTCGAAATCAGCTGCAGATTATTTGGAAGCAGGCTGCCTTGGATTGAATTCGATGGTTTGGGCGTCAGTCATCAGAAAGCAGTGACAAATTACTAAAAGTAAAAATAGCTGAAAAATGCTGGTGTTGACTGCAATGTCCTGTAAAGGATATGCGGAAAAAAATGTCCTAGAAATGTTGCGGTTGATTGTAATGTCTTGTATAAGACATGCAACTAATTTTTGCTTTCATTGTTAACAAATGAAAGCATTTTGAAATACACTAAATACTAAATGATTTGATTAAAACTAGGCTGGGTCAGGTGTAATTACAGTAAGTAAAGCACCATGTTTACACACCTGGAGACAAATTAGACATATGGTGCTTACTCCACATTTGTCTAGACCAGTTGGCATGAGAGGGGTGATGTGGTCAATGTAGCATTGTCTGCCTTTACTTCACAAGACAGTTCCTGGTATCCAGTTTAGGTCATTTCTTAAAATGTGCTTCAGCGTGAATTTGAACCATGACCACCAGGCCAACAGGCAGGCGTGATAGCACTGTGATAATGTGACTTACTGGTTTCTGATATGTTTACTGCAAACTTTATTCTAGGATGATGGCTAAATAATATTACATTGAAACAAAATAATTTTTTTAAACCAAAGACCAAAGTATAAGAACCATTTAAACCAAAGTATAAGAATTGTCACACACACACACAAGTGTGCATGAGTTTAAATGTAAACAAGAATGTAAAATAAACATTAAACACATCAATGTAAAATAAACATTAAACACATCAATGTAAAATAAACATTAAACACATCAATGTAAAATAAACATTAAACACATCAGTGTAAAATAAACATTAAACACATCAATGTAAAATAAACATTAAACACATCAATGTAAAATAAACATTAAACACATCAATGTAAAATAAACATTAAACACATCAATGTAAAATAAACATTAAACACATCAGTGTAAAATAAACATTAAACACATCAATGTAAAATACACATTAAACACATCAATGTAAAATAAACATTAAACACATCAATGTAAAATAAACATTAAACACATCAATGTAAAATAAACATTAAACACATCAATGTAAAATAAACATTAAACACATCAGTGTAAAATAAACATTAAACACATCAATGTAAAATAAACATTAAACACATCAATGTAAAATAAACATTAAACACATCAATGTAAAATAAACATTAAACACATCAATGTAAAATAAACATTAAACACATCAATGTAAAATAAACATTAAACACATCAATGTAAAATAAACATTAAACACATCAATGTAAAATAAACATTAAACACATCAGTGTAAAATACACATTAAACACATCAATGTAAAATAAACATTAAACACATCAATGTAAAATAAACATTAAACACATCAATGTAAAATAAACATTAAACACATCAGTGTAAAATAAACATTAAACACATCAGTGTAAAATAAACATTAAACACATCAATGTAAAATAAACATTAACCACATCAGTGTAAAATACACATTAAACACATCAATGTAAAATACACATTAAACACATCAATGTAAAATAAACATTAAACACATCAATGTAAAATAAACATTAAACACATCAATGTAAAATAAACATTAAACACATCAATGTAAAATAAACATTAAACACATCAATGTAAAATAAACATTAAACACATCAATGTAAAATAAACATTAAACACATCAGTGTAAAATAAACATTAAACACATCAGTGTAAAATAAACATTAAACACATCAATGTAAAATACACATTAAACACATCAATGTAAAATAAACATTAAACACATCAATGTAAAATACACATTAAACACATCAATGTAAAATAAACATTAAACACTTCAATGTAAAATAAACATTAAACACATCAATGTAAAATACACATTAAACACATCAATGTAAAATTGCAATGAATGAATCATCATTGTAAAATACACATGAAAGTGCTGCATCAGTCTTGAATAGTTAACACATGTGGCAAAGCTGAGTAATTGATTGATTATTCAATGTATAAAAACCATACAGAGATAGTGTAGTAGTTAGTAAACTAATTTACTGATACAATATTTCTAATCAGTATTCCATAGGGGTTGACATCAAAATCACAAAATTGGTACCCAGTTTTTCTGGGAAAGTAAAAGTTGCCAGGTCA
Organism: Cepaea nemoralis; assembly: GCA_014155875.1. Lineage (NCBI taxonomy): Eukaryota > Metazoa > Mollusca > Gastropoda > Stylommatophora > Helicidae > Cepaea > Cepaea nemoralis. The sequence goes on along the minus strand of JACEFZ010010337.1, from coordinate 237,764 downwards.
AACTGACCTTAGGACATCTCTTATGCCATTTGGTGTGTCAGAAATTTGGGTAGTTAATCTATGTCTTGACCCGTGTGTTACTGGGACCTTTAAGGGAAGCACAGAATAGTAACACTGTAACCTACCAAGCAGGTTTAAGAAAGAGGTGACTAAGGAGAGTTGGTCTTGGAGCTGGAAATTTGTCTCATAGAAAACTTTAGCTGTAAAAACAGCCAAGGAATAAGTCTAAAGGTAATGAAAAAAGAATAACTCAGCCAACCAAGAGGAAAGCGGGTTCTTCTAGAATATGTATGGTGGAATGCACAGAAAGCCACAAGGAGTTCGGATCACATATTTACTTGCTTTCACCAAGGAAATTCTCCAGGATTGGCACCTGAAATGTTAGAACTATGTATGCATTGGGAAAGACACCACAGGTAGTAAAGTAAATTAAATAAGTTTTAAAAACACATGGCATAAAGAACTAGTAACAGAGATGAATAATATGGGGAGCACATTGGGCGAGGTGCAAAAAAAAAAAGGCAAAAGATAATACAACTTGGCATGAGTTGGGTGAGGGTCTACGCCCCAGCTGGGGATAAGGGGTAGCAGAAGCAGCAGCACCCTATGTTCTCAGTAAAATTCGATGGTTTCTAAACTGGGATGTCAGAAATCCCATTCAGTTGCAGGCCTACAAGCTAGGACAGGAACAGCAAGTCCGTGGACTTCTCTATTTGCACTAAGGAAGCAACAACTATTACAAGATGACATGCTTGAGCTGCTTCTGAATTGCTTCTGGTTCAGTGTTTTGTCAACGTTGGTAGTCCCATAGCAGAAATAGTCACACAGATGTGAAGTGTTATGTCTGGACATATTCTAAGTCAGTGGTACACTGAGGTGGGGTAATTTTTGTTGGGCTCTCGCTCGCTTTGAACTCAAGCATAGTCGATACACATGTTTCTAGTGCATTGGACTGATTTTTGCGTATGGATTAGCTTTGCCTATTACCAGTGTCCCTCGCCATCAGGCAAACCCATTCCGACTTCAGAGGTACTTGTAATTTACGTCCCCAAGTCAAGGACGAAAAGTCAAAATTTTAGTCCAACTGACCTTTGTAGGGGTTGAACTCGTTACCTGGGCATCAGCACACCGGACATTTAAGAATGAGTACTTTTATCCATTCAGTCATGCTGACCTCCAGGTGGGGTAATATTTCCCTTCATCAACATCTTTCCTTCCCAGACAATTTCCATAAAGCTGTTAACATTTTTCTGGTACCCATATTAAAAAGGTCTGAAACATTTATTTTCCATTCATATTTAAACTCTAGCAGAGGGGGGGGGGGGGGGGGGGGGGGGGGGGGAGACCTTTCAATGATGGGTGGTTTAACATGGCCCACTATCGGGGTAAAGCAAGTAGCGTATGAACCACTATGCCACTACAGCTGTTATGTTTTGTAAACATCTCAAATTTTAATAAGAATAGATTTATTCTTTAAATAAGAATAGTGTTAATTCCTATCTTTTCAGAGTACTGAAGCAATATAGACACTTGTTTTGAATAAAGCTAGTGATTGAATACGGAATGCAATTGAAACAGAAATAATTTTTATGTTCTTTCTGTAATATATGTAAAATTGACTCATGAACAGCATCATATCTCAGAAACTTGAATACTTTGTCCGTATTAAATGTGAAAAGGTATTGAATGGCATAGTTCATGGAAGAAGAGGCTGGGGATTTCCTAACACACAGGTTTACACAGGGTATTAAAGACACCCAGGACATGAGAAGGCATGAGGTAGGGGAATTGGCAAAAGATCAAGCAGTACCTCTGGTGCATAATAAACCATGTGGTGATGATGATGATGATGAATATGCTACATATACTGAGAAATAAACTAATCACCATTTTGATCAGTTGTAGCACTAAGCAAATTAGGCCCTTGTCAATTAATTACATTTGACATTATTGCCCATTTGTGTTCATAAATTTAAGTTTTATATTAAGATATGTAAAAATATAAATATATTTAAAAAATACTGTTTGAACTCTTCCTTGCAGCAAAGAAAAGTTTCAAGAAGGAAAAACGTACCACGCTTCATTGTTCTGCTAAACACAGTTTTGTCAAGTCTGAGTCCCCAGATTATACTCATGGAGTCCACACATCTGCTTCTGTTAGAGGTTTGATTCAATGTTAACAAATGTGATTCAATACTGGTCAAGATAGAGAGTAGCAGGCACATCAGCGTAATTGTAAGAGGTTATGCTGATAATGTTATGGACATAGTCGTATGTGCGTTTGACACCTGGACTTGTTACCTGTTAAGTGAGAAAATCTGGCCACCTATTCCTCCATGCATTCAGGCCTACAAAGTGTAGTGGTTCGACAAATCACAGACTCAAAGAATGTTCCAGCTTCGGCACTAAAGTTAAGTTACAGGTAGTGTGCAATATGTTTCAGAGCCATGCATACAGCCTCTCAGCAATAATCCTCCAGGGAATAATTGAGGGAATATGGAGAAGAGGAAGGCATAGAAAATTCCTGGACTGATAATATTAAAGAATGGACTCCACAATTATGTCTGCTGCTGACAAGAGAGAGTGGTGCAGGACTCTGATGCTTCCATCATGACACCTCTACCAACCACATCCAGAGTTATGGAATGAAATGAGAGATAATGATGATCTCACATATGGTCTAGTAGCGATTGCTGTTTAAATGAATTAATGAATTCAGTTACATTACATAAGTTAGAATCTAAAGTATGAGTTTCCTCCTACTATAACATGCTATCCATTGTTCCTCCTCCATCCTAAAAAAGTACACTGGGCAAAACATGTCTTTATAAAGGAAATTTATTCCTATTCAATATGGCCACCACTTGAATTCACACTTATGCCGTCTCTGCTTAACCTTGAAAAGACCTTGGGAATTGAACACCCTATTTTTCAAACTAAACCAGTTATCACATGCCAGTATGATTTCTGCATCACTGAAAATGATTTCCTTAATGCTTTTTTTTTTTTTTTTTTAAATAATTGGGAAAATAAAATTGTCTGACAAAGCCAAATCTGGAGAATAGGGTGGGAGTTTTGAGAGTCTCAGTATTCACATACTTGGCCGCAAGCTACACAAGCTGTGCTTTATAAGAGGGCATGTTGTCTGGAAGCAAATGATGTTGAGTGCATGCTATCCCTTGTTTTCTAGTCACAGCTTTTTTTTATTTCATAAGCAAATATACATAGTACTGTCCAATAACTGCGTTACCATGAGGCAAGATTATCTTTCAGTAGAACACCTCTGGCATACAAAACAACAATCAGCATCATACTTTCCTGCAGATTCTGTGCTTTCAGCAAGACAGGTTTTATGGAGCCCAGGGTTGTCCCCTGCATGCTGGAAGTTTTGGATTATGAGTCATAATGGTCAACTGTTCTAATGTATAAAATGATTAACTGTTCTTTCACTTTACTGCATTTACTGCACTAGCTATCTTCACAATTGCCATTTTATGATCCTGGTCAGTGATGTTTATCACATTTGGTGCATTTCTGTTGTTGCATTCAGATCAGCAAAATTTGAGCAGCCTCACTTATCTTTACGTCAGTTTAACCGAAGCATATAAAAGGCAGGTATCATGAAACACTGATTTCATCTCCCTGTGTATTTCTGTAGGTAGTTTTCCCTAAAACATTGTGCATTTTATCACAACACTGGCCTGTGACTTCTTCATTGTTCTGACATATTGTGAAAACAGCACTTCTAGTTAATAGAGTATATTGCGCCATGCACCAGGAGAACCTGTTTTAAAATAACTGATTCATACTTCACACATTCTTTGAGTGTGTCTAGGTTCAACTTTCTTTCATTGCTTCTTTGTAGTCAGTGTAAATACTAATCTCCTTCCACTAAAACTGCACACAGAATCATCAATTCCAGGATGACAGCAGATTTCTTAGTCTGTTACACTTAATTCATTGATATGGGGTGGGGGTGTTTGTGTGATATTCTTAGAAGACTCCTGTCAGACACAAACAGTACTGAGGAACATTGAAAAATGTGTTTGTGCTTGACATGTTATGGCCGTTTTAAACACTAATTAAGACTCAGGGATCCGCAGTAGCATAGTGGCTAGACACTTTCCCATAGAGATGGGTTCAAATCTGCTTTGGATGGGTTTTAAAAAACTTACCTGAGTTCCCAGGTCAATCCAGCCTAAAATGGGTATCGAGATATGCCTTGGGGAAAGAGGGTGGCTAGTTCGGTACTGACCACATCACTCACAGAATACTGTTTGGTCAATACGGGTCTAACACCATATACCCAATATGATTTAACCCTACCAGACCGCTGTACCAATTTTTCAGTCCAACCGGTGATCGATACTTTGCGATACTTTACTTCAGACTGGATTGGCACACAAAGGTGGAATATTGGCGCTAGATGAAAGGTAGACCTATTTTCTACAATGTCTCCAAGTTCCATCTTATTCTAACCACTTGTTTGCATGTAACTAACATTTTTCTATATCATGTTGGGTTTTTCTCTTTAATGCTCAGTAGCCCAGGTAATAGGGACAGTTAGGTTCAGGGCCTCAGGTCTGGTAGGGTTAAGGCATGTACAAGTGTCCTTTGCCTTGTTTTTTTTTTTTTTTTTTTTAAACTCCAGATTCTGGACACCCCCCTTCTCCTGCAATTCTGAATATCATTGCTGTATGTATAATACTTAATGAAAAAGTATGGCAATAGACATTTTAAAAAAAAATGCTACGTTAGGGTTGAGGAAAAACTTTGCTGTTTGGTTTTTAAAAAAAAACTCGTGTGTTGCTTAATATGCCATCTTAGCAACCATGTTTTAACAACTCCTACACATTTTCTTCCAAACTAAAAACTCTGGGCTTTGACTGTCAAAAACTGTCATTTACTGCCAAATAGTACCTTGTGATGTATGGCAGAGGGGTCTTTGAGCCTGAGGAATTAAGGCTACCTGGCTAGTGCAGTCGCCACGAACTGTGCAGGTTAGGATTTTCTTTTTTCCCCAACAGAAAAAAATCTCGCACCTTACCAAGGGATCGAACCCGGGTCTCCCGAACGAGTGTCCGGTGTTCTAGCCACTCAGCCAGCAGATCCTTCTTGTGATCAAACAATCCTTAAAGGCATTTCCCCAGAATATAGCACGGAGGAATTACTGTCAACATTGAGACTTTGCAAGCTTTTCAGATAAATAACATACATATACTTAGGTGTATCTTGAGGTTTGTTGCTACTTATATTCATTAGCTTATTATTGATGCCAGGATGTGAGCCTTCTATAAAGAAAAATGTGACCAAGAGAAGACCATTGGTGAACAGAATTATCAATGATCAAGCAGGTGAGATATTTCTATTTATTTGATTGATGTCTTTTACAGTTTAGCCGGCGATGGGGTTATGAATGCAGTTTGTAATCTGGTGTACCGCATTTGAAATACAGCTGTGGGTGATTTGGAAGCAGGCTGACTTGCCTGGTTTTCACTCCGTGATATGAGTGCCGGTCATTCAGAAAGCAATGGCAAACTACTAAATGTAAACTTGCCAAGAAATCACAAACAGCCAAAATATACTGGGGTTGACTGCAACGTCCTGTAGAGGATATGCAACTAATGTTTTTACTGTTTAAAATGATGATTGTTCTGAACTCTTTGACCCTTGAGAACTCTGTATGTTGGTCTATGTGCAAATCACAAGGACAATATTACTGCCATGTTGTATACTAGAAGTACAAGTAAAAAAGTAAAGTACCTATTAACATGCTCTGAGGTATTGTGTATATGGTACTTGCCTTGAATGTTTATGGACCAATATCGTAGACCACCTGAAGGGTGATGTGGGTAATGTCACATCAGAAGTGAGGAAAGCATTTATGGCATGTTCATTATTTGATCCCTAACTAAGTCTGTGGGAACATTACTTTTAAAAACTGAGTATTATTAGTTCACAGCAAGCATCTTATCTTTTTTTTTTTAAATTTTTTACGGCGAGTTGCGTTGTGGTAAAAACTCCCAAGGCGGCCAGAGGAAAGACTTTAAAGACACTGAAAATCTCACTGAATGCTTTTGGAATTCATCATGACACCTGGGAGACTGCAGCCAGAGACAGAAATTCATGGCGTGCATCATTACGAAAGAGTGCAGTCACGTGTGAGGCAACCAGGACTGCAAGAGCTGTGAAGAAAAGGCAGGACAGAAAAACCTTCAGGAAATCCTCCTCCAGAAACGTCAAGCATTCTCTGTCCACATTGTCAAAAACATTTCGAGCCAAAATAGGCCTTATCAGCCATCTTAGAACTCACGGCTCCAAACTGTTAAACCCACTGGATGAAATGAATGGTCATCATCATTCTTGATGGACAAACAACAGAGGTGTACCAGCCCTAAGGCTAACTGCTGCTTTAGAAATGTGTTCATGCTGATTTTTTTTTAAATAGTTGTCACAGAAAAAAGTTGACATTTGTTATTGTTAAGAAACCATTGATCAAATTTGTGATGTTTGTATTTTTATACACTTCTCATATATTCTTATTAACTCTCCAGAACAATCTAAAGTCTGCACGCCCTCAAACGTGCCGTCAGACGCCATAACCAGCACCTCAAACACAAGTGTGGCAATTCTTCCTGATAAATTGTCCAATACAGCCGGCAGTCTGGGTAACAACAACATTAAGGTTGATCATAATAACAGGAATTGTGATGAAAAAGAAAACAATATAGATGGTTCAGTGGATAAGGCAGAGAAGTGGGCCCCTGACAAGAAACGTAAACATCAGAAGCAAAAATTGCATTATGCTGATGATGGTGATAAGCATAATAAGAGATTTATGTTGAAAGAAAGCAATACAAATATACCTGATGGAACAGAAAATAATATTAAGAAGAAGAAGAAGTCGGCTGTGGATTCTAGTGAAACTCTGGAGAAATATAATCTTAATAATCAGTTACACAAAACTGGTAGACATGAACTGATAAAAAAATCCAAACTTGCAGACAAGAAAGGAAGACAAACTCAAAAGCATCAGACAATTATGCAAGACTGCCCTGAAAATGTCTTACAAGTACAAAATACAAAAACAGAAGAAATCAGAAGCCATAAAAAACAAAATGATAACGTTGAGTTTTCTGCAACAGTGAAAACCTCACCATGTAGCAAAAAACTGGAAAAAGTCAGTGGAGTAAAACAACAGGCTGTAAGTGAATTGAGTAGCTGTAGGAAAGAGGAAGAGATTAAAACTAAAATAACTGTTAATAAACATAATGAATCGACTGTTATGATTGCAGAGAAAAAGTCTGACAGAGAAAACCCACTTGAAAGTAACGAAGTGCATATTAATGATAGTTATGAAAGTACTACACCTGAACCAGTTAAAAGCAAAACAGATATGAAAGAAGTAACAGGAACTGTAGACTTTAGCCATAGAAAGAGAGACAGTAAAGTCAGGAAATGTATAAATATTGTTACATCAACAACTGCATTGCATCGTATCAATATATGTAATCCCACTAACAGTGTAACCTTCACTGACAGCCGTGAACTGTGTGCTGGAGACAACCTGGGTCTTGATGACAGAAAAACTGTTGTAACAGACCAGCAGGTGGTCCCAGATATGGGAACAGACATGCTTACTGATTGTAAAAGTTGTCCTGATTTGGCTTTCTCCAGTCTGCCTGAAAAGAGTGTAAAAAGTGAAATTACTGATCACCTTGTGGCAAAAACACTTCCAGATCATTCTTGTGAAGGTGAAAAAGATTGGGGGTTTGACTCCGCTAAACTTGGGGTGAATTATCTTCAGAAGATTTTAAATGATGACGATAGTTTAGATGACAATGCTGATGACATGATCTTGGATTTAGATGAAAGCATAGAAGGAGTGGCATTAGCAGAAACAAACACAGGATATTCACTACATGATCGTTTGAGAGGAGATTCCTTTTATGAGTTTGAATCTGCTAGAGATGTTGATTTTACTGAACTGTAATAATGACTACCTAGTCAGTGATGATTAATATTGGGGAGGACATGAATGGAGTTACATGACATAGCAAGAGATTGGTGCTCCAATGGGGGATAAACGGCAGAAGTGACTGTCACCTGACAGTAATTACCTCGTTTACTCAGAATATAAATTTAAGAAGGAAAAAAAACAGGGCTGCTGTATTTAACTCCTTATTTACACACACAACAAACATTTTGGGGATTAAAAATAGGACAGCAACCATTTTGGGGATTAAAACTAGGAGTTCAGTAACTAGCTAGTCATTGTTTTAATATGAAATCGACTCAAGAAATTAAATATAAATTTAGCCACATGGAAGTTTATGGGAATACGTGACCACATTTTGAGTTGAAAAGTATTCTGTTATGTATCATCATTCAGTGCCATCTTCCCAAAGAAGATCATCTTTCATGAGTCTCCATCATTCTCTGTCCTATGTCTTTAGACAAGTTTCTTCCAGCCCATCTCTTGATATTGTCCACCCACTTGAAATGCCTTCATCTTGCGGACCTGACCTCCTCTAGCTCGTCATTTAAGGAGCTGTCTCTTTATATATGCCTTAAATAGCAGTATTGTCTGAACTTGGATCATATTCAATGGCTTCTTCAACTCCTTTAAACACTTTCACTTGATAACTTGTCAAACTATCCAGCATTTTCTATGTTCCACCCTCTGTTGACCTGTCTCTAGCACCCTCAGTATTCTCAATTGTCATGGCCTTCTCCAGATCCTATCATCTCATAGCATAACTTCAATATTATGATTGCCTTGACCTGATGTGGGTAATCAAATATCAACTGGTCTCTTGTAGTACTCGCATATTAATATTCTTCACTGTCCTTGGGATTTTTAGCATTCTAATGTAGAAACCACATCTCTGTGGGCCCCAGTTTCCGTCTTAAACTCTTTATTCATTGTCCATGATTCAGAGAGACATGGTATAGTTTGGGCAGAATATATAACATTCCAGCATGTCTTTTCTGACATCTGTGGGCAGGAGTCAGTTACACATTGTTTTTTCAGCTAATGGAATGCTGCCAATGCTTGAATTGTTCTGCATGTTATCCTTGTTTGTTTTTTTTCCCCCCATCAGTTGTTATCATTGACTTTAGATAATTAAGATAACATTCATGCTAGTATATTTCTGTTGTCCATGACAATCAGAGGTGACCTATTGGTTATGTTGTTGGTTTAAAATATATTTTATTGCAATATTTTACTCAGTAGTTCATTAAGTTAATGTTGTTGTTACTTATTTTTAACATTTTACCTGTAAGATATTTAACCAAAAATATTGTATATAATAATACGGGTTGCCATTAAGATGGTTGTTACTTTTGTTATTTTGTCAATGTGAAAGTAAACAATTTATTCACATTTCACTGTTTACTTCAATGAAGAAACACTCTGAGCCTGTACACTGCACTGTGACCATACTAGGGCAGTCTGCCTTTAATTCTCAACCATTAAAATATGCTCACAGCAAAATCAGCACTGCTACACATCCATAATGCTGGATAGATAGATAGGTAGATGAGTGGATAGGTAGGTAGACAAGTATGTAGTTAGGTATGTAGATTTATTGATTGATAAAAAAATATGTAGGTCGATAAGTAATATTAATTCACTACAGCAGAGAACAACTACTTTTATTGGTAATTATGTAGCTTCTAAACATTAGTTACAGATTTTGAGGATTAAAATAAGAATGCCTGATTTAACCAATTCTATAGTAATGTCTATTTTTATTTCTGTTATAGTCTTGTATTAGTTTTGGGTAAGTTTTATTGCTGTTTCTCATTCCACTAATACATAGTTACCCAAATTTATACGTGGGTGGTTAGCATCCATTCATTTTAATATCTGTCTATGGAGACGGAGCACATATGGGTGACACACAAGTGCGGTAACGTCACTTCTTTTCACCAATAACCGATTCAATAGTGTGGATTCAATTTCCAGGAGAGCAGTATTCTTCTGACTTGTACAACTCTGGGGTCAGCCTAGTCTCTTCAAATTGGTACTATTGATATCTCATGGCAAGAAAAAGCAGTGTTATCCATTGTGTGCTGCTCAGTCACTGAATTTATGGACCTGACGTCATATCACCAATCTATATATCAGATTAGGTCAGTTGCCATCTTCACAGTGAAGGTTGGCAGCAATGCATCTCAAGCACTTTGTCTCTGCATGGTACAATCAATCTTCTTTCTTGTAAATTCCTCCATGGGATCCTCTCACTGGTATTCCTTTAAGTTGTGAATAATGTAACAAATCTGGAGCCCACATGAATGTTACATAATATGCATCCAAACAAAACAGTCTTTTTTTATTCTTTAGTCAATTAAAAACCCTTTAAAATATATGCGCTTGTGACATATTATATTTCTGACAAAATAATTATGTACATCTTAATCTGTAAGCATTGTTATTATTAGTTGGTAAGTTAATTGCTGGAGTGGTGATGGCATAGTGATCAGTGTGCTTGCCTGCCAAGGTAGTGGTCTGGTTTCATTTCCCAGCAGAGGCAGGATTATTTATTCTGACCAGTACGGCTCTGGGGTTGACCCAGCCTCTTACACATGGTTACCTGACAATTTTCAGAATGTTCTGGGAATCATCTGGGTAGAAAAGGCAATGAGGAAGGTAACTTCTCATCCCATCTTATATGTTGTGGCTTAGAATATGTGAAGACCTAACACTGCAAACCTCAGCGGCAGTATTTGCAATGGGACTATCTTTACCTTTATCCTTTCATTTTCACCATTGTCTTCATCTCCCATTTGCCTTTCACCTTTCTCTGTAGTGTGGTTTCCAGCAGGCTATTGCCTTTTTATGTACTCAAGTTTGTTTGTTGAAGCTGAGTCCATGTATTAATTCCCTATTTATTCCTTGTTTGTTTATGATTTTTATGAGTTGCCATATTCTGCCCATCATATTAGCTCCATATTTCAACAATTGCAACTGCGTTAATACTTTCTCCTAGCTGCTTGTTCATAGTCCATTTTTCTTACTCATATAGTATGTACAGTACATAGCACTTGATGAATCTGTTTTATGCAACAATTGTTTTTGTATTATATTACTTCGTCTGTTGTCACTCCAGTTTTCTTCTTTATTTTTGTTTAACCTCATCTGTTACCAATATAGGAGCAACTTCTGATTTTTCACAGCTTTTTCCCCTATTTATTTTGGTTTTTCATGTGCCTCATATTTTTTTGTTTTTATTAAATTATGTGGCTCATATTTGTCCACCATAATGACATGCAAAGTAGACTGCTATTACTTAAATGTCAACCGAATTAGCCATTATTGTTAGTCATTGTAATTGTTTTCCTCACTCTGAATCTATTGTACACAATCCAAATATTTTAACCCCCAGTATAAAATGTATTTACCTTCTTATAAGGTTGCATGCCAAGATAGTGGTCTGAGTTCTCAACCCCCAGATTGGCAGTATCATTTTTCCTGCCCTGGGGTATATCCAACCTCATAAAATGAATACGAAACAATTTTCTGAGGAGGAAAGGTGGTGAGGAAGAGGAATGGCCACTCCGCCTCATTATATGGTGGCCAAGAATATGTAAAGGTCTAACACTTCACATCTCACTGGCATTATCTGCCATGGGACTCTTTACCTGTTAAAGGATAGAATAGACTATTCAGTTGCCTTTTACCTTAAGTCTTCGTAATACTGGTTAACAGAAGTGTGTCTAGCACTCTCGTACACACCCATAAGTGCCCTGTCTTCCTCTGCTGATATTAGTGTAACCACTGGTTAGACACACATGTTAACACACCCACACAGTCAACATGTCATGTTCCTTTAGTCTGCATTTTGTCATCTGTTTTCATGCTGTATTTGAAATGTACCCAGTAATGGTGCTATAGAAGGCTGCCTGTCCATCCTTTCATTACCACAGTACTCTTGTATGTCCAGGGAAATATTTCCATAAGTCTCCAGAGGTTGTTGCACTAATGAAAAGCGGCTGTGCATTCCACTGTCACATGTTTTTATTACCTCCTGATTTTAATAATGAAGCTGCAGACTTGGTAATGGCTCATTTAATCTGATTTTTATTTGTTGGTTACCCAGACTTTAATTTCAAGAAAACATACTCTGTTCTGTATGATTATTGAGATAATTATTTTGCTTTGCTGTTATTTAGTCATTGACTGTTTTATGAATTAAACTTTTAGTAATTTCAGCTGTCGTCATTTTCATTTCAATTCTTTAATTGTAAGCATTGTTAGTTTTACAATAATTACTGTTAGTTTTTATTTTTTATTTATATTTTACTGGTAAAGTTTTGCATTTTGAACTTTTAAATTTGAACTTAAATGTATAATTTTCTGCCTATGCTGACTGGTCAAATGCTCCTTTGTGGTGTATACATTAACCACCCTGACCTTGACTGGCACGTCACGAACCTGTCTGTTAAATGATGTTTTCTGGACTGAACTCTGTCATATCCCAGTTTGGAGTGATTAGCATCACTTGAACGGATGGAGATTATGATCATATCATGGATTTTCTGCCCTAGGGTACGATAGACTGATTAATTAGCAGCTGCTGCCCTCTAGACGGAGAATTTTTTAATGATAAAAATGGTGTAGTGAAGTCTTTGGAATCGGATGGAGAGTGCAGCAGAGTATCCATATCTGGAAGGACTGGATCAAGAATTAAGTGAGTAGAGGGTGCTGGACGACACTGAAGGCCAATCGGACATTTAATCAAACTGCTGCTGGAATAAACATCATGATCAATAAGCAACTGGAAGAGTAGTTGGTGAAACTTCAAAATGGATTGAGGTGTGAAAGAGAATAAGACAGGACTGCATTCTGTCTCCATACCTCTTCAATGTATGTGTAGAAAATGTAATGGCAAACATCAAAAAATGATGAGACCAGAGATAATTTTCATCTATTTTGTTTATTGGTAGAAAACCAATTCCAGAACTTAGATATGCAGATGGCACAGTTCTCCCCTCAAATATTGCTACATGATTAGAAGAGCTGAGACACGGTGAAAATCAAAATCTGTTTCTGAACTAAAACAAAACAAAAATATCTACCGATACAACTTCACACAAAGCAAAGATCATAATATACGATAATTGAAAATGTCTCAGACTTTGAATATCTTGGCTGCATAACCAATGATAATGGGGATTATTCAAAAGAAGTTACATACAAGCTGGCCACAGCAGTGCAGAGATTAAACAGTAGTAAGACCCTATGGAACAACACCAGCAAGCAAGTTGAAAAAGTCAAAATGTTGAGAACATGCAATGACCACATATAATTGATTGTTTCGCAATCACTGAAGGTCACATTTAATGTGGGCTTTTGAGCTCAAATGTTACAGAAGATTCTTAGAATATCGTGGACAAAGTCAAATTGTTGAGAACATGCATTGACCACATATAATTGTGAGATCATTTCGCAATTACTAAAGAAGAAAATTTGGTCTTTTGAGCTCAAATGTTACTGAAAATTCTTTGAATGTCGTGGACCGAGAAAAAGAAACGTTGAAATTTTACAAGACCTGAACATTGAATAAACTTGGCTTATAAATAGTATCGTGTCTCTGAAAGTAAAATACTTTGGCCCTATTAAACCTCATGATGGCTTGGAGAGGATATTGCATTTTTACGGGTGTGTTGGTCCATTCTCCGCGTTGGCTCTCGTTCAGGTCACAGGCTTGGTTGATTTCAGCCTCGGCCATACAAGAGAGGCCTCTTTCTGGATTGCCTTTTCAGTTCATTACTGCATTTTTCTCGGAGACTCCTGGGGGTCGTCTCTGGAGCTACGGTGTTCATGCTTTGTGCGATGCTTTCAGTGGGCTGTCCTGCCGAAGGGGACCGAGCAATATGGGATAAATCCCGGGGCTATGAAGTCGATAATCTCGACTTTTAATGCAGTAATGTGTGGCTGCTGGTTTTCTAGTGACTGCCGCTTCCATCGATGATGAACTGTATTGTCAGTGGAGGACTCTTCTGTTGGCATTATGACAGCGGCATTATGCACAGTGCACCTTTGCGGGCTGTTGGCTGGTCAAGATTCCTGTCTTTTCCACTTTTCACATTGGGCAGTGAGGAGCATTTCATGTGATATTCACTAGCACAGGAACGGAGCATAATGGGGATGACCTGTTGCCATGAAGTTGGAACCACGACTAACTAACACTAACCAACTAACCTCTTTCTGTCAGTGGTAGTGCTGTGCGCAGGGTGTGTCAGGAGTCGGTGTGTATGTTGTGCGTATGAATCTAAAATAGAATAGTATATATATATATATATACAGTCGAGTCCACTTAAGTCGAACTCGGATAACTAGAATTTCAGCTTAAGTCAACGTTATTGGCTTGGTCCCAGCCAAGATCCTTCTTTATCTTTGTATAAAAATTCTTGATAAGTCGAATTCGGTTAACTCAAATTTTCGTATTAGTCGAACATAAAAATGAATTACCTACTATAAATGTCCACATTTAAGGAACTGTTCATGTCACACCCCCCAAAAAATAATTATTTCGTGAAAGAATGTGTATTTGCAGTCAGCCCGGAGAACAATCTCGCACATAATATGTTGCTGCATGTCAACAATGGCTGCTAGTGGACGAAAGCTTAAAACTTTGACTTTAAAAAGAAAGATTGAGCGGTTGATCATAGTGGGAAGAAGAAAGTGGATATAGCTAGAGAATTTGGTATTCCAACATCGACACTTTCCGGCATTTTAAAGCATAAAGACCGCTACAGAAAATTGTTTTTCGAATGTCAAATCGACAGTGATAGACAGAGAGCTAGAAGAACTGCTGCGTGCGATTTTGTTGATGCTGCCCTTTGAAAATGGTTCACTGTGATTAGATCGGCAAATGTACCAGTAAATGGGCCTTTACTTATTGCGAAAGCAGAAGAATTTGCACGTCTTGGAGATCAGACAGACTGGAATTGCAGTGCTGGCTGGTTGGATCGTTTCAAAAAACGACATTGCATCACTTACAAGAATGTGTGTGGAGAGAAACTAGTCGACGAAGCCACGACTCACTCATGGATAGAAGACTGTGCTCAGACCTGCTTTAGCTAAATATAATTCTGCGGATGTATTTAATGCCGATGAAACTGCATTATTTTGGAGATTGCTACCTGATAAAACATTTTCTTTCAAAAATGAAAACTGTCATGGGGGGAAAAAATCAAAAGAAAGAATAACAGTGATTGTGTGTTACAGTATGGATGGTATAGTGTGTTTACTTTTTTCTGCCCCAATATAAAATTCCATATCTCAGTAACCAACTGAGGGAAAATGATGAGATTTAGCATATAACCTTATCATTATGTCCACCCAACAAAAAATTTTTGTTCTGGAGATTGTACAGCAGATTTCAATGTTTGTTTATATGCGGTATATAATTTACGGCTCAGAGATTAAGTCCATCATTTTAAAAGTATTACAGCTTCACCAAGACACATCCGCGCTTTTTTAAAATTGTCTCGTGGTTTCCGTTTTGGCACAAACTGCGCGCAGTTAAATGGATTGTTCAGAGGTGTCTTCAGTGTGGGTTCTTTCATGAAACGTGATTATATAAATAATATATAAATAAATCTTACCATTAATATAATATTAATAGCTAATATTTGAATGTGTGAATATTGTTCAATGGGATTGAATGTGAAATTGTGTACACTTCAAAGCATCGCTATGAAGTTGTACACATATTTTTGTCAAGAAGCTGATCGCAGGAAACTGTTTCATACTGTTACAAATCCCGAAAAAAGAACAGTGCATGCATTGGGTTTGAGTAAACGGTCATTTCGTCGATGGGTGCAAGAATCTGGAATGAAACCAACACGCGATAAGCAAACGGTAGGTAGAAAGGCAATTGTAGACAGCTTTGACAAGGATGTCATCAGGCGAGTTATTATAAAAATGATGGATGCCAAAGAAACAGTGACTGTAAGAAAACTGAGGGTTTTGTTGAGAAAGAACAATAACATAGAGCTATCCAAAACAACTTTGTGGAAAATTATAAGGACATTAGGCTTCACTTTTAGAAAGTACAAGGGAGGTAGAAATATCCTTTGCGAGCAACCGCATTTAGGAGCCATGAGAAGCAGATACCTACGTGAAATAAGGGAAATGCGCAAAGAAAATTATGACATAGTGTATTTGGATGAGACGTGGATCAATGCGCACCACACAAGTGAAAAGGAATGGCAATCAATGGATGGAAAGATAAAGCGTTATGTGCCCAGTAGTAAAGGACAGCGTTTGGTCATAGCCTATGCTGGTAGTACTCATAATGGCTTACTACAGAATGCTGGGCTCGTGTTCGTATCAAAGCATACAGACAATAGGGATTATCATAATGAGATGAATGGTAATGTATTTAGAGATTGGCTCGAGAATACAGTACTTCCATCCCTTGATAGACCGTCTTGTCTAATCATGGACAATGCATCATATCACAATGTTGTTGCCCAAGAAGACAAAATACCTACGGCATCGAGCACAAAGGAAGCAATAAAGATATGGCTCCGAAGGGAAAATATACCATTTCCAGAAACATATTTCAAGCTACAGTTGTTGTCCCTTGTAAAACAGGCGCAAAAAAGCAAGAAATATCAAATCGACAAGTTGATAGAAGAGCATGGCCATAGGTGCTTGAGACTTCCGCCGTATCATTCTCATTTAAACCCTATAGAACTTGTGTGGGCTAAAATTAAAGGACAGGTGGCAGCTGCCAATACTACATTCAAATTGTCTGACGTCAAGATACTAACCCAGTCCGCGCTATTAAATATTGATAAAAGTTACTGGAAAAAATGTGAGGACCATGTGTTGAAAGAGGAAGAGGACTATTGGAGAAAGGATGGATTGAATTTTATGCAACCGAGAGCAATCATCAACCTACTGGAATCGTCCGACACAGATTAAGGTCTGAGCAGATCGCAGACCTTAATCTACGTGCACACTTACTGGGATATTTTGCTCCAACTATTCAGACGAATTGCAGGCCCTAAACATTACAGCATCAGCATAATGTCAATGGCAACAGTTTGTATTCCACAGTGATGAATTTTCAATTCCGCAAGCCCTCAGCGGTGACAAACAACTGTATTGAAAAAAAAAACACACACACACACACACTAAACGCATTGAATACCAACAGAAGAGTAATATTGCGGTGGAAACTGACATATTGTGGCATAACAAGAAACGTGAGAGCAAACACGTTGTCAAATTAGGGGACAACACACGTGCATACGAATCAATCTATAAACTTCAATGAAAAGAGGACCAACATCTTGGTCGTTAAGAAGAAAGCCCACTACAGAGACACTGACAACTATTTTCATAGTGCAAAACAGGTAATCATGTTCCGTCTCTGAACGGTAAACAGCAGAGTAGACAATCTTTCACGAAGACTCAAAGCGGGTCTGTCACCCATGTGTACGTGTGAACAAACTACACAGACAGCTGAACAGATCCTTAAAAATGGAAACATGATGACTAAATTGCGGTATCATTTCTGGTCACTCCATACGCACATTAACGCACAGCTATTTGGAAGCTTTCACGAACTCAATATAAAAAGCTAACATGAATACTTGTGTACACATTATTAACCAGCAGCTGAAGAAACAAGAAGGAAATGAAAAATAAGGTAAGAAATATATTCCTTCTACTTTCCTGTCAATTTACAAATTATTTACCCCATGCCTCTGTAAATTCTCTGTCTTTACTAATATTACACATTGCACCCCTCTCGGGATTCTCCGTGGTGAAGTGGTCAAGCCGTCTGACTCGGGCTCCGAAGGTTGTATGTTCGATTCCGGGCCGCGTCCTTCATTTCACGAGTGCATTTTTTCGGAGACTGCCGAGGGTCGTCGCTGGAGCTACGGAGTTTGTGCTTTGTGCGACACTTTCCGCGCTGCGGAAAGAAACTGAACCATATGGGATTAAACAAAACCGGTGCAATGCAGCCGACCCTGTCGACTTTTAAGCTACTATTTTTATTGCACCCACTCCCATACGAATATTTTTGTGTAAGCGACTCCCATACGAATCCGGATACGCCTTGTGTCGTCATGTGAATTGGCGGAGCATTCATTACTGTAAAAACAAGTTTGTTAGCGAGAAATCACTAGTTTTTCAGCAAAACATCAAAGAAATGTCGTCGCTTTCGGTGATTTAAGTTGCTTTTGGACCTATCAAAGACATATTTCTTGGATGGGTGTAAATATAAGACGGCAAGAAAAATTTCATAACGATGCAACAGACAGTTTTCAAAATAATTGATCGTGAATGACGGCATTCGTTTCTGGTCATACTATTGTGATTTTTAAAAAAAATGTTTGCATATCCTTTTACAGGACATCGCTGTTAACATCAGCATCTTTCAGCTATTGTTGATTTCTTGGCAAGATTACGCTGAGTAGTTTGCCATTGCTTTCTGAGCGGCCGGCTCACATACCCCGTAATTTACTGACACTATTCGAACCGCTGCTGATTCTCACTGTCGTCACGTTACTTTCTAGAGTATACGAGATTACGGAGAAAAGTTGCTAACCTCTAGGCCAGGAAGCCGGCTTATTTGTGATTGGAAAACATTAAAATCCTCGTTTCAAAGGCCTGAAAACATTGTGTGTGAATTACAGTGCCGATTCAAATGCATGGATGACATCAGAACTGTTCAATGAGAGGCTACAAGAATTTCATTATTCAATGGTGTGTAAACAAATAAAAGTTCTTTTAATTGTTGACAATTGTTCAGCTCACACAAAAATTAACAATCTGAAGGCAACAGAGCTTTTGTTTCTGCCACCAAATGCCACATCAACACTTCAGCCTTGTGATCAAGGTATCATTCAAAATCTGAAAGAATGTCAAAACTTGTGGGTCATATGGATGCTGACCTCATTTGTGATGATTTCAAGATAACCCTTCTTGATGCTATTCTTATGTTAAAATCTTCATTGGACAGAGTTTTACCAGCAACTATTGCAAACTGCCTTAGACAGGCTGGCTTCTTACCTGCATTAGATGTCTCTGTAAATGAGAATTCCACACCATCAGCGAGCAGTGAGAGCAATGTTACTGACATTTCAGTGGGGCCATTAATCATTATTTGCTAGATTGACTGATTGATTTAGGAACCGACATCACAGCATTTGGGACATTCCTACAAGCGCTCCGTCCCCATCCTCAGCAGCCAGCGAAGAGTTCCAACACTAATAGTTCCAGTAGCAATCTGATTATATGTCCGTCTCGCCTTTCCTCTGAACGTCGATCGTCGGCCAGATCCCCTCGTCACACCTCGCTGCCTCATTCTTACCAGACTATGGTGATTCATTTGCTCCTCCGAGGTGTACACGTGCTCCCACAAGGCCACAACCACGTCTGTTTTGTATTATTTGCTAGATTGTATAAAGAGCTGAAGATTGATCCAGAGGAGTTTGTGAGCATTGACAATGATGTTTCTACTAGTGCCACTCTTTCAAGCACTGATATTATAGGGCTATGTATGCCAGTCATTTAATCAACAGACCCTTCCAGCCATGACTCTGATGATGAGGGTGACTGTGGGCTGCAAGTACAACCTGTATCGCAGTCAGATATTTTGGCATCAATTGACAAAATTGACGTGTACATGATGCAGAATGGATGTTCAGATGACGCAGTCTCATCATTCTGTGCCTTTAAACAGGCAATGGGAAGACATTTTTCACAAGTCAAGAAGCAAAGCAAAATCACAGACTTTTTCTTTAATTATAAATAAAATAATTTTTTTTTAATTTGGAAATTTTCAAAATTAAAGATTTCAACATTTCTGATGTTGTATTGCTTTTATTTGTTCACTACCTGTGTTTCCTAGAGGTACAATCATTTTACTCAATGCTACTGCATGGTACACATGTATTAGTGTAAATATGTGTGCGATCTGAATAAGTAGAATTTCTGATAAGTAGAAAAGTAGAACAAATTCCTTCGGCCCTGCGACTTCTACTTATCCAGACTCCACTGTTGTGTGTGTGTGTGTGTGTGTGTGTGTGTGCGCGCGCGCGCGCGTGCGTGCGTGCGTGCGTGTGAAACAAAAAGTGTCAACAGATCACAATGTTAGTCCATTACCCCATATGGACAACAATCGCCTTCGGATTAATAAGCCTGTGCGGGTAAAACCGTGAGCGGCTGCTTTAGTGGCTGACTCAGTCATAGGACCATTCTGAGCCGGTGATGGACCCTACTATAACTTCTCCTTGAAGTTGAACGGGGTAGGGGTAATGGCGAAATGGAATCAGATCGCTAAAAAAAAAACATTCGTTATATATCCTTTACTTTCCGTCGCGGTCAACCCCAGTATTATATTTGACTCTGTGTAATTTCTTGGCAAGTTTGCGTTAATAGTTTGCCATTCCTTACTGAACGACTGGCACTCATGCCAGTGTTTGAAAGATAACGCAAGGTAGTCTACAACGCTGTGTTACGAACTCTCTCTCTCTCTCTCTCTCTCTCTCTCTCTCTCTCTCTCTCTCTCTCTCTCTCTCTCTCTCTCTCTCTCTCTCTCTCTCTCTCTCACCCTTTTGTTAGCGTCCGTAACTCCTTCACAAATATAACACGGATAAGCCTTAAAAGTACAGACTGAACAAAATAAATAAACATTAGACAGTAACGTCTAATTTAAACTAATTTTCTAACACGTTGTGAACTTTGACTAACGGTGTTTACAAACTAACGAGATGATTTATTTGGTTGTTTCGGGATTTAAGATTTAAATATTGAGCACAACACACTACTGGCAATGATGATCGTATTCTGGTATGAACCTAAGGCATATCCACGTCAATGTGGAAGCACTAGACTCGAGTTTCGCTCTCGTTTTAGCTCATCAGTAGTGCATATCCTTGACCTTGACTTATTGCTTGCTGGACTTAGGCGGCCTGGTGTGCCTTGCCAGTGAGAAGACCTGATCGTTCGGGTCCACATCGATTGACGGACGTCAGTCGCGGCGATCGGGCAAATCTTGAGCTACAGCCTACGATGGGTGACGTTGTAATATTCTTTTGTGATAATTTGGCCGTGTCAAGCGTGTGCCGCGTGGTCTAGTGGTTACACACCCGCTTCACACGCCAGTGATCCGGGGTTTGTTTCCGGGTTCGGTCAAGGATATGCACTACTGACGAGCTCAAACGAGAGCGAAACTCGAGTCTAGTGCTTCCACATTGACGTGGATAGGCCTTAGGTTCATACCAGAATACGATCAGCGTTGCCAGTAGTGGGTTGTGCTCAATATTTAAACAAACGAGTATTTCCCGCATGAGTGAACACGGGACAGGCTGAAGTTAGCGAAAGGAGTGTTTGTCGGAATTCTAGTAGTTCAGTATAGCTTGTGTACTAATCAACTGTATGCTTTCGCAGAGAGAAAGTTGTTCAACGATTGGTTTCTTCTAAGTTATTGGCTTGATTGTGAGCGAACATGATCTTTGACATTCCTACAATGATGACTGATATATCTTACTGTTGAATCCCTTTGTAATGACTACAAGGCATAATGCGGAACGTCTTGAGTTGGGTTGTACAAAGCACCACACTTCCCCACACCATATTTCAGTCTGAATACTTCGGCGTCTTTGTCGACTATTGCCATTCCGATTAACTCTTTGACTGCATCGCGGCTCATAGTATTCGCAACCAGTGGATGGTCACCCGCTCCTTTTCCTTTTCCACGTGCTGGATCTCTATTTCAAGATCGCAACTCGCGACCTTCAGTTTCATTCCGTGTAGTGCATGATACTTCTGGGTGTTTGCTACGCTGGTTAAGTTTACAAGCCAGCGTGTAGGTATTTCGAAACTGTAAACATCCGTTATGCCCCCTGCGAGGACACCAGCTGGGTCCAACAAAGGGGTGGCGTGCATTTTACTGCTGCTCCTGTCTCTTTCTTAGCGTTATAAAATGTTGAGGTAGGCGCTGTTAATTTCTGTTACATTTTGTGTGGCCCTAAGAGGCCAGTAAAAATATGTTTAAACTTTTTATTGTTTTTAATTTTTTATGAATGCCTGTAGTTTATTTGTAATCATTTTTGTCAATCTCCATGTTTTTGATCCATACAGAAATACTGATATAACTTAAGAATTTAAAATTATAATTTTTGATGACATCATGTACTTCATTTTTCAAATTTGTTCTGCAAACAAAGTGTAGTGAGACTTTACAAACACCCTGTATAAAGAGAAATACTAACAAGATCTGAACATAAAAGAAAATTGGCCCACAAACTGCAAATATGTCTCGGAAGATGAAATACTTCTGCCATTTTAAATGGCAAAGTGAATAAGTAATGGAAGCCATGGTTCCTGGAAGAAAAGATAAAGATCAACCATCATGAAGATGGACAGTGGACATTAAAGACATCCTGTGCGTGAAAGTTCATAAAGCAGACGAACCAGAGAAAGATCAAGTGCGACGTTTTGCAAAGAACGTGCTACATGATAAATGTAAGAAGATTAATTTCTAGTTTTCGTAACTTAGCTTCTATTATTATAACTTTATTTTTAACAACAATTTCAAAAATATAAAACAAATGACTGTTAACACAAAGCAATAGAAGCCCACACCATAAAACTGAAGATGGCACATCATTGTGAATAATATAAACAATTCAATTTGTTATCTAACTGCACTGTACCTTAGATCTTATCTAGGTACAGAACAACTTAATTTGCACTCAATAAATACTGATGACTAGCAACACAAACTCAGTTGGTGTTGCTAAATCCATACTGTGTGTTCATAATGTTTTACACTGCCAAGATGAATTTAATGATGTCTTGAATGCAACTATGAGAGACCAATACCTCACAATGCCAATATGGCAACTGAGGACTTCCGTGGTTTAAACAGTTCAATACAATGGCACTAGGTCTACTAAATTCTGCTTTGGTTGGGTCATTGTTTCTGGGAAAAACTTGACTAAGTGGTCAAACAACTCTGTTCTTTGGCTGAAGTATGGGCTGCTGCAGTCATCCGAAAAGTCCTCAGTTTCACTGTCGTTAGTGACACTGCCGCAGGAAAAGAGGGAAGATGCCAGCAGCTGAAACTACAATATAGGATTAAGACTGTCATTGCCATAAAAGACGTCTGATTTCTTCTTTGACTTTGGGTTGCAATTGCAACTGTGTGTCTTGTTGACGCCTGTGTCTAATGACCTGACACGGTCTATGTACTCCATGTTGATGATGCCTATCAATATCATCATCTGTATCAGTGTCTCTTCTTGCCATTAATGAGCACAAAATAGCGGACGCGTGGCAGCTTGTATTCGAAGCAATCGCAGCCGTCATTATGTGCATGTGTATGGCCTTTTTGCGCGGTTTTGATGATCATAACGACGTAAGGACAGAAACTTATCGCACTGCACGAGTTAATTTAAAAATGTTTAAACTTTTTTTTTAAAATGAATTTCACACAGTATATGTTTTCGGCACAAAGAAAACCACAATGTTTATTATGAAAATGATCACTGCTGCTCCGGTCAGTAGAAACGTGGATGTGACATATTATATTATGTCATCAGTCATCCACTGAAAATGTAAAAAAAAATTTTTTCCCCCATGTTTATTTCATACAAAGTAAAGTATATTTACAAGGAGTGTTTCTTTGTTTGTGAATATTACAGAGCGTTGCCGTTTGTTAGTATGTGTCACATGCGTTAATAAAACAAATACATGCATATACAGTTATGATAATATAACATTTATGGCATAGTGCATGAAAACACACATTCCTCGTTTCATTTCCATCTCCACAAGTGGAATGCATGTTACACCTGTCCATCTCTCTCTCTCTCTCTCTCTCTCTCTCTCTCTCTCTCTCACACACACACACACACACACACACACACACACACACACACACACACATTCTGTCTTGATCTATCTCTTGCTTTCTGTAGATAATAGTACATGGATTTCCGTGATCTTGGGCAATAACCTTTACATTTTCATTCTATTTAAATTGTGGCTTCCAATTTTTATTTTATTTTTTTTTTTTTGGGGGGGGGGGGGGGGGGGGGGGATTTCCATATGCATATATTCATATAAATACCTGTATATCAACACAAAGCCATAATTATATTTACATAAATACCTACACGAATTCACCCATACATGGCTACCCATATATAAATACCATACATGTTAGCCTTTGTATTCTACAACAATGTTTATATTCGTGCTGGGGAATCGTGTTGAATTTAGGCAAAGGGCAAACCGCTGAACGCAAAATTGCCTAGTGACCACCAGCCACTAGACACACCAGGGCCGGTCGCCGGGTCTTACAGCGGACACGCAGCCAGTTTTCACAAAGCCTTTGTGTACCTAGGCCAGAGGAGCTATATATCTCTCTTTAAAGTTGTTTGGGGGAGGAGAGGGGTGGATCTGTGATTCAAAGCACCCTGGGGAAGAATTTGCGGCGTGTACTATCTGCGCTCTCCAATGCTTGTTACCACCTAGTGAGAAGTGTTCCCAAGTATTAACAAAATAAGCCACACACAGGGCTCGCGAGACGCACACACGTTCTAAAATTTTCCACAGCAGGGACTGGTCTGGGACAGTCCCGTTCACCACTGCTATAGGTTTTAGATTTTATGCCTTGCAGCAGAAACCAAATATCGTCTGTCAAGACGATCGGGTGTAAAACATCTTAGATGTTTTTGATATTATTGATTTTTTAAAATTAATAATATATGGCATTTTTTTTCTAATTGCAAGAGTAAATGAAATTAAGGAAATTTACACATTTCAGTCAGGAAAAATAGTAGCTAGTTTGTATTTGAACATTAGTAAAAATAAGTTTCTGTTGTATGTAAGGGAGTTGAACCTTGCCTTGATTCTGCAAGTCCAAACTAATTTTCTGTATTCCGCTAGTGTTTGAAGTAGTTTTGTGTGTGTGTCTTCGGATGTTTTAGGAAGAGTGTTAAGAAAGATTGCCTTGTAGATGTCTGTTTGTTTGCCTGTGTGTGTTTGTATTATTTGTTGTAGAGTTTCCACTGCATCTGTGACTGTTTGACATGTGAAAAATATGTGTTCTTCTGTCTCTTTTGTGTTGTTCCTGCATAATTGGCATTTACTTATTTGTCTGGATCTGAATGCTAATTTGGGTATTATGGGAGTTATATTAAAAATCAGTGTGTAAGTTACTTCTTTCGCCTTAGATGTGATGTGTTTGTTGTGTAAGTTGGAAAAGGTGGATGTGTAGTCTGACATGAAATATTTTTGTCCTCTTTTGATTCTCAGTTTAAGCGATGGTGCTTGTTTACTAACTAATTGTTTGTATATTTCTCGTGTTGTTTCATTTATTAAATGTTCATGTCCTTGTATTGCCTGTATACATGTGTGATAGAAAGATGGTAGTATGCCCTGATAATGTGCTGCTGCATTGTTTAGTTTTGTGAGATGTTTTATTTTGTGTGCTATATAATATAATGCTAATCTATGTTGTTCTGGATGTCTGATAATATTACCTATGTGGCTGATTCTAAGTGCTTGTATTTTTGTTTGTATGTCCTTAAGTGTTTTTTCCTCCTTGTTTCTTATCCTGATTGAGAGTTTTATGCTGTATGCTGTGTATTGTCTTACTAAATATGAAATGTCTTATCTATTTATTTATGTCTGTGATTGTCTGTTTTGGAGGGTTTAACACTGTCACTAAGTATATTATTTTTGGTATGATGTATGTGTTAACTATTATGCTTCTACCAAATATTGTTGATGTTTTGTATTTATACCTATGTAGCATGTCTGTGATTTGGTGTGTTAGTTGTAGCCATGTTTCTCTGTGTGTTGTTCTGGGGTCACATGGAAATGTGATCCCATACAGTTTCATATTGTGTGTATGTGTTAGGTCTGGAGGGAAATCAGACTTTTATTTCCACTTTTCCAGGCCCATAATTTGTGATTTTTGTATATTAATTTTGGCTCCACTGCCTTTCCCAAAGTGGGAGAAGGTGAAAGGCATGTATGATTGAGGGAGGTGATTCGTGTATGTAACAGGGTGCATAGTATAGCCGACCGGACGTCTACAGATTGGAGGTCTATGCAAGCCAGGACGTAGCCAATCCAGGGGCTACCTGACATGTCCGACGCATTCAAGCAAGCCACTGATAAACTGGTGTTGGTAAGCTGAAATGCATAACTAATATGTGGTGCTTGAGTCAGCTTGATCCCTCACTCGAATGTTTGTCCTTTCCAGGGTCCTTCTTTTTGGAAGTATGAACAGAGCTGAAGGTCTCGACATGGCTCTACGCAGAAAGTATGTTTATGACTATGCCATGGCAAGGTTTGGGCCATGCCTGCTTTAAGAATATGATCTCTACGAGATAGAGCCACTGCTGACCTGGAAAGAATGACCATCAGCGGTACTGACACATCACCAGTCATCTCGATACGATTGGATTGAGTCCTTTTGTATTATTGGCTGGACCCCGCCAATCACTCAGACACACCCATTATTATATGAGAACTATTCTCCAGGACATTATTTCCTACCTGACATTATGCCACTTCCCTAGAACATTTGTTACTAAAAAGACTGTGGTCCATGGAAATTTGGAAGTTTGCTTCTACAGAAGGCTGTTGTACGTACAACCAATTACCTGGAAGGAAGGAGATTCTTGCACACGCGGTGAGCTGTATGTGGACAGGATCGGACAGTGTATGAAGCTGGGTCTATGAAGATAGCTACCTGAGGCTCTAGTGCCTGAACGTTATCCTTGTTGTGTCTGTTTAGAACTATCTGTTTTATCTGCCTTGATGTTTTCCTGTGCTGTTCTTGATTAGGTTAATAAAATTACTTTCAAGTTATTCTGACGATCGCCATGTTATTTATGCGGCAGCCAGAAATACACCTTAGAGGTTAGGTCCCGAGGTAGAAAGACAGAGTGACAGTGAGTCCAGGGAACGGAGGAGGGTTGGCAAGCAAAAACCTATCCCAGCCAGGGCAATAGAATAATATTGAAATATTGTTACATAGTTACTTGGGACCCTCCACGTAGCTTGTTACAATTTCTGGGGGCACGTCGCGGGATATTTGAAATCCTGGTGGAGTTCTGGCTGATTTAGTGATAGGGGACAGATATTCTTGTCTACTATCAATAGGTTCTGCCTACCGTGTCCTGGCTATTGTCTATACTCTTCCTGACACAGACTGACCGACATACGACGTGTTGTGGTCGTGTAATATATATATTTTGGTTATGTGAGATAATCATGTTCTATACAATTTCTTGGACACTTTCCCTCTGAGTTTAAGATGGCATCAGCTGGGTTTAATGTCGCTGACGTACAGGCTACAGGGCGTGAGATGGGCTATGATGGAGCGGAGTTACAGAAATATGTGCAGGAAGTGGAAAGAGACTTCAGACAGGCTGTGCGCGAAGCCAAGAAAATGGAGGCAGAGCAGGCCGTCAGAGACCATGAGTTCCGCATGAGGGAGTTGGAGCTTAGAGCTAAAACTGCCAAGGAAAGCGAGGGTGCAGTGGGAGGCGCAGTTCTACCGGACTCAACAACTTCTTGTGGCGGTCCATATCAGGCAATGAAGTTCCCTTTGCTCCCGTTCGATGAACACAAAGAGAAGATCGACCAGTATCTTCAAAAATTCCAGTCGATGGCTTTGGCTATGGGACTGGAACGTGGGAAATGGAACTTGAAACTCTCGCAGGGCCTGAGGGGGACCGCGTACGAGGTCTACTCAAGGTTGCCACCTGGTATGGAGAATGACTATGAGGCTCTGGAAAAAGCATTATTGAAAAGGTTCCAGATGACAGCCCATACATACCGTCAGCAGTTCAGAAAGTCCAAGAGAGAGCCAGGAGAGATGTTCGCAGCCTACAGTGTTCGACTGAAGTCTTACCTTTTGAAGTGGATGTCATTAGCTGGATTTGCTAACGACTATGAAAGTTTAGAAGAATTAGTGGTCGTGGACCAAATGAAAAGGATGATGCCGAAGCCATTGCAAACTTTCTTGCTAGAAAATGGGGCAGAGAAGTTAGACTTGGTAAATACATTAGCGGAAAGGTATGTGCTAGCTCATGGAGATAATGGGGAACTGTCACAACCCAATCCCCGATCACCAGATACATGGTCTGGAAAGAAGAAGAACCCTAAAACAGCTCACACTAAGAAGGAGGATCCTTTCGATAAAGTTCCAAATAAGAAACCCTCTGGTAAGAGTCCACCTGGATCTCCTAAAAGAAAGTGGAGTGAAAAGTGGTGCGCCTACTGCAAATCTCCTACACACAATACGGCTGATTGCCGGCGCAAACAGAAAGACTCTCACTATGCTGCCTGTCTTGTAGAAACCGGGGAAGGGTCTAACAAGGAGGTAGAAGGGAGGGGTCTAGAGAACAAAGATTCAGAGAAACCACCAGTAGTAGAGACGATACTTGTGAACGGACAACCAGTCGAGTGTCTCTATGACACAGGTCTGCAGTTTGAGGCTGTAATTTCATCACACTTAGTGAGCCCAGAGCAGCTAACCGGGGAATCTATTGAGATTCAAACGGCGACAAAAGTGCGGTAGCGATGTCTCTTCCAATTGCGAAGGTAGGACATCAAATCAAAATATGTTACCGGCACTATACAGGCAGCCGTTCTGCTCGATCCTATCTTCCCAATGATCTTGGGTTGTCGCTACGTCTTTCTAGGGATTCCAACCGAACCCATGTACGTAGGGGCGATGCAAACCAGATCTCAATCGGAGGATGAGCAGACGCCGGCCTTGATCGTGAATCCCTTGCCTGGGGAGTTACGAGCTGCTCAAAGCCAGGATGCTACTTTGCAACCTTGCTTCAACCAGTTGCCAAAAAGTTCTGACCCACCAAGACGGGGTCAGTATTATATGAAGAATCGGTTACTGTACCGGAGAGCCGGAGTGGAGGATCGCCAGCATGGACAGCTGGTAGTTCCTAAGGCTTATCGGGAACAGCTTCTTCATATGGGACACACCATTTCTTTCAGTGGACATATGGGTGTCGGGGCAACTCTCCAGCGCATTTCCTGCCATTACTACTGGCCAGGGATGACTGGAGACGTGCGTAGGTACGTCAAGTCGTGCCCAGAGTGCCAGCGTGTGGCACCAAAACACTGGACGGCTCCGGTAGTCTTGGGTGACATGCCCATTATGAACTCTCCTTTCGAGAGAGTTGCCATCGATCTTGTTGGTCCTCTTCCTCGGACTAGGAAGAGGAATAAGTACATTCTCACGATGGTGGATTGCTGTTCCATGTGGGGTGAGGCGATACCTTTGGCCACAATCGACTCTAAGCGAGTGGCTGATGCACTGATGGAGACCTTTACTCGGTTGGGATTTCCCAACCAGATCCTAACGGACAATGGGTCTCAGTTCTGTGGTAAGCTGATGGAAGAAGTCTTTCGTATCTTCCAGACTAACCACATTCACACAAGCCCGTACCACCCTCAGTCTAATGGGCAAGTAGAGAGGTTTAATGGTACCTTGATGACCATGCTTCGGAAGCTGGCTCAAGAGAAACCAGACAGATGGGATGAGTATATCTCAGCCGCCTTGTTCGCCTATCGGGAGGTTCCCCATGGGTCGACCGGGTTGCCACCAGCCACTCTACTATTCGGGAGACCTATTAAGGGTCCCTTAGAAGCCCTATTGAGATGTTGGACAGAGGAAGAAACTTCCGAAGAAGTTGTATCCTCATATAAATACGTCGAAGAGTTAAAGAAGAAACTCCAGACGGGTTGGGCTTTGGCAGCTCAGAATCTGAGGGCGGCCAGAAAGAGACACGCGGCCTACTACAATAGAAGGACGAAAGATAGGTCTCTTAAAGTGGGGGATCGGGTTCTGTTGTTACTTCCAGTAGGTTCCAATAAACTCGAAATTGGTTGGCAGGGACCTTTCCCGGTGGAAAGGGTTGTGTCCCGTACCAATTATGCTATCCGGATCAGGGGGAAATCTAAAATCTTCCACATTAACCTCCTCAAAAAATATGAGGAACGATCCGATGGTACTTCTCTCCCACTCATGACTATGGCGGTCGCGATGGAAACTGAATCGGGCGAAGACGCGGATAGGGGATATCCTTTACACCCTGGGGAAACCTATAGGGATGTACATATAAATCCTGATCTGTCGGCTGAAGAAACAGATCTGGTCATCCGTTTGTTGGAGTCCCATCAGCAGATTCTTACCGATCGGCCAGGGCGGACAGGGTTGGTCGAGTTTGATATGACTCTGACTACCCAAGACCCCGTTCGCCAAAAAATATATCCAGTGCCCTTTTCGAAAGAGAAGGCCCTGGAAGCCGAAATCCAGAAGCTTCTGGATGATGACATCATAACTCCTTCGACTTCTCCTTATAATGCCGGGGTTGTCTTGTTGAGGAAGCCAAGCGGGGAGCACCGCTTATGTATTGATTACAGGCATTTAAACAGTTGTACGACATTCCAAGTGGAGCCGTTACCAAACACAAATCAACTGTTTGCCAGATTAAATAAGGCAAAGTACTTTTCAAAAATTGATCTAAGCAGGGGATATTATCAGATCCCTGTGAAACCCGAGGTTCGCCCCTGGCTCGCCTTCAGTACTCCGAGCGGGCATTACGAATTCAAGGTGATGCCATTTGGGCTGAGCAATGCGCCCAGTGTGTTCACTCGCATGATGAGAATGTTATTAGACCCTTTAAAGGATCCCTCTGTGGTCTCGTTTATGGATGATATTCTCATCGCGTCTGACAATCTGAGTGATCACCTGAGGTCCTTGGGACAGATCTTCAAAAGGTTAAAAGAGGAAGGGTTAACCGCCCGTCCAGCCAAATGCATGATTGGCTATCAATCCTTGGAATTTCTGGGACATACTATTACCCCAGGGGGACTGGTACCGGAAGAAAAGAATATTGAAAAGGTCCGTCTCGCACCCCGTCCTAGATCCAAAAAAGATGTTAGGTCTTTCTTGTCTTTGTGTGGGTTTTACCAGAAATTTATTCCAAAGTTCAACGAAATTGCGGCGCCGTTAACCGAGACTCTGAAGAAAGGATCGCCAGATCTTATAATCTGGACCCCGAGCTGTGAAGAAGCTTATGGGAAGGCTGAAACAGGCTTTGGTGGATAGGCCAGTCCTGCAACTCCCAAATTTGGAGAAAACGTTTGTTCTAAGAACCGACGCGAGTAACATAGGGATTGGGGCAACTTTGTTGCAGGAAGGGCGAGATGATGCTTCGGTGCTATGTCCGGTGGCGTATGCAAGTAGAAAACTGTTACCCGCCGAACGGAATTACTCCACAGTCGAACGGGAATGTCTGGCTCTAGTGTGGGCGGTACAGAAATTTCAACCTTATTTGTATGGAGTACCGTTCAAAGTGCAGTCCGACCATCAACCTCTGACCTTTTTGGCAACTTCTAAGAAACTGAACGCGAGGTTAATGAGATGGTCATTGCTCCTACAACCGTATCAGTTCACGGTCGAATACATCCCCGGAAGGGAGAATGTGGGAGCGGATTTCCTATCACGACATCCTATGGTTGAATGTGAGGGTGGGGTCATTCGAACAGAACCGCTGGTAGTCGAAAGTTCGTAGGGTTCGACTTTCTTAAGATGGGGCCTATGTGGCGAAACGCCAGTGGCTCATGTCCTCATGCCTTCTTTGATTTTGGGAAAACAGGGGGAAACGGCTTTCGGAAGCTCTCAGTTCTCTTGTTCGCTCAATCATGAAAGATAGTTCTTTGGGGTTACCTTCATAACACAATCTTTATATGGAGCGAGTAGATATGGGTCTTTTCTTTCGGGTAGACCCGATGGAGCGCCTTGCGCCAAATGCGCACTGGTGCGGCTTCTGGAGGATTCATGTCCGTTTCTACTGATGGCCATCCACGGCCGAATGTCAAGAGTTCAAGTTAAAGATTGAGACATTTTTAAAAGGTCTACTACTGGTGGAATGAAAAGGTAAACTTGGGTTTTCTTTGGTCCAGGCAAAACTTGGCCTATAAATATCTATTGTCTTAACGACTGAGAGGATATGGCGAAACAGCAGTCTTGCCATGTTGGGAGGGGGTGACCGTTAGCCGATCTGGCTACGCGTCTTGATCTTGGCATGGCAAGGGAACA
Source organism: Cepaea nemoralis (assembly GCA_014155875.1). Classification (NCBI taxonomy): domain Eukaryota; kingdom Metazoa; phylum Mollusca; class Gastropoda; order Stylommatophora; family Helicidae; genus Cepaea; species Cepaea nemoralis. The sequence goes on along the minus strand of JACEFZ010010337.1, from coordinate 205,626 downwards.
CATCTGAAGAATAAGTAGTTACCAAATGATATCGCTTGTTCTTGGCAGCTGATAGACGAGTGATATCTTTCTTCCTACGGCTTACCGTTACTTAGTAGCATCTCTCTTTTAAATATAGGCACATTAGATAGCTACGGGGATGGGGTCCACCAATCTATGATCTATCTTCTTGAGCCGGAAGAGGCTATCCACGGTGCTATCTCTTTCGTCTTGTAGTCGATAGGATGATGTGGGGATTATAAATAAACTTCGTTATCTTATTGAGAGAACCTGCATTCCTCTGAATCTACGTGTTAGGTGAGGCACTGCCGGTACATTGCGGCGGCAGCTCAGACAAGAGCAGCAGCCGGAAGAGGTAGTATCTTCTTGCATATTCTTGCTGGGAATGGGGAACTACACTGCGTGCCATACAACCCCACTCCTATATTATTAGTTAACGGGGAGAAACACACAGATTACTAGGCGCACCACACCACAAGATCTTGGTTGTGAGAAAGGCATGGTTTGCAAGGGAGAAAGAAGCTGGGAAATGAATGTGCCCAATAATAATAAAGGCAGGGTATGAGTGAGGAGAGTGATTCGTGTATGTAACAGGGTGCATAGTATAGCCGACCGGACGTCTACAGATTGGAGGTCTATGCAAGCCAGGACGTAGCCAATCCAGGGGCTACCTGACATGTCCGACGCATTCAAGCAAGCCACTGATAAACTGGTGTTGGTAAGCTGAAATGCATAACTAATATGTGGTGCTTGAGTCAGCTTGATCCCTCACTCGAATGTTTGTCCTTTCCAGGGTCCTTCTTTTTGGAAGTATGAACAGAGCTGAAGGTCTCGACAGGGCTCTACGCAGAAAGTATGTTTATGACTATGCCATGGCAAGGTTTGGGCCATGCCTGCTTTAAGAATATGATCTCTACGAGATAGAGCCACTGCTGACCTGGAAAGAATGACCATCAGCTGTACTGACACATCACCAGTCATCTCGATACGATTGGATTGAGTCCTTTTGTATTATTGGCTGGACCCCGCCAATCACTCAGACACACCCATTATTATATGAGAACTATTCTCCAGGACATTATTTCCTACCTGACATTATGCCACTTCCCTAGAACATTTGTTTACTAAAAAGACTGTGGTCCATGGAAATTTGGAAGTTTGCTTCTACAGAAGGCTGTTGTACGTACAACCAATTACCTGGAAGGAAGGAGATTCTTGCACACGCGGTGAGCTGTATGTGGACGGATCGGACAGTGTATGAAGCTGCGTCTATGAAGATAGCTACCTGAGGCTCTATGCCTGAACGTTATCCTTGTTGTGTCTGTTTAGAACTATCTGTTTTATCTGCCTTGATGTTTTCCTGTGCTGTTCTTGATTAGGTTAATAAAATTACTTTCAAGTTATTCTGACGATCGCCATGTTATTTATGCGGCAGCCAGAAATACACCTTAGAGGTTAGGTCCCGAGGTAGAAAGACAGAGTGACAGTGAGTCCAGGGAACGGAGGAGGGTTGGCAAGCAAAAACCTATCCCAGCCAGGGCAATAGAATAACATTGAAATATTGTTACATAGTTACTTGGGACCCTCCACGTAGCTTGTTACAGTGTGTCTTCGGATGTTTTAGGAAGAGTGTTAAGAAAGATTGCCTTGTAAATGTCTGTTTGTTTGCCTGTGTGTGTTTGTATTATTTGTTGTAGAGTTTCCACTGCATCTGTGATTGTTTGACATGTGAAAAATATGTTTTCTTCTGTTTCTTTTGTGTTGTCCCTGCATAATTGGCATTTTCCTATTTGTCTGGATCTGAATGCTAATTTGGGTTTTATGGGAGTTATATTAAAAATCAGTCTGTGAGTTACTTCTTTCGCCTTAGATGTGATGTGTTTGTTGCGTAAGTTGGAAAAGGTGGATGTGTATTCTGACATGAAATATTTTTGTCCTTTTTTGATTCTCAGTTTAAGCGATGGTGCTTGTTTACTAACTAATTGTTTGTATATTTCTCGTGTTGTTTCATTTATTAAATGTTCATGTCCTTGTATTGCCTGTATACATGTGTGATAGAAAGATGGTAGTATGCCCTGATAATGTGCTGCTGCATTGTTTAGTTTTGTGAGATGTTTTATTTTGTGTGCTATATAATATAATGCTAATCTATGTTGTTCTGGATGTCTGATAATATTACCTATGTGGCTGATTCTAAGTGCTTGTATTTTTGTTTGTATGTCCTGAAGTGCTATTCCTCCTTGTTTCTTATCCTGAATGAGAGTTTTATGCTGTATGCTGTGTATTGTCTTACTAAATATGAAATGTCTTATCTGTTTATTTATGTCTGTGATTGTCTGTTTTGGAGGGTTTAACACTGTCACTAAGTATATTATTTTTGGTATGATGTATGTGTTAACTATTATGCTTCTACCAAATATTGTTGATGTTTTGTATTTATACCTATGTAGCATGTCTGTGATTTGGTGTGTTAGTTGTAGCCATGTTTCTCTGTGTGTTGTTCTGGGGTCACATGGAAATGTGATCCCATACAGTTTCATATTGTGTGTATGTGTTAGGTCTGGAGGGAAATCAGACTTTTGTTTCCACTTTCCCAGGCCCATAATTTGTGATTTTTGTATTTTGGCTCCACTGCCTTTCCCAAAGTGGGAGAAGGTGTGCAGTATGTTTCTGATAGATGTGTTGCCTGTAGGGAAGAATGCAGTATCGCCTGCATAAGCAATGATCTTTTGCTCTCCTATTCCCTGTATGAAAGTGCCTTTAATGCTGGTATCTTGTCTGATCTTTTCTAATAATGGCTCTAGTGTCAGTATATACAGAAGTGGTGATAGTGGGCACCCTTGTCTTACAGATCTTGTCAGCCTGAAGCTAGCAGTCAGTGAATGGTTCACTAAGACTTTGCTTTCAGGGTTGTTATACAAAATCTGTATCCACTTTCTGTAGGACTGTCCTATATTGCAGTGTTCTAGGGTTTTGTGCAAATAGGAGTGTGCGATTCTGTCAAAGGCCTTCTCTTGATCCAAAGACAAGAGGGAGGATTGACAGTCTTTCTGGTGTGTGTACGTTATAATGTCTCTAATGAGGTGTGTGTGGTTTTGTATATTCCTGTGCTGTACACTACATTGCTGGTTTGGGTGTACTAGTTTTGGTAGGAATTGTGTGATTTTGTGTGCTAGTGATTTGGCCAGAATTTTGTAATCTGTGTTAAGAAGTGAAATTGGTCTGTAATTTTTCAGTTGTGTCTTGTCTGTCTTTGCTTTGTGTATAAGTGTTATATAAGATATGTTGCAACTATCAGGGAGTTCTTGTTTGTCAAAGGCTTCTTGATAGACTTTTAGAAGAAGGTTACCTATGATAGGAAAGAATTGTTGATAGAATTCTACTGTTAATCCGTCTGGTCCTGGTGTCTTGTCTTTGTTCATTTTACTAAGTGCATGTGTTATGTTTTCTAATGTCAATTGTGTGTCCAATATCTCTTTGTCTGTGTCTGATATCTTTTTTGTATATTGTAAGAAGCTATCTTGTATTTGTGTGTTTACTGTCTCTGCTGTAAATAAGTGTGTATAGTATTGCTGGAATGCTTCTGTTATACGTGTGGTTTCTGTTTGTGTGATTCCTTGCATGTCTATTATTGTGTTTGCTACGCTGTATGTTTTGTTCTATTGCCATGTATTGTTTGCTGGGTGTCTCTTGTGTAATGGTGTTGAGTTTTGTTCTAATTAGTGCACCCAGGTATCTGTGGTGTTGGTGTTGTTCCAGTTGCGTTTCTAATGCATGCAAGTATGGTGAGTTTCTGTCGGTTTGCTTTGTTAAATGTATTGCTGTTTGTATGATCTGTTCTTGTTGTAGTCTACGCTTGTGTATGATGGATGCTAGTTGTTGTGTCCTGCTCCGTATTGTGTTTTTCAGTAAGTCCCAGTATTGTCTAATGTTGTCAGTTGGTATACTATCAGTGTATGTATGTATCAGGTCTGTCATATATTGTATATATTCTGTGTTTTGGAGTAATGTGTTGTTAAATTTCCAGTGTGGTGATCGTTTGAAAGGCTGTGTGGGTGTGTTATTTATAGTGATGTGTGCTAGTATTGCTTTGTGGTCTGTATACTGGAGAGTTTCTTGTAGGTGTTTACTTTGTGTTATGTGGTGTGTTGATGGTACATATATTCTATCTAACCTAGATGATCTGTTATGTGCATGGTTTCTGTGCGTTGTATCGTGACTGTTGGGGTGTTTGTGCCTGAATGCGTCTACTAGGTTATGTGTGTCAATTATGTATTGCAATGTATCGAGTTGATTCATGTCGTCTCGGCCAGCTCTTCTTAACTGCGTTTTCACTTCCCCGCCTATTATGTCAGCCGAAGCTAAACAACAATTAAAATCACCTGCTAAAACAACATGCCTCCCTCTGAATGTCTGTGCTAATAGGTTTTCTAAGTGTTCGAAGAATTGTGGTTGGTAGCTGTAATTTGCTGGGGCATGTATGTTGACTAAAGCGTATGTGTGTGTGTTGTTTCTAACGTGTATGATGGTAATGTCTCTTTGGTCGTCCTTGTGTGTGCCAGTAATTTCCCATTTGTCTGAAGTCTGCAGTATAGCGGTTCCAGAACCCGTACGATGTGTCGACAGGCTGAAGCATGAGTGTCTGAGCCCTAATTGTGTAGTGATTTGCTTTGCGTGTGTGTATTCGCATATGTTTGTTTCTTGTAGGAGAATGAAATCGGGTTTGTATTTGTGTATGAGTGTGACGATGTGTTTTTGTTTTGTGCGTAAACCTGAAATGTTCAGACTAATAATAACAATATCATTAGTCATCATAAATTAATCAAAACAAGCAAATTATATTGTTGACTAACAGTAATAAGAAATCAGATACGAACGAGGTTGTCTAGTTGAGATAGTTATTTTTTCTTGTTGTCTTGGTGCAGACGTGATCTGATTGTAGATGTTAAAACAGTAGGCCATCTTCTTCGGTGTCAGTGTCAGTGTCAGTAGTGTTCTTAGATGTCAATTCTGATTTAGTTATATCATCAAAGGTGTCGTTGCTGATGGTTTCGTCAGTATTTTCGGTTTGTCTTTCCTTCTTTTTTTGGCGTTGATTTGGTTGGTGAGTTTTCTTCTTCTTCTTCCTTAGTACTGCTTGTTGAGTTTGGACTTAATCCTCGTAGTTGTCTTTTTCTGGTTTTGGAGTGGTAAACAGTTGTAAAGGGTTCTTCTGTTTGCGTTTCCAGAATGTAGTTTTCTTGATTGTCTGTTGGCGTATCCGTTTGTTGATTTTTCTTGTTGTGTGGGCTGTTGTTCAAATTGTTTTCCGCGTTGTTCGTTTTGTTGATGTTGTGCTGGTCCTTGCCTTCTCAGAGGTGGAAAATTTATTACATCTTCTTGTGCCACAACAGGCTTGTTTGTATGTTTGGCTGGACATTTGTTGGACCAGTGGTCGTCCATACCACACACATGACAAGCAGTTCTCCTGCTGGGCAATGTTATCAGAATTTTGTGAGTGTTTTTGGTAACCCCTGTTATGTTTAGATTTATGTAATGGGGGATGTCCTGGACGGGGTTACATAAGGCTCCCCATTTACCTCCAGAGTTTTTTAGTGGAAATACCTCCACATTCGGTCCCCAGTGGCATGTACGGCGATTGCCTTAACACCCTCTATCTTCATTGCCGCTGGGATCCAATGCAAAGTAAGTTTTTGCCTTTCTTTGTCTACATGCTCCAGACAAATATTGATGTCCGAATTCGGTACTTGTAACTTGTACCCGGTGTAGCTTATCGTACAGTTTGACATGCATGTCTTCTGTTAAAGTCACGAACCACCGTGTCGGTGACTCATACCTGTGTAGACTGGCTATTGCTGCCTAGCGGCACGCCAGCCAGTCCAGCGAGTGCGCTCGCTATGAACGCTGGCGTCGACTTGGCTGCGGCTCCAGGGCCGGACAGTGACACAACAATTGTACCTGAGCGGTGGAGCAGGTTTCCGTTGAGCACATCTGACGCCAGTGTTAGAGATGAACTTGTCATTTTCTATCAATATCCTTTAGAATAACACACTTGAATAACAAACTTTCTTTTCAATACGTAAACTCCGTATATAATGAATTTCACACAGTATATGTTTTCGGCACAAAGAAAACCGCTATAGCTATTGCTATATCACGTAAATTGTATTAGTAATACTACTTTGATCTGAGCTAACCAAACAGGGGATTGTCCGATGTCCGATGTCCATTTTCAGAAAAAAAAAGAAACTTTCCACCTTGTGAACCAGCCTCTGTGGCATTGGTTATTTTCCTGGTGGTTCATATTGCGGTGTAGGTTTGTTTGTTTCTTTGTGCCAGTGATAGCTGGCTTATCTTGTTGACGGTTCTATGCATATGTTGTCAGCTGGGGGTTTCGTTGGTCGGCAAGTTTTGCGTTAGAGTATATCTTTTTAGGTGGCTTCTTCTGTCAGTGTTGGCTTCTGGCTTGAAACTTTTTTGCTATGGTGCAGTCGTTATGCTGGTTCCTTGTACGATTATTAGTTAATCGTCCTTTTCTTCTGGGGTGGTGTCGGTGTGTTCTTCCTCTGAGCTGGAGCTGGACCATGCGTCTTCTTGTTTTTGGCGTTCTTCTTTCATTTTCTTGGAGAGGAGTAACATCTCCTTTGCATATTGCTGTTTCCATGCGCGACTCCATGCGGGCTCCTTTATTCCTCGCCTGATCTGTCTTTCGTTCCGTGTGCATACATCTGTAAATATGTCATCTCTTTCCTTTTTTGTTGATTCTTTCTTGTAGACGCCCCAGTCTTCTTTCGGGTTGTCTGTGTTCTCCTTCGTACTTTCTTGATGAATCTGGCGGGTATCTGGTTCCTCCTGGGGCATCTCGGCTGTACTGGTGTCTCTAATTTGCTGTTGGTGGTTGGTCTGAGTTTTTGCTTCAGCTAGCATCTTCTTGGCTCCTTTCTTGTGTATTGTCTTCACTAGTTTATCGATGTTTTTCTGTTGAGTCTCATCTGGCGGTTTCTCTGTGTTCTTTTCATTGGGTTCGTCTGGCTTGTTTTGGGATAATTCCCTTTCAGCTTGTTGCATTTGTCTCTCCGCCTTGATGTCCCGTAGAATTTCTTCGTTTTTCTTGGTCGCCTCGATCATGTTCTCCACCTCTTGTGTTATGTTTCGCTTGATCTCCTTTAGTTCCTCGAGCAGTTTTTCGCTGTCGCTATTCAGAGATGGTGCTTGCAGTGTCTTGATCTGCTTCTTTAGCTCGTCGATCTGGCTCTGCAGCATTGCTCTTTCATTTTGCGAGATTCCTGTGGCTGTCTCGCACCTCCTCATTGCTTCCTTGAATGGTGTCTTGTTGACAATGGCGAGTTTTAACACGTCTCTGTGTCTTTGGAGGTACGGACATCCCAGGTATCGTGCTCCATGATGTCCCATGCAGTTGGCGCACTTACGGTTTCTGTTAGGCGCCTTGAAGTCCACGTCCAGCTTGGCTAGCGGACACTCCCTAAACGCGTGGTGCTCGGCGCAGTATCGGCAGATGTCTGTTTTACTGCGGCATATGGCTCTGCTGTGGCCGGCCCTCTGGCACCTGGAGCACTGAGTTACTCTTGGAATAAATCTCTCTGGTAGTTGTACTTGCTTGTTGATGGTCACTGTTGTCGGCATTTCGCTCCCCTCACTGGTCACCACCACCAGCGTCGTAGGTATCTTGGAGTATGTTATATCCGCTCCGCTTTTACGACTATGATGCTGCGATTTTCCTCCTGTAGCTTCTTTAGGATTTCATCGTCCGTTAGCTCCACATGAATCCGTTTCACGACCCATCTGACTGACTTTGTGTCGGTTTTACCGGTTCTGGTGTCTTTCTCCTCCTTCTTCTCAGCTGTCTTGGCTCTTGTCTGAGGTGGGCTGATATCCGTCTTTCTCGTGGTAGCATCACTTGATTTGGCTGTAGCTAAATGATCTTTACTGCAGCTAGCAGGCAGGTTCTCCACATTCGTCCCTCTGTGCAGGCTTGGCGGCTCCAACGCTGCACATCTTGTGAGTCTGCTGCTTCTTAGAGTTTGCTTTTGCGAACCATTTTCCTCCCCCGTATCAGGCTTCTTGATAATTTACGGCGACTTGTACTTAATAGCGCTGAAAAGTGCTGTCAAGCGAATCGGGCTGATGAATGTGAACAGGGGATTCAAAGTTTATACGTATTTATACGTTGTGAAGAGAAACCAGAGTAATAATGGTTGGGCGTCCATTGGGGGACAGTCGTTAACATCGTGCACGGATCTTGCAGTGTTGAAACATTATATATATTGCATTAACAAGCACAATTTATTATTTTTAGCAGCAAAAGTATTTTATACTTTAGGACGTCAAATTATTGTGTTAAATGTGAATAGGTCGTCGCATTATATTAAACATTTAACAATTAATATAACTAATTGCTTCTTTATAAAAACGTTTGCGAGTTATGTCCCTTGCAAAAAAATAAAATGAATATTATGTTCCCGTGAAAAAGAGGTATTTGTTTCCCCCTAAATTTCGCTTCAGTTATCAGTTATCAGTTGGGGTATCTTCATTGCACTCCGGACATGTCCATAGGTGCTCAGATCCTCACCCCCCCCCCCCCCCCCCCAGCATATGCATCAGCGTCTGGTGGCTAATATTGCCAGTTCTGTGTTTGTTGACGAGTCGCCTTGTTTTCCCGATGTACCTCTGGACAGCAATGTGGATTCACTGACGTCAAAGTCCTCTGTTCTCGCCATATCTTTGAGGACGTTAATAATATCGGCACGATCCATGGGCTGGCCATCTACAGGGGGTGCAGAGTCAGCCAATTTATCAGCTAGTTCATTTCCCTCGACTCCCGCATGTCCCGGGATGAAGATGAAGGTGACTTTACGGACAGCAGACTTCCTCAACGACCCAGTCCACTGTCTACGTACATATCCAGCTTCGACTTTCTGAATCATGCTCATTGAATCACTTAGTACACACACGTTAGTATAATGCTGTGATTCCAGCCATATGAAAACCTGTAACTGCCATCACCTCCATCGTCATGCTGCTCGTGGTCATAGAGTGGGCACCACTAGATTCTTGAACTGTTCGGCCCGCTGAACGGGCTGTACATGCCCACGCACTTCTCTGCTGCTTTATATCAGATCCATCTGTATAGATGAGCACTTTGAGGCTATCTGAGTGTTAATGGATGAGCGCGTTGACCTCTGCATTGACAGCGGCAGTGTTCTGCTCTCTGCACCGTCTGTCGAGTGTGATAATGCAGGAGAAAGTGCACTTAAAAGCTGGAGGCACCGGCACCCATTCCTTGCCGGGGTTGATACTGGTAAGACTGCAGACCTGTCTGACGACATCTTCCGTCCGACCCATCCATGATTTTCCCCTCTTTAGCCTGTCACCCTTTTCTCTGAATATAGTGTCATACAGAGGTTGCTGCTAATCTGCACTTATTTTTAAGTATGCACGAGCTCTCCAGATCTTGATCCTGTGTTCCATTGTCGGGAAGTCAAGGAGGTATCTCATTGCTACACAGCTGGTGTCTTTCGTGCAGCCCAAAATGATGCGCATGGCTTCGTTTTGTAAATTTCGCTTACCAAGTGCATAGGTCGTCGAGAGCAGTGTTGACATCTCCATTTGATGAAAAAGCACCAAAATCGACCCAAAAAAGCACTAAAGAACACCAAATTTTTTTAGGAAACACCAAAAAAAAAAAAGCACCAACTGTTTTTATTACAAATGTAACAAGGTAGCACAGTATAATTTATTATTATCACTTCATATTACAATGAAGTTTATTCCAGATCCGCCAAATCCCAATCAGAACTACTTTCGAGCCAAAAAAGCACCAAACTGCAATACTAATTTTTGGGAAATCACTAAAACAAGCACTGGTGGTATTCATTCAAAATGTTATAAAGTAGCACATTATAATTTATTATTATCACTGAATATTAGAATGAAGTTTATTCCAGATCTTCCAAATCCCTGTCAAACAACTCCTCTTCAGTTTCTGTAGCTATTTCCTGCTGTGTTTGCTCCTGCGATGATGAGGATGTGGAGGATGATTGAAAGAAACATGTATATGCCTCCTGTGATCCAATTTGTCGCAGAATATCCTTAGGTAGTTTATAATCATGACAGCATTTGCCATATCTTTTCATTCCATATCTAATAGTCAAAACAGCTGTCAAACTCTTGATGCTCAGTTTGTTCCGCAATTTTGATTGTATAACTCCCATCTGACTGAAAATACGCTCCACGTCCGCATTAGAATGAGGTAAAATGAGCACAGTTAAAGCTAAATCTGTAAGATCTTGGAAAGGATTTTCACCGGTGGCATACCTGTATGAGGCTATTTCTGCCCACGGTCCAAGTGTGTCAGAGGTCTGTGTCCACTGCATATGATGAAGTTTTCTCCACTGGAAATCGATGCGGGTGAGAGTAGCTGCATCTTCTTCAAACATTTTAGCAAGATCCAATATACAGGGCTTCATTGGCTGTAGACATTCACTTCCACTAAGACATGACATGGACTGCAACACTCGAACGTTATCGGGTGTACGTAAACGCAGCTGTGTCAGTAGCTCTATTAAAAACTGTATGCACCTTCACGAATTTCTTTCTCCCTGTACTTTGCTTGACGAAGACTTGAGTTAGAAAACCAGTTATATGTTTCTCTAAAGCAGCTGCAGCCTGTGACACTGCCAGCTGAAGGGAATGATATACACACATAACTAGTACCAGATGAGGAACTTCGGATTTTAATATTGTATACACTCCATTGTTTACACCTGTCATGACAGATGCATTGTCATCGCCGAGTGCAACTAGTCTTTGCAACTCAAGTCCATTCTTGTGTAAACAATCTTTTAACGCATTGCATATTACCTGCGCGTTGCAGCCACTCACTCACTTCAACTAAGTCTAGGTAAGTAACAAAAAACTGCTTTCTTGTCTCTGAATAGTACCCAATAGCTACTCCAAGTAGCTTAGTTTCAGAAATGTCATTGCTCTCATCAATCAATAAGCATTATTTACTTTTGCCAATATCAGCTATCAAGTCTGTTGTTAAATATGGTGCAAGCACATTTGAAATAACTGTTCTGCACTTAGTTCTCGTAAACTTAAAGTTCTTGCAACCTTTGCTGTCACCAAAGTGTACCTTGCAGAGTTCACTTAAATGGTCAACAACGCGCAGCGAACAATGGCCAGCAATGAAGAAAGACATGCATCCTTCTGTTTCTATGACGTCATCTTTCAGTTTGTCAAATGCAATTGTTGTTTATCTTTGTGTACTGAATGGTTGTTCGGCTTTCTGATATTTCGTTGTATTCTAGTGCCCCTCAGTATCACTTAACCTGGCTACCATTGAAAATTTGCAGTATTTGCAAAAACACAGAATTATCCCATTCAGTAGTATACAATGCGGAAACATGTATTATTTGTGGTCGTTTTTGTTGAGCGGCCGCGCTATTAATCCTTATATATTTGTTATCCCACCCCTACTTGACCTTGCGAAAACGGACCTCAATTGATCTTTAATCTAACAAGGGGTGTAACTCATGAAACACACATTGACTGGGTTATTGCGGTTTTCTCCCTTTGTTAAAGATAAATTATACTTTATGTTTATTTTTTTAGTTATTTTTTTTTTTCAACTGAAAATAAAAGATAGCGGTTATTAGTAGTCTGTAGTGGATGGCGTTAATCACTATCATCATACGGTCTCAGAGCTTTAAATGAAAACTTTAATAAAGTAAAGATGGTGGTTAGTAGCGGGTGTAGTGGTCGGGGGGGGGGGCTGTGTGTGTTATGTGTGTATCCAGGAGCAGGGTAGACCTACATGGGATGGGGGCGCAGTGGTGGTGCGGGGCGAGGGCTGACACAAGAACAGGTGAGGCTCGGTGGGTTCAAGTTCCATAAAATACGTGACGTTGGTGGGTAGGTGTCTATTATTAGTCATGGATCCCGGGCGGCGGGTGCGATCGAGCGAACCGGACCTGACTTCGGCACGCGAGCAGGGCGAGGCGGGGTGGGTTCGAGTCCCTTAAAATATGCTGTATGGGTGGGTAAGTGGTTATTATTAGTCATGGATCCGATGTGGAAACATCCTCTTACGGCTTTGATTGCAGGATCAAATGGGAGTGAAAAATCCGTCTTTGTCCACAATTTCTTGGCTCATCTACTAGACATGATCTATCCGATTCCAAAGGAGAATATGTGGTACTACGGAGAATGGCAATGGCAATCCATTATGAAACTATGAGGGCATTCAATTTAACGAAGGCTTGCCAGATATGGAACAGTGGACAGGCGATAGACGTCGGCTAGTGGTAATAGATAACCTAATGTCCGAGACAGATGATAGGGTGACTAAGCTATTCACTAAGGGTAGTCATAATCGCAACCTCAGCGTCATGTATATAGTCCAGAATCTCTTTGGGAAGAATAAAGAGCAAAGAACCATTAGTTTGAATTCACACTACCTAGTGGTGTTTAAGAACCCACTTGACGGGTATCATATTACCAATCTAGCCAAACAGATGTACCCAGGCCGCGTGTCATATGTCAAAGAGATTTTTAAGGACGCGACATCGGCTCACACGGTTATTTGGATTTTTGACCTTCAACAGGAAACACCGGTTCTTCTTCTTCTTCGTTCATCCGGAGTTTTTTTTCGGACGTGATTGCATTGTGCCTGTTTACAGCAGAGCTGCGATTCTTGCGCCGTTAGGCCGAAACATCCGACTTCTGCGGGCATTTGTTGACCGGGTTAACCTTCCCGGGGGTTTCTTAGAAACACCGGTTCGATTCTGCTCACAAAGTCATATATTTCCAGAGCAGCCTAAAGTCGTCTACGTCCCTAAATAATATGTCCAACCGGGTGAAACGTCACGGACTATGCTGCGGTTTCTGGGCGAGGTGAAGCCGGCTGACGTGAAAGCCGTAATTAAATCGGCATCCCTGGATCTCGTCCAATCAATTTGCGAGTGCTGTCACAATGTGTTAAAAGGTAATGTTCCACTGACACCGGCTCAGAAGAGGCGTTTGCAGTGGTATAAGAACAGTCTGGGAGCGCTCACGCGTACCAGACTATCTATCAAGAAGTGGAAACAAATATTGCAACAAGGTGGTTTCATAGTTGCCTTTTCAAGGCCTATTCTAAACGTGTTGAAAGGCATCGTGGGCTTATAATGAAAAAAATTATCCTGATCAACCTCGGATGCTGGAAAAACCCTACGTACCACCCGACACACTTACAGATAACTTGCATGACTTGGGTCATCAAATGCAACAAGTCCTGGAAATAGAAGATCTACCACCGCGGAAAAAAGCCCACGTGTATCAACAAACTTTGCAGCGGTATCTGAATCGACTTAAGCAGTACAGGCATAAGCCATTAGGGACAGTGGATATCAAGCAACAAAAACCCGAAGTCAGCACTTTACCGGCTTCAGAAGCCGAGAACCTCTTCAACCAACACCGGCTAAAAGTCAAGTAACACCGGCTAAAAGTCAAGTAGTCGAGGCCAAAATAGTCGAGACAACACCACCTTACAAGCTCAGACGAAATAAGAAGAAGAGTAAGATAGCTACACCCAAGTGGGAAAAATGGCCTCGCAAATAAGAAAGTACTACTTCGACCCTAAGAAACCCGGAGCCTACGGCGGAGCCGCCGCTTTAAAACGGAATACTAAATTGAAGAATATAGAGACTTGTCTACGACATCAAGATAATGTACCTTACATAAACCAATCCGTCGTCGCTTCTAGAGATGTCAAACCATAACCGGTGGTATAAATCAACAGTTTCAGGCCGACTTGATAGATACGAGACAATTACAAAGATACAATGATGAGATGTCGTACCTAGTGACGTGTCTCAGTGCGTTTAGTAAATATGCTTGGGCCATCCCGATCAAGAAGATAACAGGGAAAGAGCTAGTGGACGCCTTGAGTAAAATATTTGCTGATAGACAACCGATAAATTTTCAGACTGATAAAGGATTAGAAGTTGTCAACCGGACGTTCTTAAAATTTTTGAAAGATCGAGGTGTGCATTACATTACACTGAGAATGAGGATGTGAAAGCCGTGATAGTGGAAAGATTCAATCGAACCCTGAAAGAAAAAATGTGGCGCTATCTTATGCAATAAGCCACTATCGTTGAATGAAAACATAAAAGTTCAACAATAAAATTGCACAAAAATTAAAAATTAAATATATCTTTGTTGTTTCCCATTTGAATGTTTCATGTACAAATTTAATTTTTAATTTTTGTGCAATTTTATTGTTGAAATTTTATGTATTTCACCATTATTCTAGGTCTGATATCTTCCAAGCTTGAAAATGTAACGTCAGCACTGAAGTCCCGGCACTGAATGAGATCTTTGTGGTTAAAAGTATTTCCACCGTGTTGAATGAGTAACGACTCAGCGGTACGTGAGTCGAGGTCGAGAGCTGATTCATGATAGGAACCGTCCTTAGTAGTGGGACCATGGCGTCTCCGACTGGTCGCGCTGCTATGAGATCGCAGTAGACTAGACATTCTGCAGGTCGTTATTCAGGTCTATCGTCGCTTGGCCTTCAATTATATCTAATATCTCTTGCAACTTCTCACTAAATGTAACAGTGGCCCCGGGTTCCAGTATTTTCACAGTGACTTTCTTTGATGCCATGTCGAAATGGAATAGAACACAGAGCTGGTCGCCCACCTTCCGATCTTTCATTATTCGATTCAGAGCAGCTATAACCGCGTCTGGTGAACTGTACAGGCCCGGGGGACAAGCCTTTCTTATCACTCTGCCTTTGGGTGGGATGTATCTTATCCACACTTCTGAGATCCAACTGCTGAATGACTTGGGATAGCCGAACCACTTGACTAAATACTGTTTACCACCACCTCGCCTGGGTCTTTCTTGTAAGACTGTTTCGACGCGATACACTTGCTTGTCTCCAACGAGTTGTATTTCTTCTCGGTATGCCGAAAATATAATGAGAAATGTAAGAGATGATATAAATAAGGAGCTATATGATGCCCTAAATATCGGTGGTCTTGACATACCAGAGATTCGGTATGCTGATGATACAGTATTGCTATCCACAACACAGACTGGTATAGAAAACCTAATAGCCTCAACCCAATCGAATAGTGAAAATCACAACTTATATCTTAACATAGCAAAAACAAAGATAATGCATACAGATGGAGAAAGAAATATATGTTAATGAGGAAAAATTGGAGGTGGTGGAAAATTTGAATATCTTGGGTCATTGATTACCAACAACGGTGACACAATGAAAGAAATTAAACGACGACTATCAATTGCTCTTCAAAGACTAAACAACTTAATAAATTATGGAATGGGACAGACAGAACTACAAAAATTAGATTTTTAAGAGCATGCATCTTTCCCATTGCAACATACGCCTGTGAGACCTGGACACTTACTAAACAAGCTGAACAGCGCATAAATGCCTTTGAATATAAATGTTATAGACGAGTTCTAAGAATATCTTGGGTAAAGAAAAGAACAAATGCATCCATACTTCAAGAGCTGAATATTGAAGAAGGTTGGCTATTAAAGACGATAAAATAAAGAAAATTGAAATATTTTGGTCACTTGAAACGTCACGAAAGTTTGGAGAGAACAATAATGGAGGGGTATATGCCTGGGAAGAGAGGAAGAGGAAGGTCAAAGAGAAGATGGGTGCAGAATGTGGCGGATGATCTCCAGATGGGTGTATCGGACGCGGGACATCTTGCTTATGATCGAGAGGTTTTCCGGAAGGTTGTTATGGGAGCGAGGTTCTGCAAAGGACATGCTACTGAATGAATGAATGAATGAATGAATGAATGAATGAATGAGCCTTTAAGTTCTTCCCCTGAATCGTCTTTTAGCACATACGTCACCGGACTGGTCTGGTTTATACGTCTGACGGTAAACAATTCTTCTGTCCACGAGGGCATATATCCCTTTTTAAAAGGTTGTTTGGGTTGAGCCAGTCGGACTCGATCGCCGGCTGTAAAATGCAATTTTCTATCGATCTTCTTCTGATACAAGTTATTCCACACATCTTGATTCGTATAGTTGACTTGTACGGGCACTATGCGAATACTTCTGTGATACGAACCGTTGTAGTTTCGAATCAGTTTATCTTTCACATCGACATAGCGAAGTTTATTGGTCTTGGTGAAATAGCGCCACATTTTTTTTTCTTTCAGGGTTCGATTGAATCTTTCCACTATCACGGCTTTCACATCCTCATTCTCAGTGGTAAAGAAATGCACACCTCGATCTTTCAGAAATTTTAAGACGGCCCGGTAGACAAATTCCGATCTTTTATCAGTCTGAAAATTTATCGGTTGTCTATCAGCAAATATTTTACTCACGGCATCCACTAGCTCTTTCCCTGTTTTCTTCTTGATCGGGATGGCCCAAGATTATTTATTAAATACATCGAGACATGTCACTAGTTACGAGATCCCGTCATTGTATCTTTGTAATTGTCTCATAACTATCAAGTCGGCTTTAAACTGTTGATTTATACCACCGGTTATGATTTGACGTCTCTGGAAGCGACTACGGATCGGTTTATGTAAGGTATATGTATCTTGATGTCGTAGCCAAGTCTCTACCTTCTTCAATTTAGTATCCCGTTTTAAAGCGGCGGCTCCGCTGTAGGCTCCGGGTTTCTTAGGGTCGTAGTAATACTTTCTTATTTGCGAGGCCATTTTTCCCACTTGGGGGTAGTTATCTTACTCTTCTTCTTATTTCGCCTGAGCTTGTAAGGTGGTGTTGTCTCGACTATTTTGGGCTCGACTACTTGACTTTTAACCGGTGTTACTTGACCTTTAGCCGGTGTTGGTTGAAGCGGTTGAATAGGTGTTGGTTGAAGAGGTGTTTCGGCTACTGAAGCCGGTAAAGTGCTGACTTCGGGTTTTTTGTTCTTTGATATCCACTGTCCCTAATGGCTTATGCCTGTACTGCTCAAGTCGATTCAGATACCACTGCACAATTTATTGATACACGCGGGCTTTTTCCCGCGGTGATAGATCTTCGGTTTCCAGGACTTGTTGCATTTGATGATCCAAGTCATGCAAGTTATCAGTTAGTGTGTCGGGTGGTACGTAGGGTTTTTCCTGCATCCGAGGGTCGATCAGGATCATTTTCTTCATTATAAGCCCACGATGCCATTCAACACGTTTAGAATATGTCCTAATAAGGCGCCTATGAAGCCACCTTGTTGCAATATTTGTTTCCACTTCTTGATAGTCTCTTGCGCGTGAGAGCTCTTAGACTTCTTGTACCGCTGCAGGCGCCTCTTCTGAGCCGGTGTCAGTGGAACATTACCTTTTAAAACATTGTGACAGCACTTGCAAATTGATTGGACAAGATCCGGGGACGATGATTTAATTACGGCTTTCACGTCAGCCGGCTTCGCCTCGCCCAGAAACCGCAGCATGTCCCGTAACGTTTCACCCGGTTGGGCACATTATTTAGAGACATAGACGACTTGACGCTGCGCTGGAAATATATGACTTTGTAAGGGCCCCCGACTTTGTGCCAGCCCCTCGCCCCGCACCACCCCTGCTCCCCCACCCCACGTCGGTCTACCCCGCCCCTATATACACACTCATAACACACACACACACACACACACACACACACACACACACACACACACACCACTACACCCGCTACTAACCAACATCTTTACTTTATTAAAGTTTTGATTTGAAGCTCCACCTCGGATCCATGACTAATAATAACCACCTACAAAGCCATACAGCATATTTTATGGGACTCGAACCCACCCCGCCTCGCCCCGCTCGCGTGCCGAAGTCCGGTCCGGTTCGCCCCGAGCGCACCCGCCCGCCCTTGATCCATGACTAATAATAGACACCTACCCACCCACGTCACGTATTTTATGGGACTCGAACCCGTCCCGCCTCACCGGTTCTTGTGTCAGCCCCTCGCCCCGAATCACCCTTGCTCCCCCACCCCACGTCGGTCTACCCCGCCCCTGTATACACACATAACACACACACACACACACACACACACACACACCCCGACCACTACACTCGCTACTAACTACCATCTTTACTTTCTTAAAGTTTTCATTTGAAGCTCTGAGACCGTATGATGATATTGATTAACCCCATCCACTAAAGACTACTAATAACCACTATCTTTTATTTTCAGTTGAAAAAAAAATATAACTAGTTAGTTAGTCGTGGTTCCAACTTCACGGCAACGGGTTGTCCCCATATTGCTCCATTCCTGTGCCAGTGAATATCACACAAAATGCTCCTCACTGCCAAAAGTGAACAATGGAACAGACAGGAGTATCGGCAAGCCAACAGCCCGCACAGGTACACTGTGCATAATGCCGTCGCCAGAATGCCAACACAAAAGTCCTCCATGAAAAA
Organism: Cepaea nemoralis; assembly: GCA_014155875.1. NCBI lineage: Eukaryota > Metazoa > Mollusca > Gastropoda > Stylommatophora > Helicidae > Cepaea > Cepaea nemoralis. The sequence goes on along the minus strand of JACEFZ010010337.1, from coordinate 187,198 downwards.
TACAGTTCATCGTCGATGGAAATGGCAGTCACCAGAAAGACTTCATTGACCCGGGTTTTATCCCATATGACTCGGTCTCTTTCCACAGGACGACCCGCCGAAAGCGCCGCACAAAGCACGAACTCCGTACCTCCAGCGGCGACTCCCAGGAGTCTCCTGAAAAATGCACTCGTGAGCCGAAAAGGCAAACCAGTCAATCCAGCAACAGCCGGCCGCCATCGTTCCGAACATGCAGTTCACGCTACACACAACCGCGGACAGATGTAAAAGCATTCCACACGAAACTCACAGCTCACAGTGTCGCGCCACGCACTCACTCAGTAGCAGGGCGACGGAACCATATCCTCCTCAGTCGCCTCCTACGACATGCATGGTAGGCAACAGTGTTACCATTCAAATTAACTAAATAGCTATTAAATAACTAAATAATAAACATTACAAAGCATATCTTTAACGAAGGGAGAAAACCTCAATAATCCAGTTAATTTGTTTTTCATGGGTTATATCGCTTGTTAGATCAAAGGTCAATTGAGGTCCTTTTCAATTCAGGTGATGTCATCTTAACAACATTCAGTGTATTCAATATGATAGTACCGGAATGGAACAAGCTGGTGGAACGCAGAAGTAAAGAAAGCGGTAAAAGACAAAAAGGAAAATTATAAAATGTGGTTGAAAAGCAAACAGGAATGTGATTACATAGAATATAGTATATCGAGAAGACATGTGAATATAATAGTAAAGAGGGGAAAACATAAAAACTGGGAAGAGTATGGAGAAACCCTAAATAAAAACTAGAAGGAGGCAACTAGAAACTTCTACAAAAAGATAAGTGCAATGCGAACCAGAGGAGAACCCTTTGACCAACTGAAATAATTAAGAGCGAAAATGAAGAACCAATAAGTGAACGAAAACAAATCCTATTAAGATGGAAGAAGTATTTCGAACAACTTCTCAACATCCCACCAGATGTCACAGGAATTCAAGAAACCTACACAGATGCCACTGAAGAATTAGAACCTGACATATTAAAAGAAATTTTTTTTTAGAAACCATCAGATTAGCCCCATTGAACAAATCACCGGGACAAGATGAAATACCAAATGAACTAATTAAAGCAGCAAGAGAAGTATGAACTGCATGGCTACATAGACTATTCAACCATGTTTGGGTAGAACAACAGACACCACGAGACTGGGGAAACGCCATAATTATCATAATTTGGAAAAACAAAGGCAGCAAAAGAGAGTGCACACAATACAAAGGCTTTCCACTGTTGAGTCATACTGGGAAATATTTTGTAAAATTCTTGAGAAAAGATTATGAACAACTATAGAACCCCAGCTAAGTTAAACACAACTTGGATTTAGGAAAAACAAAGGATGCACAGATGCCATTTTTGCTCTTAGACACCTTATAGAAACATCAATCGAATTCAATGAAACACTCTACTTTAGCCTTTGTCGACCACGAAAAGGCATTTTATAGAGTAGATAGAACCAAGCTGTGGGAAATCCTTAAACAATATGGAGTGAGTACACATCTAACAAACCTATGTAGAAGCTTATACAACTAACTAGTGAATGCATAGTGAGGGCAACTGGGGGTCACTGCAGAACCCTTCACCATAATATCTGGAGTACGACGAGGTTGTGTCCTGTCCCCACTCTTGTTTATAACATATATAGACAACATATGTAAAGAAACCAGCCAAACATAGACCGCAAGAATACCGCATGACGAGAACACATAAGAATAACCATCTGCAAATCTAACCATTAAAGAACTCCTGTTTGCGGACGACCAGGCACTAATAGCAAAATCAGAAGCTGAATTACAAGACCACATGAATAGTCTAAACGAAATGTGTAGGGAACATAACATGAAAATTAGCACAAGCAAAACAGAGGTAATGACTATAACTAAAGAATAAAAAACAACAACAATTCACCTAAACGAACATCCCTTGAAACAAGTAAAGAGTTTCAAGTACCTAGGAAGTATAATCTCATCAAATGGCAGATCAGAAGACGAGATCGAAAATAGATGCAATAAGGACAAACCAACTCATTGGACAAATGGCACCAATACTAAAGATACAAACATGTATCAATAACTACTAAGAAAGCACTTTACAACACAATCTTCCTACCAACTCTATGCTACCAATGCCAAACCTGGACAATGACAGAAAAAGAGAAAAGAAAAATCACAACAACAGAAATGAGATTCCTGAGAAGAATACTCAACGTATCAAGAAGAGATAAGATCAGAAATGAAGAAATCAGGACTAAAGTGGGGATTATAGCAGCACTAGATTTTATTAGAAAGCAGCAAGTCAAATGGTTTGGCCATGCAAGTAGGTTACCAGTCAACAGCTACCACAACAAGCAATGATGTACAGACCAGATGGAAACAGAGGAAGAGGCCGACCACGTAAACGTTGGACGGAGGGAATAGCAGAGTCCTATGGGAATATCGATACATGAAACCCATAATCGGGCACTCTCACGATGTTTATACTTCACCTCGACACCGCAAGGTACATGAGGAACATGATGAGATGAGTACCGGAGTGGACTAGAAGTAGACTAAGGAGGTGAGGATATCGATAAGATATATAAAGAAGGGTTGTCAGGTTCAGATCTGAGCTGCCATCATAGGACAGTTCCCAGTTCGGTATGTAGGTCGGTCTGTCTTCGTTCTCTCACCAGGCATCCGAGAATGCAGACACGTCAGGCGGATGAGTGATGATAACCGTCCCTTCAGTAACGATCCCGAACTTCAATTGTCGATCAGATGAGCTGAGGTCATCGCTGTTTGCTAACAAATGCCAATCCATCAGAACACCCTATTTCACTGAGGCCATCATATTTCTCAGTACGTAAATGTCCTGACCTAAGACCGATGTAGGTGGTCCCCTGAAGAAAGCAGTCTCTCACAGAATTGTCCGTAGTGGATAGGACCACCGCCGATTCACTGCGTCACAGCAAGACGCTCCCACAGTCGAAAAATTCCGTCGGAGCATGGTAGCTCCTATACCAGACTGAACAGTCATCTCTGGCCACATCGTCGCTTGAATAAATCACATGTATACTACATGGCATATCAATAGAATGTTCTTACTTGTTGCAAGTTGGGGTAGGTGGTTTCCGGGCCTGACCTTCAGACTAGGTTGTAACTTGGCTGAAGAAGAGCTCTAAGGCAGAAGCCCAGTACGCTGCTCCAACACTGGGTAGTTTGCGGAATCACTGGCTTTTGGTACTGGCCTGGCTCCACCTTTCCATCTTTAGCATAGAACGGGTTGGTGCTTCACACTAGAAGGCTGACCCTGTAAGGAGAGCAACTAGTGATAGAATCCTGTAACAACCCTGCGTATTTGACTCATACACGGGCCGCTATGCCCTTAGTAATGGGTATACATATTACAATGTACTACCTAACCCTGTTCATCATACATATGGAGAGCGTGTATGAGAGAAGAATTGGAAAGAAGTCCTCATATAGGATCAGCTTCGTCTTGGAAGGCCTACGTTTCATAGTGTACAGGTCCAATATTCACAACACAGATGACACCCGGAACCTATTGGTACACCATTCCGTCTTTCTTCCTCTCACCCTTCATCCAAGTGTGGTTCCCATTTGGTTCTTAGTCCCACGCCAAATTTGAACAGCTGAGTCCTATCCAGCTCCTTCCCGTACCCGAGCCTGGCTGGAGAGTTCGGACTCACTTCTCCCCCTCTTCAATAAAAGGTAAGTTCTAGGACCTAACCAGGCAAGTCAAAAGTATACATGGTGTCTTCCCCATGTAGAGGAAGTCATCAAATCCCCGTTTAGCAGTGAAAATGAAAGGTCATCATTGAACACCACAGTAAACGGGGGGATACTAGAACAAGTAACAGGTTTCTCCTTTCTTGGACATATAATAACAGATGACGGCAGAGGTGAAAAAGCCATCAAAAAGAGAATAGGAATGGCCAAAAAAATGCTTTCAACGGCATGAAATCAGTATTAACATCTAGAGCAGGGGTGGCCAACCTTTTCAGCCTGAGGGCCAAATTTCAGAAATAATATTTCCTGCCGGATCACGCATATTTTTTTTTGTTAATTAAAGTGCTACAGCTTCGACCACATCGTCGCCTCCCAGTGGGTGAAATCGTGGTCAAACGTTTGCCTGGTTTAATGTTTAAAAAAAGAAAAAGAAATGAAATAGGTATTTTTTATTTATTTATTTTTTATATTTTTATTTATTTATTTATTTATTTATTTATTTGAAGAAAATGAAACATAACTGAGAATCAACCATATTTATTAGACAATTTTAAAAATATTTAAAAGTGAAACATCTGACTCTGTTCTGCAGATCTAAGTGCATCAAAGCTTATCTCGACTGATGTTGTCGCTACACACAAACAGTTTTCCAAATGAACATCAATAATTCGTGTTCTCACTTGTGATTTGATATGCTTGATGCGACTATAAAGCTGTTCACACGCATTAGTGTTTCCAAATATAGAAACCCTCGACAGAACATGCTTGTAAAACGCAGGATATGTTTCCGTGTCCAAATACGTTTTATAGAACTCTTCAAAACCAACTTGATGGAATGTCTACTTTAACTGTGTATCACAACACATTTCACAATGTTCCATTTGTAATCTTCCTGGTAATAAATTTGCGTCTACCGCGAATGGCGTTGCAAATGCACAAAACACAGCACATGATGTTGTTTTTAAAACCCTGAAAACGGTTTTCAAATTCGAGGTTTAAGTCAGATACCAAAGAAGCGTATTTATCTGCTGCCTCCTGTGTGACGTCTGGTTGCAATGACAATGTAGGAAAGTGAGTAAAGTTTTTTGTCCTCAACTGTTATTGCCAAAGACCAAATTTCATTTGACTGACAGAAATATGATCATACATTTTATTACTTAATTAATCTTTCCATTGAAGATGAGTATTAACGTCATGTAGGTGGCTAGTTATGTTGACCAGAAATGCAAAGTCGCAAACCCACTCTTTGTCTTCAAACTCTAGGATACTTTTTGACTTGCTTGCAAAGAGAATGACTATTTCTTGCTGCAAATCAAACACTCTTTTCAACAATTTGACATGGGTCAGCCATCTTACTTCTGCATAAAATGTAACGTCATTATAATCTGAGTCCAAAGACTTTATAAATTCTTGGAACTGACGGTGATTCAACCCGTTCGACTTAATGAAGGTCACTATTTTGACGACTAATTTCATGACATGGTCCATTTTGAGGGACTTCGAACATAAATTCTCCTGATGTATATTGCAATGAAAATTTAGCATTGAAGTATTACCGACTTTGGAGGCTTCATTTTCAATCAGTTTTACTAAACCTTCGTGTTTCCCAACCATTGCTGGCGCACCATCCGTTGTTAGACCCGATAAGTTTTTAAGTTGTAACGAAAAGCGATTCAATGTCGTTGTAACTGCCTCTAACAACTCTTGTGACTTAGTAGTGTCCTAGTGAGGGGATACATAGAGTCTGTTCTTTTGTATGGATGTGAAACGTGGACAATGGGCAGTCAAGCTGAAAAACATCTGATGGCTGCAGAAATGTGGTTTCTGAGGAGAATGCAAAGAATACCATGGACAGACAGAAAAACCAATGTCCAAGTACTACAGGAGACAAATAAAAATCGTAAATTGATTAGAGAAATTAGACGTAGACAGTCAAAAATTGTTTGGACATGTTATGAGAAGAAATGGATTGGAGAACTTAGTGACAACTGGCAAGATCGAAGGGAACAGACCAAGAGGAAGACCGAGAGGAAAATACCTGGATGGCTTGGCCACATGGCATGGACGAGACAGGAACACTGAGCTGATTCACGACTCCGGTGATCGAGTGAAATGGCGAGTCATGACTGCCCACGAATTCCGGCATGGCACATGATTGATTGATTGATTGATTGATTGAATAGTGTCCTTAAGTGGATACAGTGCCGCTAATTCTTCTGTCTTTTTAAAAAACATGGACATCAACACCCCTGATACAAATTGCCGGTTGGGCAGTATCTGCATATCTGTGCTTTCATGCAATGCTAGAACATAAAATATAAACTTGGGTGCTCGACTTTTCAAAGTATCTTCAATATGGTTTCCAATGTCGTCGACGTGCCTAGTAATAGTCTGACAAGACAGACTTAATTTTGAGAAATCCTTCTTCTTTTCTGGACACAGAATTTCAACGACGCTCTCCAGACAATCCTTAACCATTTCACCATCTGAATATGGCTTCGATTTTATTTGCTAATATTATGGCTTCTGCATAACTAGCTTTTACATAGCATGTTGACTCTAAACCCGCTCTAGTGAATATCTTTTGTTGTGCATAATTATTTTTTTTTTGGGGGGGGGGGGGGGGGGGGGGTGTAAAGTCATTTACTTGGTATGTCGAAATTGCCATTTGTACTTATCAAACTTATTTTCATGTTTAGTCTCGTAGTGCCGTTTGATGTTATACTCTTTCAAAACAGAAACAGATTCGTTGCGTGTCAAGCATATGGGCTTTGTTTTAATTTCCACGAAAGAAAAAAAGTTTATAATCCACCTGTCTTGAAAACTTCCTAATTCTTCTGTGAGGGGGGGGGGGGGGGAGAGAGAGAGAGAGAGAGAGAGAGAGAGAGAGAGAGAGAGAGAGAGAGAGAGAGAGAGAGAGAGAGAGAGAGAGAGAGAGAGAGAGAGAGAGAGAGAGAGAACACCACGGGTAATACTAATTAATAATAATTAATTAACTTAAATTACATAAATAAAACGTTTCAGGATTTACTTACCTATAGAATCGATATGGTAGACAGGATACTGGTTAAAATAGTTTGAACTCTTATTATAAATATGATAAATATGTATTTTAACGTTGATCGCAAAATCTCTCCAGACACAGTGGCGATAATAGAACTAAACTACAGAATAACACGGTACTTTGTCAGGCTGGACTGAAAGTAGTTATGACTATGGGCGTTGTGAGCTTCCGGAAGACGACGAAGACCACAGAACATATATCAGATCAAATAGCGGGATATTTGAAATAGCTAAAATCTATTAATGTTACCGAAAATGCGGGATATTTAAAATAGCTTAAAACCAATGATTTTTTTCAAAAATGCGAGATATTTCAAATTTCTCTTAGCTAAACTTAAAAATATATGATATGAACGACTCATGATGTAATGTTCTTTTGGTGATATGTACAATAAAGTTAACATTTATGTTCATTTGTCCTAGCTCTGCGGGCCGCAACATAAATTTCGGCGGGCCGTATACGGCCCGTGGACCCTTGTGTTGACCACCCTGATCTAGAGGGCTTAATAGTGCATTAAAAATGAGAATTGTCAAATGCTACGTATATTTAACGCCACTGTATGGCGCGGAAGCCTGGACATTGAACAAGCAGCTAGAAAGTCGCATAGAGGCCCTGGAGATGTGGATATACAGAAGAATATGTCGCATTTCATGGGAACAAAAACAATTAAATGCAGAGGTTCTAGAAAAACTGGGAATGAAGAGAGAGTTGATGAAAAAATAAAGAGGAGGCAAGTGAAATATAGTAAAAGACATGTTACTCTTGTAAAAACCATACTGGAAGGCAAGGCTGAGGGGCAAGCGAGCTAAAGGTAGACAACTATACAAGTAGGAAGATAACATCAAGATATGGACGAACATCAGTCTGACAGAATGAACAGTCAAGGCAAGAGACAGACAGTGTTGGAGATCCATTGCAGCCAACCTTCATTGTGGAGAGGGCACCTGACTGAATCTTAGATGACAGTGAGAAAATGAGAAATGTATTATACGATACCCAGAAAGCAGTGGTAAACTACTGAACGTAAATTTGCCAAGAAATCACGAACAGCTGAGGTTGACTGCAACGTCCTGTAAAGGATATGCAACCAACTTATGTTTAATATGATCCCTCCATCCATCATGTGCCATGCCGATAAACGTTGGCGGACATGTTTTGCCATCTCACTCGATCACAAGAGTCGTGGATCAGCTCCGTGTTCCTGTCTCGACCATGCCATTAGGCCAAGCCATCCAGGTATTTACTTCTCGGTCTCCCCCTTAATCTCTTCCCTTCAATCTTGCCAGTTGTCACCAAGTTCTCCAAGTCATTTTTTCTCATGACATGTCCAAAAAATGTCGACTGTCTACGTTAATTTCTCTAATCAGTTTACGATCTTCATTTGTTTCTTGAAAGACCTTGTTCATTGGTTTTTCTGTCTGTCCATGGTATTCTCTGCATTTTCTTCAGAAACCACATTTCCACAGCCATCAGATGTTTTTCAGCTTGACTGCTCATTGTCCACGCTTCACATCCATACAAAAGTATAGGTTTTGTGTAGCTCCTGAACTCTCTTTTTCTCGTTTCAATTGATATCTTTTTATTGGTCAATATGTTTTTCATCTTGCAAAAGGCTACCTTCGCAATGGCAATTCTTGTTCTAATCTCTTCAAGGCATCTCCCATAAGATGTTATGACTGTTCCGAGATAACTGTACCGATTAACTTGCAAGAATATGCCCATTTACTCGTATACTACATAGTGGTATATCCTTCTTCCCAGTGACGACCATAATCTATGTCTTCTTACTATTCAATTTTAACCCTAGTTGCTCACTGTGTGCAACAACCGCAATCTACTAAATGTTGCAGGTCCTGTTCATTGTCTGCAATAAAGACTGTATCATCTGCATATCTAATGTTATTGATGTATCTTCCCCCCATGTTGATTTCTTCCATATCTTCTATATTTCTGAAAATATTTTCACTGCACAGGAAGAAAAGATCTGTAGACATTACACATCTCTGTCCCACACCTCTTTTAATAGGCCGATTAATATGATACCCAATACAATACATTTAGTAGATGCGGTTGTTGTACACAGTGAATGGTTATAATTAAATTGTAAGAAACACAAGATTAAAGCCGTCACTAAGAAGATTGATCGATCGATTGATCTAGGAACCGACATCAAAGCATTCGGGGCATTCCCATAGGCGCTCCGTCCCCATCCTCAGCAGCCAGCGAAGAGTTCCAACACCAATAGTACCAGTAGCTATCTGATTATATGTCCGTCTCGCCTTTCCTTTGAGCGTCGAGCATCGGCCAGATCCCCTCGTCACACCTCGCTGCCTCATTCTTGCTAGTTCTTGATGGTCAATTTGCTCCTCCGAGGTATACATGTGCTCCCACAAGGCCGCAACCACGTCTGCCTTGTCAAGCATCAATACACTAAGAAGAAAGAAATACCACAATGTAACATACAGGTAAACTGGAATATTCTTAAACAAGTGCACCAGTACAACTATCTCGAAACAGACATAACACCGACCTTGAAGACATTTGAACAAACATCGATATGGCGAAGGAAGACTTTTACAAGATGGTAACCATACTGATCAATGAAAAAATGCCACATGAAGTGAGAAAAAGGGTATTGAAGTACTACATAGAACTTGTACTTTTGTAAGGATGCGAATCGTGGAAAATAAGCAGACAAGCTGAAGAACATCTAATGCATGTGGAGATGTGGTTTCTGAGAAAAATTCAAAGAATAGCATGGGCATACAGAAAAACCAATGACCAAGTCCTACGAGAAACAAATGAACACCGTAACTGATTAGAGAAATTAGACGTAGACAATCAACATTTTTGACACGTTATGAGAAGAAATAAATAGGAGAGCTTGGTGACAACTGGTAAGATTGAGGAGAAAAGAACAAAGGGAAGGCAGAGGCGTAAATATCTGGATGGTTTAGTCACGTGGTATGGTAAAGACAAGAACATGGAGCTGATCCATGACTCTGGTAATCGTGTGAGATGGTGAAACATGACCCCCTACGTTTATCGGCATGGCACATGAGGATATGAGAGCAATATAAAATAACACAAAGTAATGCAGCTCTTACAGAACACGATTACGGAAAACAGGTCAATGCGGCGACTTTTGTTCATCAGCAAATACATACACAAAACACAATATATACACACAGGAATGACACTACAGTGACTACATTAAATCAAACCAACGAGATGAGTGTGATGGAAACGCATTATGCAATATCAGAACTTATTTTCCATTTCAGAAGAAAATAAAACTCAACAAGAATGAACAGATAGACAAATCAAACTTTACGCACAGCGTTTAAAAATCTGTGGCGCAATTTGGCACCAGTAGAGCCGTCGCACAAAACGAGGTCTCCTTTCTATCAAAGAGTTGTAAACTCGTATACTACAGCAGAGGAAAGGGACGAAGATATGTAACATTCCTACTTCTCAAAAATCACCAGTTAACACGTTGTCGGGAAAGCCCAGACTGACTGGAGACGTTCAGCCGGAAAAACGTGTGAACTTGCCAACGGCGGTCAGAGTAGACCACAGGCCCGACACCTATTCGCAAACAGAGATAGAACGTTTAAATGCCACACGCCCCTCTGACATGTCTCCACCTTGTCGTGGTAGAAGGGCTTGCGTATTCCAATCCCCAGAGCTATGCCGACAGTAGCACCGCTACATGTCGGTGTGGTATAATAAAAACGTCCCTACCCTTTCCTATTTATGGACTCCCTTAAAAATAAACAAACCCTTACAATTACTGTTTAAGTAACTTACTTAATGTAGGAGAAAATAAAACAGCGATAGACTGACCGTGGCACAGCTAAATTTATTTTGGCTTGTTTTCTCTCCCGTATCTGGCCAATCCTGGCGAGGGGGAAAACAAAGACTGAAGCGGCCATTTCTAGTCAAGAGAACACACAAGAAAGTCGACCTTTCCCTTCGGGGAGAAGGTAGTTTGCCTTAAAAACATGATTCTATTCAAGCTATTGGTATGTTATCTACATTATTAAGATATATTTATGTATTACATAGACCAGTATGTTTAATTAAGAATTAGTTACAATTCTCTTAAACCAGGCTGGATGATGTTTACCAAAGAAACACATGTGGGCGCCACGCTGTAAATTTTCCTAGGTCTTACCATTTCAAATTCGTATGTTAATATCTTTTATAGGCATTATGAACTTATATCTAACTAAATAGTGTTTATAACCTATGAATAGTATGTGTACTGTAGTACACAGAGTATCAACTCTCATGTCAGAAACTCTTTTCAATTTAGGAAAGACTCCTGATTCATACTTCAGAGAAGAAAACTCGTTTCTGCCAATTTCATAGTCCTATGAAAAATAACTCCTATGCAATGGAACTATATATCCCTATCGATGCTTAGAAATCTGCAAATAATTTATGTACTGTAGAGATTGGACTTTAAAGAAACATTTTCTCAATGGAGGAGCAGACTCTTGATTTCATACTGCACAAGTAGAGAACTGGTGTCTGCCACTTTCAAATATCCTATGTAGTGTAAATGCACTGGTAAGGATGTCTCTGAACTTGTTTTATCCATGCGGGGACATACAAATGATTACGCATATTCCTGACTCTTACTTAGTCAGGGGATAAAATATTTTGCCACATTATAATCTGTAACTTGGAAATATAGTGCTAAATTTTAGTACCATTCTTTTGTTAACAGATTAGTAACCACTCCATATGAGGGTGAACATATAATCATTTCATAAAATAGTGTTAGGGACAGGCCATGTTTGAATATAAATTCATGAACAATTAAACGCGTGATGTAAATGCATGTTCGGATAGGATTCACTCCGCATCACCTCACTGTAGTAGGAACAGAAGCGAAGATTGATGTGAATAAATTGCTTGAATAATAGCAGTCCTTGACAAAATATATCACAGCGACTACTATCCTCATCTGCTGTACGCAGTGGGGGAAAACAATGTATGTTTTAAGTTATGGATTAACCCCTGAGAAAACCCAAAAACAAAGGCTCCCTGCATCAGCATTATGATTAATTATTATGTATGAGTATCATGTACTTAATATCAGAGAAATGTACATGTATGTCTTTTTCTGGTATGAGAATTTTCTTTGTTCTGATTGTTACTTTTTACTGTGGGAATATACATTTTAATGTTGCACCGTGGGATTAGAGGATGTTGATGTAAGAATACATATGTATGTCAGTACTTAAGAAGCCAATGGTGAATAGTCTTGACCTAGTGATAATTATAGTGCCGAAATGAAGACGCGGCATTAGAAACCACAGGGATTCTGTATAGGCTATTCTCTTCAAGTAATGAGAGAGACAATATCAACATGTTGGATGGACAGAATGACTTCACCCATCCAATAGTCCCAGTAACAACAGAACAAAATATAAGTGAGAAAATACCTTACTCACTATGAAGAGTCAGAATGGCTCTACTCAGCAATGAGGGACAGTGGAACATGGACACCCACTCCTTTCCCCTTCTCCCCTTGGTGTTTTGTATTTGTGTTTGTAATTGTGTTGTAAACCTTTTACCATAACACAGTAGGTTAATGCTAGTGTTGTATTCTTGTCATCCCTTTTCTATAGAAGAGAAGCAGGTGGTGGTTGAATTTGGTGGGACTATATCACTAACACTGGATCCTGGGTCAACAGCCATAAAGTGAATGTCCAAACCATAGTCTGGATCTAGCAATACCTCAATGTTTACTGCGGCGCTCAATAGCTCCATAGCGAGCAACAGAAAAGTTGAAGATAACTGATTGGGTGAGTGATTAAGTCCTATTTTCGTAGGAAGATCCAGGATGGACTTCAAGATCTAATAATCTACAAAGATGAAGATCAACAAAGTAACTGACAACAGTGACTCGTCAGTTATACGTTTGAGAAGTATCATCTATGGCCTCATCATTCAACAAAATCAGTGAAACTATGGGACAATCCTTCTACAAGTTATTAAAACTAACAACAGTGAGTAATCTTCAACTGTTGGTTGGATTACCAAGTTAATATCCACAATGGATAAGTCTTCGAAAGAACATCTCACAGCTGCAAAAGTCAAACATAAGGTTCCAGCCATGCAACACCAAGTTCTAGCTATGAACACCAACTCAAACAAATGGGAAGAAGACATTGAACCAATACAACCAAGGTGCCAACTGAAAACCATACCTACACCAGATTACCTCAAGGTTCCCAAACCTGAACACATAAAAAAAAGACCATATGAAAGCAGCTAGCGGAGTAAATGCCTCTACGCCTGCAACCACAGGAATCACCTGATGGCTTGCAACCCTGGATATGTGGTGGAGTCAATATTCTTCAGTTCCATGCCTGCAGCAGAATCCTGGAATTAATTCCAGATGAACCAAATGAATAACAAGCAGAATTGTATGTCTACACTGAAAGTAAATAATGAATCAGAACTCTGTGCTGGTCCCATGTCAGCCTAAATGCCAATAACGGTGGAATAGGTTATAGACTGATGACTAGGTGGGTGAAAAATCTGTGGGAACAAAATTGAGATTCGGATATTATAAGCCGAGACGCTGAAAGGTAGGCATCCTTTTCATCAGATATGGTGATATAGGGAAGAACCTTAGTCCAAGACCAAAGATGCATCTCCTGAAGGTATGACCAACCCAGGCCTCAATTTCACACTGACACCGAGCCGTTCGCAAAGAAGATTCTTGAATTCAGCTCCACGGAGGAGATATGTGGTGAATTTATTTCATAATAAGGATTATAAGTTGTTCCGCAACAAACTTCAGTGGACATTAAACATGACTGTGAGTATTTATTGCTGTCACGGATAAATATGGACATTAACTGCTTTGCACTGGAGAAGAATACCCATCCGCAATGCCTAAATGAACACTATAATTAATTAATTTAATTATTAGTATCAACTGTTTTCATGTGTGTGTTGTTTTCTTCTATGACATATAAAGAGTGTTAGTGGGTAATGAGGTAGAACCAATGATGGTTAAGGTAAATAGTATTTTGACATCAACTCATTATTTTTAGATATGATAATTGTACCTGGTGTCAGAAACAAATATATAGATGTTGGGTTTCTGCACCTAGACCAATGTGATTTTATCTAGGTACAATGAGTCGAGTAAGCAGAACCAATTTGTGGTTGTTGTGTTGTTTGTAATAACCTGGGTTTTTTTCTGGGGTCACTGGGTACTATGTTGTAATACTGCATATCATTCCCATGCCTGTCTGAAAATGCATAGTGTTTATTACACATCTATATATGTAATTGCAGATCTTGAGTTAATACCTGAACTGTTTGTCCAAAAGTGTTGTGTACATCAAGTAAATGTGGTGTCCAACAAGTGGTTGTTTATATGTTGTGAGCAATCAATATCCTTCTAGCACCATAGATAATGTAAAGGGTGATGAAGTGGGAAGGGAAACCTACACACAGATGCCATTGTTTCAAGGATTGAACTCTTTTCTCCTGGGATTTGTGGTAAATATCCCTGATCACCCTGCATTCTGACCAGTGACCAGAGAATCAATAATACCCCCTAGACATTTTAACGAATTATTCTCAGGAATTAAAATCCTCATCCCACATGTGTGGTCCCGCCCGGTACGGACTTCACCTAGTAGTGGAGTAGTCCGTGAATTTAAAACTCATGGTAAACATCACAATTGGTGTATTATTGTGGGTACATGAATTCAGGGAAAACCTCCCGCAGGTAAACCAAGTCACTTCAGAATGTTATAGTGTTAGTAACAGACCTAATCACTCATTAGTATGAGCTGAGTCAAGTGTTATAAGAACCCATAATGGCTCAGATAAATATAGGTTTTTTTTTTTGGTACAAAACTGTTCACAGGTAATATCTTGATTCTGGCAGATGCATCAGGTAGTTGGTTGTTGGGTATGAGATTTTTTTTTTTAAAAACTCATATTTTATATCTTATTGATGGGAAACTAAGACCAGTAATGAACCTCCAGTAGTAAAGTCTCTGGGATGGTAAACTCACATAAGATAGGTAATTCAGTGAATGTTTAGAATTCATAGTCATTCCCATTTGATGTTTGAGGTATGGTTCTGCTACTCTGGTATTCTCTTTAAATGGTTTAAAAGTGGTGTACTCATGAACACACTACTATATTATGTATCCATAAGGTTTATGTTCCTACATATGAATCATGTGTTAATTAATTATTTTGTCATTGATTATCATTGTATTTTCATGCTTGATCTGCTTGTATAATTCATGTAATATTGAAAAGTTACCAAGGCAGCAGAGAGTGATAGACAATTTTATAGATAATTAGGACAGATAAGTTAAAAATCCAATAAATTTTTTTTTAAGGGAAAAATTTAATCAACAAATGATGATTCAGTAGGAAAGTAAATAATACCTGAGAGATAAATTAAACCAGGGGAAAATAGCAGTAACGAAAGTAAATGAACTAAGGTTAAGGCCTAAACCACCACTTGCAAAAATGTAGACATAGTTAATGGAAGGGAAGGAATATTGTAAGAATTTGCAGTATATAGGGGCACCCTAATTTAATCCTTTTTTTCATATGACATAACATGTTCTACAACACCGGTAGTAAAGTAAAGTGAATAACTGATGGATACTTAGGAAGAAAAGCCATACCGACACTTATTCTACTCCACCGGTGATATGAGTAGTAGTATTAACTAACTCAGATGGCCCATATGTTAATAAATAGGGTCAAAACCAAAATATTCACCTGGTGATGTAAGTGAAACTGATCAACTCACTTACTGACCCAACAGAATATAAGGTATTTCATTAAATTATCCACCCCGATTCCATTATTAATGGTAGCGGAAACAGACCGTATAGGTATGTAAAAGGTATAATTAAAGAATTAACTTAAGAAATTGGAATTTCAAATAAACTTCAGGAGATACCGGAAAAAAATCTGTGCCAGTCTCTAGTCAGAGACTGAACATTTCAGAAATTGGCTCCTTAACTTTGAAATTTACAGTTTAATTCTCATTAAGTGAAATGTTCACTATGAGAAGTCCTCATCAAAAGGAGGAGAGAAACAACTTTTTAGTTAGCGATTAGCTTATGTATAGTTATTTCAATAATTGCCTAACTAACATTAATATTCTCATAAGGGAAGAATTAAGAAGGGCAAAATAAGTAATACAATAGAGGCGCGCGACTCAATTGTATTTTCTTTAAAACTAACCGAGTAACTAACTTCTAGATAATGCTCGAAGTCTACTAATAGGTAGATGAATCAGAAATCAATCGCAAGGCGAAACAGATTTCTACATCTCAGTTCTGACTAGGATTATATGCCAGCATTAAATATGTGAAAGCAGATCCAGACTAACAGAGATTAGCTTAAATAACTGATACGAATCAGTAAAAGCAACAATTAAATAAACAACTCTTGAAATAGATGCTGTTTATAAATAGGACGAACTCCTTGACGTGAAGACAGGGGAATCGCCTAAAACTTATACAGTGAACCCATGCTAGAAAAATGGAATATAGCTGTGTAAAAACCAAGCAAATTGGAGCAGATAGCTGAAGAATTGCTTGATATTTACTAGAGTAGGAATTTCAATCAGGAATCCAGCTAGTAAATTATATAACAGTTCAAAGATAGACCTTAGTCAATCTAAATAAATCCAGAGTTTCCACGTATTAAACGGATGAAAACAAAACTGGAGAGAAACATTAAGAGTACCTTACCTGTTATCTTGAGGACACAACTCAGGAGACGCCAGTATTAGAGGGATATACAGATGTAATAGTAATTTTACAAAAACTAGTAATCCACATCCATAACTGGAAAGTGAACCATCAACTTGATTGTCTGGAAGACTATCACAGGAATCACAAAAAGGGGCTTTTAACTTCTCACTGAACTGATTATATATGGTAGGAGACAATACGTCTGAACCTACATAACAATGTATGTTGCTAAGTTGAAAATAGTCTAAAACCTGGAGGGAGGCAGACGACGATCAATGTACGCCAAGCGACGCAAAATTGCTCGTAATTCAACACCAAAGTAACAAATACAGAGTGAAACTCAAACACATCAGGTTAGAATTACTAATAAGGATTCTAGCGTAAAATAGATCTCGATTAGAAGGAAAAGCAGAGAAAGTAAGCTAAGAATTACTTCATTTCTGATAGATTCAGGTTCCCCGGGTAATATTCGGTTCAGAACGGAAATCTAGAAAAGTTGGACCTTGTTTACATGTTAGACGAGATTCTCCGGGAAAACCCGCAAGAGAAAGGGACACCACTCTAATCAGTAGTTATCAAAACTGATCGGAAAATCCCATAACTCGACTAATAACCCAAACACATGATGTGTTGGATGAAAATGTATTCAACATTGACCATCTTTAGCTTCCTTTAAATATCAGATCTATAGTTAAAACAAACGTCTAACTTAAAGGGAGACGGGCGAGTTTAATATGCTATCAGTAGACGCAGAATTAACCGTCGGTTTTAACATAATCTCAAGATTGATAATCTAATGAGAGAGAAATCAAGCTTAATGATGATATTTCAATTGCTTCAAAAAGTCGGTTTGATGCAGACAAACTAGTACTTGAAAGTAACAAATTATCAGATAACCACTCATATTTCAAACAATAGCTGACAACAGTGGAGAGGGTGCTACACTTTTTCACTAAAAGGGAAGTAAGCCATTAAGGTTATGCCAGTTGTCGTGACTATAAGAAAATGGACGTGGCCCTGATAGATTATCTAACATAGGGAAGTAATGTAGGAAATTACAAAGGGATGGATACTAGGTGAGTCAATGTAAAGACGGAAATTGTAGAGTACTATTTGACCATTTATTTTCTGAAAGAAATAAATGGCTTAAATTGGGGAGGCGTGTGGTATAATAAAAACGTCCCTACCCTTTCCTATTTATGGACTCCCTTAAAAATAAACAAACCCTTACAATTACTGTTTAAGTAACTTACTTAATGTAGGAGAAAATAAAACAGCGATAGACTGACCGTGGCACAGCTAAATTTAGTTTGGCTTGTTTTCTCTCCCTTATCTGGCCAATCCTGGCGAGGGGGAAAACAAAGACTGAAGCGGCCATTTCTAGTCAAGAGAACACACAAGAAAGTCGACCTTTCCCTTCGGGGAGAAGGTAGTTTGCCTTAAAAACATGATTCTATTCAAGCTATTGGTATGTTATCTACATTATTAAGATATATTTATGTATTACATAGACCAGTATGTTTAATTAAGAATTAGTTACAATTCTCTTAAACCAGGCTGGATGATGTTTACCAAAGATACACATGTGGGCGCCACGCTGTAAATTTTCCTATGTCTTACAATTTCAAATCATTATGTTAATATCTTTTATAGGCATTATGAACTTATATCTAACTTTATAATCTACGAATATTATGTGTACTACAGAGTATCAACTCTCATGTCAGAAAATCTTTTCAATTTAGGAAAGACTCCTGATTCATACTTCAGAGAAGAAAACTCGTTTCTGCCAATTTCATAGTCCTATGAAAAATAACTCCTATGCAATGGAACTATATATCCCTATCGATGCTTAGAAATCTGCAAATAATTTATGTACTGTAGAGATTGGACTTTAAAGAAACATTTTCTCAATGGAGGAGCAGACTCTTGATTTCATACTGCACAAGTAGAGAACTGGTGTCTGCCACTTTCAAATATCCTATGTAGTGTAAATGCACTGGTAAGGATGTCTCTGAACTTGTTTTATCCATGCGGGGACATACAAATGATTACGCATATTCCTGACTCTTACTTAGTCAGGGGATAACATATTTTGCCACATTATAATCTGTAACTTGGACATATAGTGCTAAATTTTAGTACCATTCTTTTGTTAACAGATTAGTAACCACTCCATATGAGGGTGAACATATAATCATTTCATAAAATAGTGTGTGGGACAGGCCATGTTTGAATATAAATTCATGAACAATTAAAGTAAACGCGTGATGTAAATGCATGTTCGGATAGGATTCACTCCGCATCACCTCACTGTAGTAGGAACAGAAGCGAAGATTGACGTGAATAAATTGCTTGAATAATAGCAGTCCTTGACAAAATATATCACAGCGACTACTATCCTCATCTGCTGTACGCAGTGGGGGAAAACAATGTATGTTTTAAGTTATGGATTAACCCCTGAGAAAACCCAAAAACAAAGGCTCCCTGCATCAGCATTATGATTAATTATTATGTATGAGTATCATGTACTTAATATCAGAGAAATGTACATGTATGTTTTTTTTCTGGTATGAGAATTTTCTTTGTTCTGATTGTTACTTTTTACTGTGGGAATATACATTTTAATGTTGCACCGTGGGATTAGAGGATGTTGATGTAAGAATACATATGTATGTCAGTACTTAAGAAGCCAATGGTGAATAGTCTTGACCTAGTGATAATTATAGTGCCGAAATGAAGACGCGGCATTAGAAACCACAGGGATTCTGTATAGGCTATTCTCTTCAAGTAATGAGAGAGACAATATCAACATGTTGGATGGACAGAATGACTTCACCCATCCAATAGTCCCAGTAACAACAGAACAAAATATAAGTGAGAAAATACCTTACTCACTATGAAGAGTCAGAATGGCTCTACTCAGCAATGAGGGATAGTGGAACATGGACACCCACTCCTTTCCCCTTCTCCCCTTGGTGTTTTGTATTTGTGTTTGTAATTGTGTTGTAAACCTTTTACCATAACACAGTAGGTTAATGCTAGTGTTGTATTCTTTGTCATCCCTTTTCTATAGAAGAGAAGCAGGTGGTGGTTGAATTTGGTGGGACTATATCACTAACACTGGATCCTGGGTCAACAGCCATAAAGTGAATGTCCAAACCATAGTCTGGATCTAGCAATACCTCAATGTTTACTGCGGCGCTCAATAGCTCCATAGCGAGCAACAGAAAAGTTGAAGATAACTGATTGGGTGAGTGATTAAGTCCTATTTTCGTAGGAAGATCCAGGATGGACTTCAAGATCTAATAATCTACAAAGATGAAGATCAACAAAGTAACTGACAACAGTGACTCGTCAGTTATACGTTTGAGAAGTATCATCTATGGCCTCATCATTCAACAAAATCAGTGAAACTATGGGACAATCCTTCTACAAGTTATTAAAACTAACAACAGTGAGTAATCTTCAACTGTTGGTTGGATTACCAAGTTAATATCCACAATGGATAAGTCTTCGAAAGAACATCTCACAGCTGCAAAAGTCAAACATAAGGTTCCAGCCATGCAACACCAAGTTCTAGCTATGAACACCAACTCAAACAAATGGGAAGAAGACATTGAACCAATACAACCAAGGTGCCAACTGAAAACCATACCTACACCAGATTACCTCAAGGTTCCCAAACCTGAACACATAAAAAAAAAGACCATATGAAAGCAGCTAGCGGAGTAAATGCCTCTACGCCTGCAACCACAGGAATCACCTGATGGCTTGCAACCCTGGATATGTGGTGGAATAAATATTCTTCAGTTCCATGCCTGCAGCAGAATCCTGGAATTAATTCCAGATGAACCAAATGAATAACAAGCAGAATTGTATGTCTACACTGAAAGTAAATAATGAATCAGAACTCTGTGCTGGTCCCATGTCAGCCTAAATGCCAATAACGGTGGAATAGGTTATAGACTGATGACTAGGTGGGTGAAAAATCTGTGGGAACAAAATTGAGATTCGGATATTATAAGCCGAGACGCTGAAAGGTAGGCATCCTTTTCATCAGATATGGTGATATAGGGAAGAACCTTAGTCCAAGACCAAAGATGCATCTCCTGAAGGTATGACCAACCCAGGCCTCAATTTCACACTGACACCGAGCCGTTCGCAAAGAAGATTCTTGAATTCAGCTCCACGGAGGAGATATGTGGTGAATTTATTTCATAATAAGATTATAAGTTGTTCCGCAACAAACTTCAGTGGACATTAAACATGACTGTGAGTATTTATTGCTGTCACGGATAAATATGGATATTAACTGCTTTGCACTGGAGAAGAATACCCATCCGCAATGCCTAAATGAACACTATAATTAATTAATTTAATTATTAGTATCAACTGTTTTCATGTGTGTGTTGTTTTCTTCTATGACATATAAAGAGTGTTAGTGGGTAATGAGGTAGAACCAATGATGGTTAAGGTAAATAGTATTTTGACATCAACTCATTATTTTTAGATATGATAATTGTACCTGGTGTCAGAAACAAATATATAGATGTTGGGTTTCTGCACCTAGACCAATGTGATTTTATCTAGGTACAATGAGTCGAGTAAGCAGAACCAATTTGTGGTTGTTGTGTTGTTTGTAATAACCTGGTTTTTTTTCTGGGGTCACTGGGTACTATGTTGTAATACTGCATATCATTCCCATGCCTGTCTGAAAATGCATAGTGTTTATTACACATCTATATATGTAATTGCAGATCTTGAGTTAATACCTGAACTGTTTGTCCAAAAGTGTTGTGTACATCAAGTAAATGTGGTGTCCAACAAGTGGTTGTTTATATGTTGTGAGCAATCAATATCCTTCTAGCACCATAGATAATGTAAAGGGTGATGAAGTGGGAAGGGAAACCTACACACAGATGCCATTGTTTCAAGGATTGAACTCTTTTCTCCTGGGATTTGTGGTAAATATCCCTGATCACCCTGCATTCTGACCAGTGACCAGAGAATCAATAATACCCCCTAGACATTTTAACGAATTATTCTCAGGAATTAAAATCCACATCCCACAGTCGGATAGGCCAAAGGATAGGAACCAGACCAAGAGAGACACACACCTGCTGCCTTGCAGGTGGACTGAGGACAAACAGTCCGAATCAGGCGCACGATGCCACAACATTCTTGGTCCAGACACATATTCTACGGCTCTCTGCTGAGGGATATGGCTGAACGCTTAAGCCAATAACTCCCGGATGTGAGAGCCGGGTCGATACTCACCCACTGCAAAATGAAGGTGAGATGCTGAGATTGCTACATGCTTGGTCCAGATAATTGTTCGAAGGCTCTCACCCGAGGGATATGAGGGGACCCCCAGATGAGAGGGCCTTGCCGTTACTTGCTCTTTGCTGCATGGAGGTAAGGTACTGAGCAGCACATGTAGCCTACCTCTTGAGAGTTATTAAAGGTGAAAAAGCGTCCCAATCGCACGTAATGGTAATTACGCAAGTCTATATTTAAAAAAAAACTCATTGAGTGAATATAGTCAAAGGCGGAGAAGCGTCTCATTAACACGAAATAAAACGCTTGGCTAGCGAATCCATTACGTGGAAGTCCGAAATGAAAAGCTGCAGAGTGGATATCGTCTGCAGACTAAGGTAGAAAAACGTCTCATTATCACGAAATGGAACGCTTGGCTAGCGAATCCATTATGTGGAAGTCCGAAGCGAAAGCTTGCTGAGTGGAATTTGTCTGCAGACTGATTTTCCTGGTTTGCGTGGGGAACGGCCAGTGGCGAACGAAATACCCAATACATGGAAGTGAGGAACTAAAGCAGCAACGTGCAGGACGTGGCGATTTCTTGGATGAGCCCAGAACCAGAGCGCTATGTGTCGGCTCTGCAATTATGGAAACCTCCTTGGATGGCGGAAAATGTCCATGGACTGCCCCTGCCTTCCCTTGACGGCTGACCGTGAAGTCTTCGACCGTTCTAACTTGACCAGCTGGGATGTGGGCGGCACCACAACAGTGAGAGTCCCCCAGGAATGCCAACTTTGTTTTTAAAAGCCGCACGCTAAAGTTGGATGCGTTGGCCTTAGGGTTTTGGCCCAAGGGTGCCTAACGACACACACCGCAGTTATGTCTGGAAAAAAAATTCCGGATGACCGCAGAAGAAGAAGAAGAAGAAGAAGAAGAAGAAGAAGAAGAAGAAGAAGAAGAAGAAGAAGAAGAAGAAGAAGAAGAAGAAGAAGAAGAAGAAGAAGAAGAAGAAGAAATGCCGACATGTAACACTCACTGACGTTAGCATGGCGCAGTGGAATTTAAGAGAGGGAAAACTTTCAACCGGACGAAGGTGTGAACTGAAGAACAACTCCTGGTCCAGGAAACCACCAGCCCCAAGACCTCGTGCTAAATCTTTCAGGCCAGCCAACAGACAAGGGCCATTCCAATTCCTATGTTTAAAAAAAAAATAATTCCAAATTCGGCCTCGTTCAACCTGCCTCCTCAGCTTTGGTTATTGTTGAGATCCGTGGTTTGTGTGAGTATTGACCCTGTTTTTGCCTTGTGCGCTCTTATGAGTGAGTCCTAACTAGGACTTATTACATAAGCGTTTGTGTCTGCGACGTCAGCTGGGGAATTGGTCGGCGGCTGTCCTTTGAGCCCGTCTCCTTCTGTCCTTTCTTTTGTTAGTGAAGGCTCCTGGCTCGTCTGACTTGACTGGTTGCAGTCCTTATAGGGACTTTTTATTTGGTCTTTTTGCCTCCTTTTTTTGTGTATTGTCCGTAGAAGCTTTTCTATGTTATCATTTTCTTCCTTATGCCTGTTTTCTATTTCGAAAAAGAGTTTGTTTCCTTTAGCAGTTTTCCTCCGTAGACAACCACGGGATGATCTCTCCGTCATCTATATAGTACTTGAAGCCGGACTCTCAGAGTCATAGTATGTATCTGGGTATTCTATCGGTTTCCCCCTGAGTTTCTTGAGCTTCTTCTTTTCTTTTTCTTCCCAGCGAATTCTGAATTCCTTGTGTGCGAGTTCCTCTCTAATTGCCTCCACCCTTGCCGATTCTAGGCACTTCTCCAAGGTAGGTCCCCCGGGCATCTCCGTGTCGTCATCAGGGTGCTCATCTCGGTTTCCTTCAGAGGTCTGGCGGGATATTGGTTTCCCCTTGAATTTCTTGGGCATCGTAGTTGGGCTGCTGGCTTTAGCTTGCGGTTCAGGCTCGGTCTCTTGTTGGTTTTCATCTTGCGGTTTCTCTGAGATTTCTTGTGTGACTTCTGTTGGTTTGTTTCGGATTAATTCCATTTCAGCTTTCAGCAGCGCTCTCTCTCTCTCTCTCTCTCTCTCTCTCTCTCTCTCTCTCTCTCTCTCTCTCTCTCTCTCTCTCTCTCTCTCTCTCTCTCTCTCTCTCTCTCTCTCTCTCTCTCTCTCTCCGCTTTAATGGTGCGTAGCATTACTTCGTTTTCCTTCTTCATCTCGGCCATATGTTCCACTTCTTGCTTGATGTTTTGCTGGATCTCCTTTATATTATTTTTTTTCATTGTCGCTGAACGGTGCTAGCGTTTGAAGCAGCTTGATTTGCTTCTTTAGCTTATCTATCTGGTCTTGCAGTTGAGCTTTTTCCACTTGTGAGAAATCCGTGGCTGTCTCGCACCTCCGCATTGCGTCCTTACATGGAGTCTTTGTGGTGGTGGTGAACTTTAAGACGTCTCTGTGTCTTTGGAGGTACGGACAGCCCAAGTATCTAGCTCCATGCTTGCCCAAGCAGTTGGCGCACTTTCTTTTGCTGCTGGGTGCTCGGAAGTCCGTGTCCAGCTTGGCCAGCGGACACTCCTTACTGTGGCCGGCCCTTTGGCATCTGGAACATTGACTGACTCTTGGGATGAATCTCTCTGGCTGTTGTATTTTCTTGTTGATTGATAATGTGGTCAGAATCTCGCTGCCCTCTGTCGCTACCACCACTAAAGTTGTAGGAATCTTCGAGTAGGTGAGGAACCGCTCCGCCTTCAAGAATCGGATGTGAAGATTCTTGTAGCTGCTTCAGGATATCTTCATTTGTCAGCACCGCTTGGATACGTTTGACAACCCACTTGCTTGTCGGTGAGTCGGTGATTCCGACTCTGGCGTCTTTCTCCTCTCTCTGCTTCTCAGTAGGTTTGGTTCTTGTTTGTGGTGGGCTGACGTCGTCCTTCCTCGTGGTAGCTTCTTTAGAGGTCGCTTGAGGTGTTTTTTTTTTTTTGTTTGTTTGCTGTAGCTCGCAGGTAGATTCTCTGCGCTCGGCTTCTTGTCGGCTTCCACGTTGCACATCTTGGATTCCACGTGTCTTTTGGTGTTCTTGCGACGTGCCATTTTCCCCAGTATCAGGTTGCTTGACTTGTTCAGGTGACTTGTCTTGATAGCGCTCGCAGTTGCGAATGACAAACACGACGCACGTGAAATGGGCCATAATCAAACCTGGGTATAAAAAATAGGGCTTGGGAATTCTCCATGAGTTGTCTTTTGAAAGAAGTAGATAAACAGCGATTTAAATGTACATACAAATCATTTGTCGATACATTTTGATTCTTTTGCTGCTTAGAATTTCCTTATAGGGATTGCATTTAAGCAAAACAGATAAGCCAGGAGCCAACACTGACAAAAGGAAATGCAGGAGGAGACGAACACAAAGGTGAAACCGCCGGCCAATCCCCCTCTGACGTCACAGGCATAAACGCTTTAAAATCGAAAAGCCAGCGAACACTGGCACAGAAAACGAAACAAACTTAACCCGCACTTTGAACCACGGTAATTATAACCAACGCCACAGAAGCTAGTTGAACGGGTGGAAAGATTTTGTTTTCTTTCTTCTACAAATCGGATCGGATCAGATCTGGGTTAAATGGGGAGGCTGTTGAATGCGAAATGGCCTTTGACCATGGCTGTCAGAGGCACTCCTAGGTTCTTGTTGTATTCACATGCTTTAATGAACCATACCTATGATTGTGCTCTGTTTAGTTTGGGAATGTGATATCTGCTTTGTTGTTCCTGATGCATTCAGTGTGTTTGGCTCAGTGGCCTGGGTTGTGGTTAGACGGTCGAGCCCAATCCACTATTGGTCCTCAGTGCGGAACTGTAGACAGTCATCTATACTGATGTACTCGGTACCTCATTGCTGAACATAGTGTTTCCGAATTGTACAAGTCATGTTCAAGTTTAGGTTTGTGTGTCTATTGTTGGTTGTGTTATGGTCCTTTTATTGTATCTTGTTCTGGTCAGTTTAGAAAAGTGAGTATCCTAGTGTGGTACTAAAGGTAACCTGTGGACTCAGCCGAAGATGGCAGAGGTCTTATTGTTGGTTATAGACTGCTCTTGGGTGTTGATTTTGGGCGGCGGCTGTTCTTGCCGTCAGGTTCTATGTCCCAATATCTATGAATGTTGTTTACGAGCTGCGGAACTGAGTCATTAAAAGTACTATTTTTATTGTTCTTAATTTGTTTGTTTAGTCTGTCTAGTGAGGAGCGGCTGGCCGAGTGACTAGAACGCTGGACTCTCCTTCGGGAGACCCGGGTTCGATCCCCCTTACCGTAAGATGTGGGATTTTTTTCTGTCGGGGGCAAAAAGAAAATCCTAACCTGCACAGTTCGCGGCGACTGCACTAGCCAGGCGGCTTGAATTCCTCAGGCTCAAAGACCCTCCGCCATACACCGCAAGGTACTATATTGGCAGTAAATGAGTTTTGACAGTCTGTCTAGTTTGGTTCATTGTTTGTGTTACTCTGTAATTGATTCTGGCACAGCACAGCTCTGCACTCCACTGATTGTTGTTGTTGTTGTTGTTTTTTGGTGTGCTTATCCTTTACAGGACATCGCTGTTAACATCAGCATCTTTCAGCTGTTTGTTGATTTCTTGGCAAGATTACGTTCAGTAGTTTGCCATTGCTTTCTGAGCGACCGGCTCCATACTCTCATAAGTCACTGGCGCGACTCGAACCGCTTCCAATTCTCGTGCGCTCACGTCAACCACGAGAGTATTCGGGGTTACGGAGAAAGCTGCTAACTCCTCGGCCAGGGAGACCAGCACTCCACTGATTGGAGTATGTATGTAAGTATAGCTCCCTGCCAAAGAATTCGGATTATTCTGATCTATAAATCTAATATTTTCATGAGACAGTGATTTAATTTTCTCTTTCTTCTCTGGCCCAGGTGCAGTCAGTGTTGCGCGTTTATCTACCTTATATATCACTGTAGGTCAGGTAATAAGTTGAGTAGTTAAGTTACTCTACTGATTAATTCCTTTGTCCTTCTATCCTCTCTCACTTGTGTACATGTGGCTATTGGGTCTGCTATGTGTCTAATGATAGTGACTTGTTCAGTCCTGTCCAGATGATAATAACCGTCATCCTGTTGAACAGGCGATTTTCCTGAGTGATTTAATTAGATTTTTATGTTGGTAATATGTAGCTGCATCTACAAGTACAGGAGAGTTTGAGAAATGCCGTCATGGTCTCAACTTTTTAGGGAGGGAAAATCCCAGCTGTACCTCCACGTGGTAGAGGATGGGAAACACACCAGAGTGTGGTAAATGCAGTTCTGGCAACTATGTATCCACTGAGATAAGTAGACAACTCTGAAGCTGAGTAGAATAAAGCACTCACTTATCCTAAAAGTTGGATATTGCTGTCTAAGGCAGATGTTTAAGAAAAAAAAAACTCTGAATGTGGAAGACAAGGAGAAACAACCACATTATCTGTCCAAGTTGTTCTTCTATTCTTCAGATCAGTCAGAAAACATCAGAAGCCGTTCTAGGACATTCTCATGTATTTGGAACTGTCACGAGTCACAGACTGTCATCTAACTACTGATGGCAAAACCAAACCGAACAAGTTTAAAATAGGAACGTGGAATCTCAGGACACTAACTGAGATAGCAAGACTAGATAATGTAACGAAATGAAAAGAATATGAAAATTACATTCCTAGGTATTAGTAAGATGAGGTGAAAGGGATCTAGTAATAACAGATAAATACATAATAATATATTCAGGAGCGATTAACCATGAAAAAGGAGTAAAACTACTATTTGATGAGGAAACACAATTTGAACATGTAAAAGAGGACTAAGAATGGATAAAAGTAATTTGTGCATGTAACAAAGTCCCTACAGGTTCATTAATGTGAGATATGAAGTGTGTAAGAGAATATTCATATGTTTGCACAAAGACAGATAGCATTAGATAACATAAAAATGTGCACATATTTTGAAGTAGTTAATGTGAAAAGCAGAATATTGGCCGATTCAGTCACAATAAAGATAATTCAATATTAGTAGTAAAATCATAGGACTAGAAGTAGAGGAGCCAGAACTTCACTCTTCCAAAGAATGTATAGTTTGTCCAGCCGACCCAACTTGATATCTAGGTCAGTGAAAATGGCAAGGATGCTACCAATAAAGTCTTAGAAGTCATGGGCAGTGACTATTGCCCTGTACTACTCACCATGTGTGTATACGTCAATAAATATGAGAGAGAGAGAGAGAGAGAGAGAGAGAGAGAGAGAGAGAGAGAGAGAGAGAGAGACAGAGAGAGAGAGAGAGACAGAGAGACAGAGACAGAGAGAGACAGAGAGAGACAGAGAGAGAGAGAGAGAGAGAGACAGAGAGACAGAGACAGAGAGAGAGACAGACAGATAGACAGACAGACAGATAGACAGACAGACAGACAGACAGAGAGAGAGAGCGAAAGAGAGAGAGAGAGAGAGAGAGAGAGAGAGAGAGAGAGAGAGAGACAGAGAGAGAGAGAGAGAGAGAGAGAGAGTTGCGGCTACCCATATAAATGATGAAACAATCACAAATATTTCACATTCAACTATAACATACACAAGCTATGCTTCTTCAGTGCTTTATTCAGATGTTTTCCAATGTGATTATCTGAGCATGTTATTTATTACTTTATGATTCTCATACATCAGTTCAGACTTACTGAAGCCAATATCCTATATAGATATAAATTTGTATTAAAAAAAGAGAAATATTCATTATCATCATTTGCCGTGCCAAGAAGCATGGGTGGTCATGTTTCACCATCTCACGTGATTACCAGAGTCGTGGATCAGCTCAGTGTTCTTGTCTCGACCATGCCACACGGCCAAGCCATCCAGATATTTATTTGTCTGCCCTTCCCTTGTTCTTTTCTCCTTAATCTTGCAAGTTGTCACCAAGTTCTCTAATTTATTTATTCTTATAACGAGTCCAAAAAATGTTGACTGTCTACATCTAATTTCTCAAAGCAGTTTACGGTTTTTGTTTATTTCTAGTACCCGCGAAAGTTAACCCAGTCAACAAATACACCCACAGAAGTCGGATGTGTCTGCCTAAAGTCGCAAGTATCGCAGGTCTGCTGTAAACAGGCACAACACAACTACGTCCCAAAAAAGTTTCTCCGGATGAATGCAGAAGAAGATTTATTTCTAATAGGATTTACTCATTGGTTTTTCTGTCTGTCCATGGTATTCTTTGCTTTTCCTCAGAAACCACATTTCCACTGCCATTAGATGTTGTTCAGCTTGTCTGCTCATTGTCTACGCTTCATATCCAAACAAAAGTACAGGTCCTATGTAGCATTTCAATTGTGTATAATAGTAACAGTTTACATCTTTGCTTCACTGACTCAATCAATCAATCATGTGCCATGCCGGAAAGCGTGGGCGGTCATGATTCGCCATTTCACTCGATCACCAGAGTCGTGGATCAGCTCAGTGTTCCTGTCTCGTCCATGCCATGTGGCCAAGCCATCCAGGTATTTTCCTCTCGGTCTTCCTCTTGGTCTGTTCCGCTCGATCCTGCCAGCTGTCACCAAGTTCTCCAGTCCATTTCTTCTCATAACATGCCCAAAAAATTTTGACTGTCTACGTCTAATTTCTCTAATCAATCTACGATTTTCATTTGTCTCTTGTAGTACTTGGTCATTGGTTTTTCTATCTGTCCATGGTATTCTTTGCATTCTCCTCAGAAACCACATTTCCGCAGCCATCAGATGTTTTTCAGCTTGACTGCATATTGTCCAAGTTTCACATCCATACAAAAGAACAGGCTCTATGTATCCCCCCAACACTCTTTTTCTCGTTTCAATTGACATCATTTTCTGACTACACAAAGAATTTCAATATACTAAGACCTGTTGATATGACAAAGATACTTGCAAATGTCCAAACAGATCAGAAAGACCTTAGCTTGTAATAAACATATAGCTGAAATAACAATTTGCCATAAAAACTGATAAGGAAGTAAATCAATACCAGTGTATAAAATGAGGTATGCAACAGGAATGTGAAACGTCTCCATACTTTTTAAAATATGAGAAATATAGGGGATTCGAGAGAAATTGCTGTCAGAGGACAATAACATCAACAAAATAAAATATGCAGATGATACAGTACTGACTGTAGATAATGAACAGGATCTGCAGCATGTAGTACATACAGTTATTGTGCACAGTGTGCAACTAGGGCTATAATTAAATTGTGAGAAAACAGATT
Organism: Cepaea nemoralis; assembly: GCA_014155875.1. Classification (NCBI taxonomy): domain Eukaryota; kingdom Metazoa; phylum Mollusca; class Gastropoda; order Stylommatophora; family Helicidae; genus Cepaea; species Cepaea nemoralis. The sequence goes on along the minus strand of JACEFZ010010337.1, from coordinate 157,089 downwards.
AATTCCAGCTACAAGAAAAAAACACCACTAGTAACATTCAAGTAAATAAGAACATTCTTAAACAGATGAATTGGTCTAACTATCTCAGAACAATCATAACATCTGATTGAAGATGCCCTGCAGAGATTAGAATAAGAATAGCTATGGGAAAGGTAGCCATCTGCCAAAGGGAAAATGTTCTGACCAATAAAAAGCTGCCAACTGCAATGAGAAAAAAAGGAAAGGGTGTTAAGTGCTGTATAGAGTCTATACTGTTATTTGCTTGTAAAACACAGACAATAAGCAGACAAGCTGAGGAACTTTTAATGGCAGTGGACATATGGTTTCTGAGGAAAATGCACAGAAAACCATGGGGTGACAGAAAAACGAATGAAAGATGTAAATTGATTAGAGAAATTATGAGTAGACAGACAAGATTTATTATCCATGCTGCATCAAACTGGAGTCTGCAGAACTAGGCTGAAATATGAAAAAAGCCTGACTGAAACAACTGAATAAATTGTGGAGAGGGACAGATAGAACTACAAATATCAGATGTTTAAGAGCATGCATCTTTCCCATTGCAACATACGCTTGTGAGACCTGAACACTTACTAAACAAGCAGAACAGCGCATACATGCCTTTGAATATAAATGTTATAGACGAGTTCTAAGAATATCTTGGATAAAGAAAAGAACAAATGCATCCATACTTCAAGAGCTTACTATTGAAGAAGGTTGGCTATTAAAGACGCTAAAACAAAGAAAATTGAAATATTTTGATCACTTGAAACCTCATGAAAGTTTGGAGAGAACAATAATGAAGGGGGTATATGCCTGGGGCCGGTCTCCCTGGCCTAGAGGTTAGCGACTTTCTCCGTAATCTTGTATACTCTCGTAAGTAATGTGACGACGGTGAGAATCGGTAGAGGTTCTAGTCGCGTCTGTAACTTACTGGGTATGTGAACCGGCCGCTCAGAAAGCAATGGCAAACTACTGAGCGTAATCAACAATCAGCTGAAAGATGCAGATGTTGACAGCGATGTCCTGTAAAGGATATGCAAACATTTTTATTTTAATGCCTGGGAAGAGAGGAAGAGGACGGCCAAAGAGAAGATGGGTGCAGGATGTGGCGGATGATCTCCAGATGGGTGTATCAGATGCAGGACATCTTGCTTATGACCGAGAGGTTTTCCGGAAGGTTGTTATGGGAGCGAGGTTCTGCAAAGGACATGCTACTGAATGAATGGTATAATAGCTTCTTGTGATTTAATTAATAATCTAACATTGCACTTGCCATTTAAAACAACAGTAAATCAATGATTAAGAATGTTATTACATCTGTAACAGATGCCAGTTATCACAAAACTTTCACAACCATGCAGCGGGTCCAGTCATTCAAATGTTGACTTCTCATCTTTGACTTAGGGGTGTGAATTAGAACTACCTCAGAAGTCGGAGTGGGTTCGCCTGATAGCGAGGGACACTGGTAATAGTGAAAGCTAGCCCACATGCAAAAATCAGTCCAGTGCGAACTATTCTCGATTCCTGAAAAGTATCTTGATCCCTCATCAGTTATGCTGCCTCACATACCCTCATACTGATTTATGGAGTCTGCTTCTGCAATGCCCTGAGTCCATCCTTGACTGTTCTCCCAGAAATTCTGCCCTCCATCACCATTCTCCCAGAAATTCTGCCCTCCATCACCGTTCTCCCAGAAACCCTGCCCTCCATCACTGCTCTTTCCAAGCCTCCGTGATGTTTAATATGGCCAGAGTTTTCCAGTTTCTGAGACATGATGTTGTTTACCAACCAGGTTTCTTCAAAGTTCAGGTTCTGAAGAATGTCAGTATTTCTTCTTTTTGGAACATGATAATCTAAGAACTTTTCTTAACATTTGAGTTTCAATAGGCCTGATCTTCTTTATTTAGTGACATCAAAAAGATCCTATATATATATATATATATATATATATATATATATATATATATATATATATATATATATATATATATATATATATATATATATATATATGTATTCAGAAAATTGTCCTGTGTACATCCAGCTTAAAAATTCAGCAATTTATAGATTTTCTTCCATGTTTTATTCTGTTATACTCCATAAATGATTATCCTCATGAAAAGTTAAGTCAGATTTATTTTTTATTTTCTATATCTATCATTTTGTGAAGGTAGCCTTTTGCAAGATGAAAAACAACTGACCAATAAAAAGATATCAATTGAAATGAGAAAAAGAGTGTTGAGGTGCTACATATAACATGTACTCATGTGTAGATGTGAAGCGTGGATGAGCAGTCAAGCTGAAAAACATCTGATGGCTGTGGAAATGTGGTTTCTGAGGAAAATGCAAAGAATACCATGGACAGACAGAAAAACCAATGAACAAATCCTTCAAGAAACAAATGAAGATCGTAAACTGATTACAGAAATTAGACGTAGACAGTCGAAGGGAAGAGACAAAGGGGAAGACTGAGAAGTAAATACCTCGATGGCTTGGCCATGTGTCATGGTTGAGACAGGAACATGGAGCTGATCCACGACTCTGGTGATTGAGTGAGATGGCAAAACATGACCACCCACGCTAACTGGCATGGCACATGATGGATGGATGGATCATTTTGTGGGTCTTCAGGTTAGAACTATGTGTGTAGTGAAGACTACAAACATCACAACTGGAAGCTTTTCTTCTGTATGTATCCTCTTTGTACCCTAAGATTACCTTTGTCCATAGAACAAAACCTGCAGTAATCATGTTCATGAGGTTTTGTTCTTCCTTAAGAATTCCTTTGTGTTTCTTAAGATGACCACTTTGTGTGAAGCTAAAACTACAAACATCACATTTGTAAAGTTATTCACCTGTATGTGTTCTTTTGTGTAACTTAAGTTGACCACTTTGTCTGAAACAGACATCACAAACATCACATTTGTAAGGTTTTTCTCCTGTATGTGTTCTTTCGTGTCGCTTAAGATGACTACTCTGTGTGAAACGGACATCACAAACATCACATTTGTAAGGTGTTTCACCTGTATGTATTATTTTGTGTCGCTTAAGATGACCATTTTGTGTGAAACAGGCATCACAAACATCACATTTGTACAGTTTTTTGCCTGTGTGTATTCTTTTGTGTTCCTGAAGATAATCACTTCGCATGAAGTCAAGACCACAAACATCACATTTGTAAGGTTTTTCTCCTTTATGTATTTTTTTGTGATACTTTAAATTACCATTCTGTGCAAAGGAAAATCCACAAACATAAAATTTATAAGGTTTTTCTCCTGTATGTATTCTTTTATGCTTTTTTAAGGGACCACTCAGTGCAGAAGAATAATCACAAACGTCACATTTGTAAGGTTCTTCTCCTGTATGTATTCTTTTATGCTTCTTTAAGGTGCCACTCTGTGTGAAGGAAATACCACAATCATCACAAACGTAAGGTTTATCACATTTATGTATCTTATGATAATTCTTTTCTGGTAAGTCTTCTGTATAGATCTGTTTATGGGCCACCAGCTGATCACTGCCTGTAAACTCAGTGTGGCATGCAGGGCTGTTAAAATCTCTTTTGAAAGTCTTCTCTCTATATCAGTGGAAACACAGAGAACAGGTCGGTTAAAACCATCCAATTGACATTTATTGCCATCAGGAAACTTCACATTGTCATCAGTTTGATTTGTAATTATATGTGCATTCACTGTCTGATAATCTCCTACTGACTCTGTAGCTTCAGGTAACATTTGTTTCACTGTTTCTGCTATCAATGTTATATTATCCAGAAATGACATATTTCCATTCTTGAATACTGACTTATGGTCAGAAATGCTTTCTGAGAATGCATCATGTTTCACAGTGTTTGACTGCTGTGTGTTGTATACATCATTCATATCTTTCTGGTCAACACCAACATGGTAATGTGACTGCTGACACTTAGTACGGAAGTAGTTTTCTGAAATACAGAAATATTACAGCAATATAATTATGAATTCAACAATAAGATACTCCTAAACTACTCTCTTCTTCCACAACTGCTGATGTGTAATCATTTACCGAATAACACCAAGTGTGAGCCATCTGTTTGCCGTAATAGATATTCGAGGGGAAGCCCTTAAGTAACAGGCATTTTACGAATAACTTTTACAATAGTGCGAACTAGAAATTTTGTGTGTGTTATTTCTCAACATTGTTCCCTACCTGGCAATACACTTGGTCTACATGTCCACTGGGTGATGGCTTCTAGAAAAAGAGTTTTTGGGCGTTGCCTTAAACCAAATTTCCACTGCCTCCATTACCTCAGCATCTGCAAACCTCTGACCCTGCAAATGTTCTTGCAGGGCCCAAACAATTGAAAGTCTGGTGGCACCAAGTATAGACTGTGTTTCTAGACCTCAAATTCCAGAGCATGTAGAGTATCCACTGTACATGCAGCAATTTGAGGGTGGGCATTATCATCCAGCAACAACACTCCTTTTGAGAGAAGTCCCCTGCGTTTCGATTGAATCACAGGCTTCAATTTGCTCACTAGCATGTCACTGTATCAAGCACTAGTCAGAGTTTCACCCTTTTCTTGGAAATGCACCAATACAGGATCCTTGATATCCAAAAGGATGATCATCATGATGTTCCACAGCAGATTTCTGCATCTTGAATTTTTTAACGTTATGATTTCCATTAAAAAATCTTTCTACTCATTCATACTCTCCCCTTACAACTGTCTCCACACTGAACCATCATTCTTCTATAGATCTCACACCCTTTCAAAAGAAAACAAAGAATAACGCCTGAATATTCTTTTATGGTGCAAGGCGATGGGGAGCAGTAATTTTGTAATCACTATTGCACATGCACATGTGTAAATTGATACTCACGACCACTACATTGGATATTGCTGAAGAGCCAGTTAATTTCCTGAAATAAGATACTCTTCTGTGCTCTTTATAATAAAATTCCTGTTACTTAATGACTTTCTGATGCCACAAGGACAGATTAAAGATAGCTGCCCAACTTTTGACATGCACCAAAGATGAGTAGTGTTCTGTTTTCCTTTTTTTTCAAAATCAGAAAAGGGGTGCAACCAAAAGAAATTCATCGGCGAATGAAGATCCAGTATGGTGATGCATGTCTGTCAGTCCAGATAGTGTGTGAGTGGAGTAGGAAGTTTCAAAATGGTGTGACTTCTGTGACAGACTGTTCATGACTGGGTCAGTTACACCGAGTAGTGACCCCACAGTCGATTGCAGCCTCGTACAGGAAAACCACTGATTAACTGTGAGTGACATTGCTGCACATCTTTACATCAATCAAGGTTCAGCACATCGCATCATCCATGACGTGCTACAGTACAGCAAAGTTTCTGCAAGGTGGGTGCTCCTCTTTGGTGCATGTCAAAAGTTGGACGGCCATCATTAAACTGTCCTTATGATGTCACCATGTTCATCTGCACTGTGATGTCATGTGCCTAACACTCTTGACATCCTTAACAACAATATTGACAGGTTACAAGACAATGACATGGTTATTGTAATTTCTATCACACTTTTAAGGTTTTCATTTGAAGCCCCCTCGTAGGTCTTCTGAGACTAACAAAGCACATCTACCAGACATGCAGGCACACACAACAAAAAAATTGTTTGCATATCCTTTACAGGACATTGCTGTCAACATCAACATCTTTCAGCTGATTGTTGATTTCTTGGCAAGATTACACTCAGTAGTTTGCCATTGCTTTCTGAGCAGCCAGCTCACATACCCCATAAGTTACCGACGCAATTCGAACCACTGCTGATTCTCACCGTCGTCACGTTACCTACGAGAGTATATGAGATTACTGAGAAAAGTCGCTAACCTCTAGGCCAGGAAGCCAGCATGCAGGCACAACCTAGGGAAAAAGAAACCCTCAAAGAAGAACTTTCTCAAGACTCTTCCTTAATAAACTTGAATATATCAAAGTGACTCTATGAGGGTGATCTCATTGCCATGACACAAAGTTATATAAGCAGAGTGAAGGTAGAGGCAAGGGAGATAAAACAAGAGAACGTGGTGGAACAAGAGTTAGATTCCTTAATGCCAGGACACAAAGTTATATAAGCAGAGTAAAAGCAAGGGAGATAAAACAAAAGAACACAGGAACAGGAATTAGATCCCTTTACCTAGGGTTACCGAGTGTGGTCAAGCACAGCTCAAGACACCTCATTTGAGGAGTAACACACGCGGAAAACAAGTTACTCGACGTACAGCTCAGAAGCAAGGAAGATTTGAAAGTCACTTGGTGGCTCAGGGTTCAAGCAATAAGCAGCTAATGTGTTCTGCTTGAGAATTACAAGAGATGTTGTACACTTAAGAAAGTTACGGTCAAGCTATTATATATGACAACCTCCCCCGATGTGTCTCCACCTTGCCGTGGTGGGGGAGCTTGCGTGTCCCATCGACCCCATGTGCTTGCCGATGGGTGAAAACTACATATCGGACGGCTCATGGGATAGGGACCAGACTAAGAGAGACACAACCTGCTGCTCTGCAGGTGAGACTGAGGATAGCAGTCAAAAATTTAAATCAGGCGCACGAAGGCAGAATATCTTGGTCCGGACAAAACACTAAAGGCTCCCTGTCGAGGGCTGTGGCTTAACGCCTCTAAGCCACAAACCCTTGGACCTGAGAGCCAGGCCGATACCCACCTTTCGAAAAATAAAGGCGTGATACTGAGCAAGCTACATGCTCAGGTCTGATACAAGTTCGAAGGCTCTCAGCTGGGGGATATGAGAGATTCCCGGATGAGAGGGCCAGGCCATTTCTCGTTCACCGCTTCACGAAGGTAAGGTGCTGAGCCGGCAGCACAAGTAGCCTACCTCGTGAGCGAGTACAAAAAGTCAAAAAAGTGCCCCAGCCAAAGAAAATGGCTGCGAAAACTGTACCTAACTCATAGAGAGTGTAGACAAAAGTGGAAGAACGTCTCAATGATGCAAAATGGAACGCACGGCGAGTGAACCTATTGCGTGGTCCGAAGTCAAAAGCAAAAGCTTACCGAGTGGGTGTCGCTCGCAGTCTGACCGTCCCTGGTGTGTGCTGAGCGATCAGGGGCAAACGGGTTGCCCAACACATGGAAGTGAGGAACTAAAGCAGCCATGAGCAGGACGTGGCAACTCCTCGGGTGAGCCCAGTCACAGAGCAATATGTGCCGGCTCTGCAATTATGGAAGCCTCCTTGGATAGCGAGGGAATGCTCATGGTCTGCCCCTGCCTTCCCTTGAGGGCCGACCACAATGTCGTTCATCATTCTATCTTGACCAGCTGAGATGTTAGCGACATCACAACAGTCCAACGTGCCTCGAAACCAGAGGAAGGTTAACCTCATTAAAAAATGCCCGCTGAAGTCGGAAGTGTCGTCCTACGGGTGGCAAACTAAAAATTGACACTACGCAATTACGTCCGAGTGAAATGTCTCGTCTGAATGTCTCTCGTGCTAGGAACAGCTCTGACTACCTAGTTTCCGAATGCCGCTCTTGTTCGGAACAGCTCTGACTGGGTGGTTTTCCGAATGTCTGTTGTGCCTGGAAAAGCTCTGATGGGCGCAACGACAAGCACATGTCCGAAAACTCGCTGAGTGGATGCCGTCTGCAAACCTGTCTGGTTTGTACGGGAATGACCCGGGGAAACGAAGTGACCAATATATTGAAGTGAGGATTTAAAGCAGCCATGAGCAGGACGTGACGATCTCCCTCGGTGAGCCCAGATCCAGGGCGTTATGTGTCGGCCCTGCAACTATGGAAGCAACCTTGGATGGCGGTAAATGCTATGGACTGTCCCTGCCTTCCTTTGAGGGATGACCGTTGTCTTCGACCGTTCAACCTTGGCCAGCATGGTTGCAGATGGCACCACAAAAGTGAGAGTCTCCCAGGAATGCTACCTGGTCAAAAAAGCACGCTAAAGTCGATGTGTTGGCCTACGGGTTTCGGCCCAAGGGCGCATAACAGACACACCGCAATCACATCTGAAAAAACACTCCGGATGAACGAAAAGAAGAAGAAGATATATGACAACGAAACATGTGTCAAGAAGACGAGCGACGTACAGTTACAGCAAAGAGAACTTATGGGAGTGAAGCCATATTGCCTGACTGTATCAACAGGAGATTGAAGAAATACTAACCAGCCAGAACTCACAGCAAGCGGTGACCTGGCCGGCTACGTGAATAGCGGGATGCTAAAGACTATCATGCCTACTTGAGAACCCAGTGTCAGGGTGAACTCCTTACGCGAGAAAATTGTAAGTAACTGATAACTTTCTATGTGTTGCATTAGTAGAAACAACTAACGGGATGTTGATGCCATTTAACAACAGTTAGGGCCACCTCCGACAGACTTCTATAACTGATGCCCAGGTGTAAAAGGTACTGAAGCTGGGCACGATCTGGTCAGTGTGTGTGAACTGATTCCCGAGGTGTATTCAATAAAACTCGGAGTGATGAAAGGAAGATCCCTCGTTAGTTGTCTTCAGTGTGTTTTCAATGTTGCCATGCGTTGGAGACCCTAGACAAGTAACTTAAAAGCCCAGTAATGCTGTGGCACTCGTTCATCTCATCTTATACCTCTGCCCATCGCTTACATGATGATCTCGTTACCTGGACCAATGATAACTATCCTATCCTGGCTTGAGCCAAGATCAACACAGCACTCCTCACATTCTATGCATTTTCTAAACTGGAAATTAAAATCAGTAGTCATAAAACTGTTATCTGTCTTCTGGGGTTTTTGCAAGGAATATATATTACTAAATATATAACTAAAAACAAGAATTCTGAAACCAAAAATCCAAACTTTGCAACAACAGAAATGCACACAGATAAAAAACAAAACAAAACAAAAAAACTGCCCAGCAGTGCTATGATACAATATATATTGATATTTTAAAATATAGGACTGGTTGCTATTGACATGATAGTGAAAGTGAATTAACAATTTACTTAAAAGCTTGATAAATGAAAGACACACACAGATACAAATGTTCCAAAATCTTTATCAATGAACAAACAGAAACAGAATTTTATAGCTTCACACAGAAATATCCTAATTCACACACAGTAATCCGAACATCAAGTAAAAATAGATAAAATTTGTAAACTACATTCTGAAGCTTGAATTACTGTGTAAGGACTTGGATACTTGTGTTTTTAGTGAAGCATCCTTGTGTTCCACTTTTGTTTTTTGATAAAGACTGTTTGAAACCTTCACTGTATCTGTATGTGTCTTTTGCCTGTCAAGTTTCAGTCTTATTTTTATGTTCATTGGCGATAAAGTCATTATTATGTGTATTATAGGTATTATTTATGGTTGCTCATTAATTTTTATTGTGATGATGTTGCTTTTAATAGAACACATTCACAAGGTAAGATTAACATAGTCAACAAATACCAGAAGAAGTTGTATGTGTCAGCCGAAAAGCACAAATAATGTAGCTCTGCTGTAAACAGACACAACACACTTACATCCAAAACAAACATTTCAGATGAACAAAAAAGAAAAAGAACACATTAAAAACTCTTTTCAGTTGTTAATTGTAATGTTTAAAGTTCTCCTAGATTATATATTTCAGATGGTGTTCTAGATGGCAGTAGCAAGCAATAATATTTACATGACTAGTTTAGAAAATTCAAACCAGTAAGTTATGTCTTCACTAATCAATCAAAGCAGCTTGATACACATTAATGACTATTTGTAATAATGTATTCCCTTAATGAATTTAAACACAGACGCCATAAATAAAATATTGTGAGATTTCTTGCCTGGAATATTTTGGTGCATCTTGTCAGGTGCATAACATGATATATAACTCTGCAGTATGCACCTGATGAGATGAGAAATTGTGCAATATTTTATTTATGGCATCTGTGCTTAAATATTTGTAATAAGTCTGAGCAGCCTTCTTAAAGATTCTCTGTCTACTTGCAGACCTACAGAATCAAGGGGTATAGATTAACTAAGTTTACCTTCTTTTCCTCCAAGAGAAATAGTGTCTTGTATATGTTCATGTTGTACTATACTTCCTTTCAATTCTTCATTACCAGTATTATTTTTCAGCACCTGAATTAAAGATTTAAAAAAATATACTGATAACACACAGAAATTAAAATTTCTTATCAAAGGCTCTGAAATACAGATGTGCTGTTTTGTTGTTGTTTGTGTTTAATAACTACATTTGTCTACGTTCTTTCGCACAAGATATAAAATGTTTAAATAAACCAAAGACTGAAAAGGTCTGTCATTTTTAAACATAAAAGGGTTTAGGGACATGAAGTATATTTAGTCGTTCGCTATGTCTTGCGTTATATTTAAACAATGGCCAAAGAAGCCTGGTCCAGGGACTGGAGAGGTCGGGAGACTGATTTCACCTACACCCAGAACATATCCCACGGAATACAGTGTAGTGATAGCTCCGCTCACCCCACGGATATTATGACACTGTCCATGGCAGTATGAAATTTTTGCGATGAAGGAAATTTGCTCACGCATTCTCAATTTTAAATCTCATAGTTAAGTTAGTTGCATGTCCTTTACAGGACGTGGCAGTCAACCCCAGCATTCTCTGACTGCTTGTTTAGGCAAGTTTACATTCAGTAGTTTGCCATTGCTTTCTGAACGATTGACACTCATAACATTGTGTGAAAATCAGCGCAAGGCGGTCAAGCAAACATACATGCATAAATATTAATGAAACTAAATAGAAGATAATCTCATATTACCAATTCATACCTTTGAGACATCAGTATCCCTATGTAGGTCAAATTCACGACTGTCATCTTCCAATTTTACTTTAATGTCCCCAGAATCTGGATAACACATAAGCAATACAGTTTAATGTTAACATGTTACTGAATTAAGCTGTAAAATTGTTATAACCAGTAATGTCATTGATCTTGTAACTCAAATAAGAGAGAAAGTTAAAATATTTATTAATGTAGCCAAAGGTGAATAGTTTTGAAAAGGTATTGTTTTACAATGGTATTAAATGTTTTCACAAATGCACCATTTATAATGGATAATAGTCCACTGCAGCCTATCATGCAATGTGGTAACAGATCAAAATCTTACAGGAATATCATGAACCCGAAACCAAACTGCTGTTATTGGTCAATAACATGGCGGTCTGAGTGTGAACAAGAATGGAGACAACATATTTATGAATTAGTTAAAAAACACAATTTGCTATCACAACTGTTTGAAAATGTGTACTTTATAAGAAATAAATTTATCAATAAGAACTTACAAAGATACTCATCCTGAAATGGAAAAGGGGCTGAGCTGTTTGGTCCATCAACTATCTTTTGAGTAATGCCTGATTTCATATCCCATATGTTCACATCACACAACTACAGAAATAAGACAAAATGTATAAACAATTTTAATTTGTGTAGACACTGTTAGATTAATTAAACAATAGGACAAATCTTACAGATCACTTACAACTGTTCGGCAGCATTCACTAATGAATAAAGATCAGTTCAAAGAAAATATACAAGAAAAACAAATGAATGTGTCATGTGTAGTGAAAAAATATACAAGAAAAACAAATAAATGTGTCATGTGTAGTAAAAATAATATATCAGAAAATCAAATAAATGTGTCAGAAAGCCACCAAAACCTGCTCAAGAACAGACCATAGCAAGTCATTATTCTGCGCCTCAGAACAGGACACAACAGATTACGCAATCACATGTATACAAAATTGAAGATTGGTGAATCAGTCATATGCACATGTGGATTGGTGTTGCAGAGAGCAGAGCACATACTCCAAGACTCCCCAAAATAGACATATTTAGGCAAACTATCTGGTCTAGAGAGATGACAGTGGAAGATAAACTCTATGGACCACTGAGTGAACTAAACAAGATAGTTAAATTCATACAAGAGACAACATAGCAGTTATAGACATATTTCAAGTGAACTAAAGAGGAAGAAAAATAAATGTGTCATAAGTAGTAAAAGTGAACGAAAATGTATTGGTATATCATGATTGTTTAAGATAAAGAGTATGCACTAAAACAACAAAAAGTAAGTCTTTGTGCATGCATGCATGCGTGTGTGTGTCCCCTGTCAACTCAGTGGCCCTAGGATCAAATCTTCCTGGAGCTGGTATTTTCACGAATGCCTGGTACCATGACTGACACTTATAAAATGTGCACCAGAAATTTGTTACTATATATGAGGTTTGTTCAAAAAGTATCAGAACTTTGGCTTTGAAAAATACAATTACTCAGCTGGAAGTGTGAAACCCTAAGCTCTTCAAGGTATTCTATATGGGACTACAGACATCTCCCAGTGGCCCCACCATTGCTGGAAGCAATTCAGGAAAGCCTCTTTGAGAATGGAGTAAGGAGTGGCCATCACACTCTGCATAATGTCTTTTTACGACTCAAATCAGGTGTCTTTCGGCAGCATTTTCAGCTTGAGGATCAGCCAAATATTGCAAATGAATTGATATATGGGTAATTTTAGTTCCATCATAACAACTCAGCTATCTATTTTTTTACATCTGATTCAAACTACCTTGTTCCATACAGTGGATACCATTGCACTGTGGAGTACCTGGAAACCAGAAAGCGGATTGACTAGCTAAGCAAGGAGCAATAGAAGAACAACCTGATGTGCCTGTTACATACCACCAAAAAACAAGAATCATCAAATCAACCAGAAAGCCACAAACACTAGCTCAAGATGATTACCATTTTATTGACAGACCAGAACAAATCATTATTCTGTGCCTCAGAACAGGGTACAATAGATTATGTAACCACTTGTATACAAAATTCAAGACTGGCACATCAGCCTTGTGCACATGTGGACTGGCAGACAATAGATCACATACTCCTAGACTGTCCAAAATATGACATATCTAGGCAAACCTTATGGTATAGATCAACAACAGTGGAAGATAAACTCTATGGACAGCTGAGTGAACTGAAAAAGATAGTGAAATTCATACAAAATACAACATTGCAGATATAGATACTCATCAAGCAAATGAAGAAAGAAGTCTACCCTGGTCTAACATAATATTCCTCTGGTTCACTAAGCTCACTACTCTCTTGACCTGGATCTTTGAGATTTTTGGCTGTTTCCCAAGAAAGCATGAGTAGCAAATATGAAAGAGTTAAGTAGGTAAGGAACCTTTGACAGGTCTAGCAAATGGGTAGGGAATTTACTTGATCCTGGAAAAATTATGCTCATCAATAGCAGAGGAAATAGAAAGAAGGTACGAGCCCCTATTAACAAAAATGTGTGGCTGGTCACGTGATTATTCAGCACAAAAATTTGTGAATAATACGAGCCCCTGTTCACAAAAATTTGAGAACTTGGTGACAACTAACTAGATTGAGAGAAAAAAAAAAACAATGGGAAGGCAGAGAAGTAAATATCTGAATGAATGACGTGGCCGCGTGGCATGGTCGAGACAAAAACACAGAGTTGATCCATGATACTGTGAGATGGCGAAACATGCCCGCTCACGCTTATCGGCATGGCACATGATGATGATGATTAATATTAATGTAGACTTCGAAACAATGTATTCCCTTAGTGAATTTAAACACAGAAGCCACAAACAATGTGTTGCACGATTTATTGCCAGGCTTACAGCCGGTTTTATGCAAACAGAAAAAAGTTAGTGTAAAATTACCAGTGGGGAGAACAGATGTTCCACATTGGAATAATACATGTGACTATGTGTTTTAATTGTTTCAGCTGAAGCAGTGGTTCTCAACCAGTGGGGAATCCCTCCCCCCTTTCTTCCCAAGGGGGAATTCCATGTGATAGACTGGTAGGTATTTTGGTTGGTAGGTTGGATGGTAGACAGATTGGTAGGTATTTTGTTAGTTAGTTAGTTAGCTGACAGATCACCCTCATTGCACATCAAACCATTCAGTCCATAAGTGCTCAGAACCCCTCCTCAGTAAACCCCGCAGCATGTAGCGGCTCACGACACCAGTTCTGTGTTGGTTTATTAATCTTCTTTCGCTTCCTGCATAGTGTTCTTGTTTGGCTACACACACCTCTTTTAACTTAGCTCTTCCCGCAGTCTGATCATGGTCATAGATTCATTCATAGTCATCCAAGTTTCTTAGTTCTATATTTTAGTTTCGTACTGTTAAATATTTTTTGTTAAAAATTAGAAAAAAACAAAACATTGCCGGCAGAGTCGAACCCCAGTCTCCCACATGACATGCGAGAGACACTAACCACTATACTACCGAGGACACAATGATAGTTCCACAAACATTAATAATGTAGTCAAACATAGGTCACGTGACCAGCCACAAATTTTTGTTGAATAGCAGCGCGTATTATTCACAAAATTTTATGCTGAATAACCACGTGTCCAGCCACACATTTTTGTGAATAGGGGCTCATACTATTCACAAATACTTGTGAATAGTCACTCCATAGAAAGAAAGGTGCTAGTCATGGGCTCTGAAACTTAGATAACCCTTCCCCATGACATCTAATGGCGTAAGTGGAAAACAAAAACAACCCCAAGCTGAAAATACAGCTGAAAGGATTTGATTTCAGCCAGAAAAAGACATGCAGGATGCAATGGTCATGCTCTACTATTCCCAAAGATGTTATCCTGAAATCATCAATGCTTCCAACAATGGCAAGGTCACTAGGAGAAGTGTCTACAACCCCAAGGAGAGTACTTTGAAGAGGGAGTAGGTTTTCAGACCCTCAACATGAGTAACTGTTTTGTTCCTGGTCAAAGTTCCAATACATTTTTAAAAGACCTTTTCAGATTAAGTGTTGCATGGCCAAGAAAATGTGGCCCACCTCTGTCTCTCTCACTCTCTCTTATATAAACACACACATATATATTTATTTCATTGTGACTGAATAGGCCAACATTGTGCTGTGCATATGTAATTATGGGTAGTCAATGCACCAATTAATTAATTACAATGAATTAAATTGTGTTGTAAATATGACAATTATCACTCTTGTTTACACTTGCCTCAACATCATGTTCACTTTCCTGTTTAATTTCCATCTTAAGAGACTGTTTGTGTGTATCCCTCAGTTTTATGCAGATGTTAAGATTACCACAGACAAAGCTGAAATAATACAAGAAGTTTTTGTCATGAAAGTCAATGTCGTATGTTTACATTTGTTTTAAGCACATTTTAGTAATAGTATGCTGCATCGACTCAAGCCCTCAAGCTGACTGAAATTTCAGGTGTAATTAATTCACCGTAATTGAATTTGTTTGTAGATGCTTTGTTGTTTACTCACTACAAACTAACGTGTAAACTATCTCAACTATCAGATTATCTCTGATACTGATACTATAGTGTAAATCTGACTGTACTGTTCCATTTCATTCTACCATTACCCCTAGAAAACCTCTGAAGAAAAGTTATTTTAAATTAATTAGGGTGTATCACCTGGCTCAGGTTAATAATCCTGTGATCGAGTCGGCCACAATTTAAATATTCATCTCAGAAAGATTTTTTGTTCAAAGAGGGTAATAAATATTATTTATTATTATATTATTAAATAATATTATATCTATTATATTATAATATATAATATACTCAGAATAGTTAATCATTAAACAGTATTTTAATTACTACTATTAATAATTATTATAATTTATATTACACTAGTATTACCATTGTATTATTATCATTATATATATATATATATATGTACATATATATATATATATATATATATATATATATATATATATATATATATATATATATACACACATATGTATATATATATATATATATATATATATATATATATATATATATATATATATACACACATATGTATATATATATATATATATATATATATATATATATATATATATATATATATATATATATATATATATATATATAATTAAGCATAATTAGAAGCAACAGAGATGTGGTTCCTGAGACGAATGTTGTGAATTCCTTGGACTGCCAGAGTAACTAACAACGACTGCCTGAAACAGGCTAATGAAACTAGAACACTAATACATATACAACAGTAAGAAAGAGACAAACAGCTTTCTTTGGTCATGTAATGAGAAGAGAGGCATTGGAGAACATCGTGACAACTGTAAAGATCGAGGGGAAGAGAGGCAGAGGCAGACCAAGAGAAATGATGCTGGATGGATTGAGACCGTGGCAGTAGTCGCACGGAGGAATATCATTATCAGCAGCAGAGTTGATCCAGAAAACCAAAGACCGAGATCTGTGGAGAGCCATGAACACCTACGCCAGCTGGCAGGGCACTTGATGATGATATATATTATTAGTATTGCAAGTTTTGTTTATGTATATGTTAAAAACTTATAGTTATATTATTATTAGTATTTTAAATACTAAGACCGGAAAGACCGGAACAGTTAATTCAGTTATCACTGTCCAATTAAATACTATAAGTAAGTAAGGTGCACTTATCCAGTATCAATCAGTGTCCACAATTAAATAGTTATCATAACTATTTAATTGTGGACACTGATTGATACTGGATAAGGATACTGATAATAATTAATACTGATACTGATAGTGATACTCATACTTAATATAATACTGACTGTTCCGGTCTTTTTCACGTCGCTAATAATTAATATTATTATTTATTACTAATAATTAACAGTTGATCACAGAGGAACAAGAATTACGAATTAACAAACGAGAATTACAAATCCACACACCAAATAATATTTCCACAGCGATGCTTGACAATCATAACGGGAGTCTCGACTCAGGGCAAAGTACGGGAGATAAACGGGGAGGACATGTTGAGAATCCAGAATTTGACTTCCGGAATCTTAGACGACAGGGAGAATATGAGAAATGTACGCTTCCTCTTCTTCGTTCGTTCGCTAGAAATATGTCTATAAATGAATTTAACTGTCTTTTAGTTCACTCAGCGGTCCAAAGAGTTTATCATCCACTGTTGTCTCTCAAGGTCAAAATGTTTGCCTAGATAAATTAATTTGTATTATGGGCAGTCTTGGAGTGTGACCATATGGCATGCTGACTGCTAAGTTCACAAAGTAGTGTCCATAGTACTGACTGGCAATTTCCCAGATAGGAACGCCTCGAATACTGATTTTGCATCTGTCAATAGCACCACAGGTTGTGTACCATGGCTGGTATTTAGTAATTTCTCTGTTGTTATAATGATTGCCTCAATTTCAGCATTATGGTTATGGCAGTACTTTCCTGTTGGAACTCTGGCCGTCTCCCTAGTAAACTAGTATTATTTGGGTATTATATGTATATGTACACTTCCGCGTATAGACTCAGATCCAGAGGTCCTGTGGGTATTCTTCATCAAGGAAGCTGAGAGTGGCTGTTCTGCGCTGTACACTGTTTTGTTCTTCCTTGTCAAATACCCCTCTCACTTTTGTTTGGATTTGTAGTGATAGTCTATGTTCATCTTTCCAAGGGGTTCACTCATGAATAGTTGTCATTGGGCAGATTGGTGGTTTCTCTGCAGAGTCGTTTGGCCTGGTGGATAAAACTACCTCTTTTCAACCGCCCCATACCTAGGTTTTCAAATCTGTTCTTCATAGGGTGGCCTGGCAAGCTAAAGAACTTTTCTTCTTTTTCATATCTCTTCGCTCTCTCAGTGCTTGTGTCCTCCCCGTCCTCTCCATTTCCACTGTAGGGATTGATCTCATCCCTCCTGTGGTGACTCTAAGTGCTTGATTTTACACCTTGTCCGGCTCTTGTAGTGTGATATTGTATGCTGAACACCACGCAGTTGACCCGTATTCCAGGTGTGGTCGTATGCTCTGTTGATAAACTTTGCTAAGTATTTTCCCACTGGCTCCCCATGTGGTTCCAGTTAGCTTTCCCAGGATGGTTGCTTTCCTTCTGGCTTATGCTACTGCTTTGTTGATGTGTTTTCTCTGTGTCAGCATGTCATCAAATGTTACTCCAAGGTATGTTGGTTCTTTATCTTCTCTTAGGGATGTTCCATTTATCTGGATGATCCCTGTCTTTTGTTTTGGAGAAAGGGTAAATATAGTTGTGCTGCCCTTGTCAGTGTTTATGCTGACACAACATCTATCCGCCCATGCAACAAATGTATCTACAGCTCTTTGTAGCGGTATGGTGGCCACTGGTGCATGTTCATTTCTGCTCCACGGAACCGCGTCATCAGCGTACATTACCGCTTTAATTAAAGACGGTAGATTAGCAACAAGATCATTGATGAAGATTAGAAAGAGTGTGGGTTACATAGACACCGCCCTGGGGAACACCGTGACGCAATAGTACTTTCTTGCTCTTGAGTCCGTCTATCTGTACTCGGGCTCTTCTGTTGTGCAAGTATGCTTTCACCCATTTGTACATTCTTCCATTGACTTTACAGTTTCTCAGTTTCTTCATCGGACCTTCTTTCCAGACTTTGTCAAAGGCTTTCTTCAGATCTATCCATGCCGCAAGCGCCAGCTTCTTCTCTTGGAATGCATCCTCAATTTCTTGAGAGAGGTAGGTAGTCTGATCTTCGAAGAGTAGCACTGCCTAAAGCCAGCCTGCTGTGGCACAAGGATGTTTTCACTTTCAATGTACCACTGCAGTCTGTGATTGATGATGCGCTCCAGTGTTTTGCAGAGATAGCTGGTGAGGCTAATTAGTCTGTAGCTGGAGGCAATGGAACCATCTTTCCCTGATTTTAGGAGGGGTATCATGATTGCTTCTCTCCAGTCTTGCGGAACACTGCCTAAGGTCCAGGTGTTATTGAAGATCTGCAACAGCTTTCCTTTGGCATCTGTTCCTAGGTTCCTGATAATTTCATTGGAGATACCATCAGCTCCTGGTGACTTTCTCATTTTCAGTTTTGATATGGCTAGCTCCAGTCCACTGATTGTGATAGATGCCTCCATAACCTCATGTAGTATATCATTCTGTCCTGTATGTTGCTATTTCTCTCGTATCTCTTGCTGTTTCTCTGGACTAATTTCTATATTGTTATCTTGTGCTAATGAGTCCGCAAAATGGTCAGCTGCTTGCTTTTCTGTTAAGTGCAATTTTTGAGTTTCTCCCTGTGCCCTCATGGTTAAGTTGTTTTATTAGCTTCCACAACTTCCTTGTGTCTCTTTCAAAGTTCAGTGACTCTATTTTTCTTCTGAAAGCTTTTCCGTCTAGCCTGCAGCTGGGCCCTTTGAAATTTGGCTTTTGCGGGCTGGTATTTATCGTGGTCGAGACAGGAACACGGATCTGATTCACGACTCTGGTGATCGAGTGAGGTGGCAGAACATGAGCGCCATCGCTTACCGGCATGGCACATAATGTATGGATGGGTTTATTTTGGTGCTCTTGGCTGGGGTTGGCTTCTGCTTGCCTTTTACACACTTCCACGTCATTATGCAACTGTTCTAGTCTGCTAATTATCATAGTTTTTGTATTTTGGATGTTAATGTGGCCATAGGGGGCCAGTAAAAAATATGTTTTTCCCCACATGGGGGAAATAACCCTAAATAATAATTATGACATTAAAATTTTACTATTAGCACTTAGGAAATAAATGTAGAACTGTAAAGTTGATTATACAATTAAGTAAGTGAAGATTTCAAAGAAATTTTATAGTAATCTAAAAGTATTATTCTGTAGATTACAATACCTGACTTCGGTGTTAATTGTTTTACTTCTACAAAATCAGAAAAAAAGAGATTTTTAAGTTCTCATCTTCATCTCATCATGTTCCTCTTGTGCCTTGCGGCTTCGAGGTGAAGTATAAACTTCATGAGAGTGCCCGATTCATATATGAGCTTCATATATCGACATTCCCATGGATTCTGCTATTCCCTCCGTCCAACGTTTACGTTTGTCGGCCTCTTCCTCTGTTTCCATCTGGTCTGTACATCATTGCTTGTTGTGGTACGCTGTTGACTGCTAACCTACTTGCATGGACAAATCATTTGACTTTCTGCTTTCTAATAAAATCTAGTGCTGCTTTAACCCCCACATTAGTCCTGACTTCTTCATTTCTGATCTTATCTCTTCTTGATACGTTGAGTATTCTTCTCAGGAATCTCATTTCCGTTGTTGGGATTTTTCTTTTCTATTTTTCTGTCATTGTCCAGGTTTGGCATTGGTAGCATAGAGTTGGCAGGAAGATTGTGTTGTAAAGTGCTTTCTTGGTAGTTATTGATACATGTTTGTTCTTTAGTATTGGTGTCATTTGTCCAATGAGTTGGTTTGCCTTATTGCACCTATTTTCGATCTCGTCTTCTGATCTGCCATTAGATGATATTATACTTCCTAGGTACTTGAAACTCTTTACTTGTTTCAAGGGATATTTGTTTAGGTTTTTAAGTTTGTTAATAAAATTATAGCTAGTATATGATATCATTTTTTAACTTCTAGTAATCTCCCTTATAACATAATTAGATGTTTATGTCCCCTACTCATTGCCCATCTAGGTGTTTTTCTTTCAGCTATCTCGTAATTCCGCAGAATACTTGAACATCAGTTATTAGTTATCAGTTGGGGTATCTTCATTGCACTCCGGACAGGTCCATGGGTGCTCAGATCCTCCCCCCCCCCCAGCATCAGCATATGCATCAGCGTCCGGTGGCTAATTTTGCCAGTTATGTGTTGGTTGACGAGGACACCTCGTTTTACCGATGTACCTCTCGTATCTGGCCGTGCCGATTCTTACTCCCAAGTCTTTCATCCTGGACAGCGATGTGGATTCACTGATCGTCAAAGTCTTATGTTCTCGACATCTCTTTAAGGACGTTAATGGCATCGGCACGATCCATGGGCTGACCATCTTCAGGGGGTGCAGAGCCAGCCAGTTTATCAGCTCGTTCATTTCCCTCGACTCCCGCATGTCCCGGGACAAAGATGAAGGTGACTTTACGGAAAACAGACTTCCTCAGCGACTGTCTACGTACAGATCCAGCTTCAACCTTCCGAATCATACTCATTGAATCACTTAGTACACACACGTTGGTATAATGCTGTGCTTTCTAGCCATAGGAAAGCCTGTGTTACTGCCATCACCTCCATTGTCATGCTGCTCGTGGGCATAGTGTGGGAACCACTGGATTCATGAACGGGCTGTAAATGTCCATGCACTTTCTCTGCTTCTTTACAACAGATCCTTCTGTATAGATGAGCACTTGGGGGTTGTCTACGTGTTCATTGATGAGCGCGTTGACCTCTGCATTGACAGTGACAGGATTCTGTTCTCTGCACCGTCTGTCATGTGTGATAATGCAGGAGAAGGTGCACTTAAAATCTGAGGCACAGGCACCCATTCCTTGCCGGGGATGATACTGGTAGGACTGCAGACCTGTCCGATGATATCCTCCACCCGACCTATCCATGATTTGCCACTCTTTAGCCTGTTGCCCTTTTCTCTGAATATATCTTCATAAAGAGGGTGCTGCTCATCCGCACTTATTTTCAAGTATGCACTAGCTCTCCAGATCTTGATCCTGTGGTTCATTGTCGGGAAGTCAAGGAGGTATCTCATCGCTACACAGATGGTGTCTCTCGTGCAGCCCAAAATGATGCGCATGGCCTCGTTTTGTACCTTTTCAAGTCTTCCAATCTGTATAGGAAACAAATAGGTATATTAAACTCCCGCGAGAAGAAGCGTACTAAACATCAACACGCTGCACATAACTTACAAGGAGATCCATCGTATCGCGAAATACAGGTGAAAATCCGAAATCAGAAGCACTCAATAAATATATAAAATGAATAATAAAATAAAATACACACAAACGCGTACAATACGACACACAGGACGGCCGATGTTTCGATTCTCAGAATCTTTGTCAAGGACAGGACACCACAGATATCTAACACAACGAAACACAAAGAAAAAAACACAACTACTCCTATGCTATGTGGGGCAGAAAAGGTGGCTTGGCCAGCTGCGAAGGCGCTCGTTGGCTGCAGAGTTAAAAGTGGATTGCCAGATAGGATTTAAGTAGCCAAAAATAAGCGAAAAGTCTGCTATGGAAATATAGGGGTGTTGGGACAGTTAGGTATAGATATAGGGGGAGGGGGGGGGGACAGCATAGTAATAGATAGTGTAAACAATTGGGGAAGATGGCACAGTTATACTGTAGCGTCCACAACAGTATTGATACCTGCTGGATGGATGCATCCCAGATTGTTGATTTGCTGGTATTCAAATTTGAGCCTAACGGAGCTATTGCAGTAGCAGGGTTTTAACGTGGTGACACATACATCGTCGACTCCATTATGGTTGGAGGAATTGAAATGGTTGGGGACAGGTTTGTCAGCGCCCTGATTGATGTCTCTGAGGTGTTCTTTAAAAAGATCAGCAAGGCGCCTGCCAGTTTTGCCAATGTATTTCATGTCACACAGTTTGTAGATGATGATATAAATCAGATTGCGGGATGTACAAGTGAAAGAATCTTTCAAGGTGAAGGTGCCTCGGGGAAATGCAATCTCTGGTGTCTGAACAACGTATGGGCATGTCAGACAGTTCTTACGAGGGCATTCGAATGTGCCCAAAGATGAAGTAACCGTGGGGAGGCGACTATGCACAAGGTGGTCTCTAAGGCTCTCACATGCCAATCTGTGTAGGGCTGACAGTAAGGATGGCCAGGGCATACTCGATGGGTGAAAGTACCAGTCCTTGGAACAGAAGTATTAGCAGTCTTTGCTCAATATCGGTAGTCGCCATGACTCTCATTGCTGACAAACCTTTTCGAGCTTTCATTATGACATAATCGACATGATCTCTGAAAGACAGGCTACGATCAAGCCTCACGCCAAGATATGTTATCGACTGGGATCTACTCAAAATGCAGGAGGCAGTTCGGTTTTCAAGGAGTTCCGTGCAAAGAAGCAAGCGGGAAAGATCTGGACGATGCAGTGTTGTCTGAGGCGAGGAATGATGTGTCAACAACGAAGATTCATATTCATTCCGTGAAAGGACCTAGACCAGTGTTTCCCAACGTGGGGCCCACGCCCCATAGAGGGGGCAATTCGACTGTTAAGGGGGGCAATTCGAAAATGGAAGAAATCGGCTGAATATAACAAAACGGGGAGACTTGAGACTGAAGTTAACTAAATTGGAACCTGACATAAGATCTCTTTGCAGCAAGTATCAAGCGCAAGGATCTCACTAAATTTAAATAATAAATAATTACTAATAATTAAAATAATATAGAAAAATCTTTCATTAAAATTATTTTGTACTTGAATTTCAGTTCTCCATTATATGTTTTGAAAATTTACTTACTGTGTTTGCTCAATAATTACCTAGTGATTTCTTCCTAAAACCTATCATTCAAGTTTCTTTAGTGAACATTTCAATTTTTGAATATTAAAAATAATGTATATGTTGAGGGGGGGGGGGGCGTGGGGCGGGGGAGGGGGGGCAATATGAATTTTGGAAGGCTTAAGTGGGGCATGGCACAAAAAAGGTTGGGAAACACTGACCTAGACGATGTTTTAGCAGGAACGAACAATGGAACAGTGGAAGGAAAATAGCTGGGAGTCGGAGATCTAGGATTTTGTGGAATAGGGAACTAGTTCTTGGATTTTACTAGGTGAAGGCCGACCCTGTCTTAAAGGGCACTTCACATATTGTCTAGAGTAGTTTGCCAAGTGAAATTCCGCAGTGCATTAATAAATGCCGTCATCTAGTTCTCACGAGCTGCTGTCAGTTGTTATTTCCGTTCGCCGCGTTTCAGCATTTTTCAAACAGGTGAGAAGACATTTTGTTTTGTTGTTGACTGTTATTATCATCATAACGAGCATCCCCCTGGCATCTGTCTGGCGGGCTCGCCTTTCTGGTCAGTCTGCTCTATGTAACGTGCAAGAAGGGCCTTACCTTTATCCGCATCCGACTTTTTCCATGTGAGGTCTGTGCCTTGAAAGTCTGGAATACCCCTACGTTGTACAGCACCGTTTATGCTCTTATGGAGGCGCCAGAATGTCGTAAGAGATCGCTCCGAGCACACCTTCATGCAGAACTCGCCTGTTTGGCGCAGGATTTGAATAAAGTCATCGTCCTATGGACCTCAGTCTTCAGGTTCACCAACTCACCTGTGACATTTTAGCCTTTCTGGCTTTTTGCCAGTCTTTGACAGCCTACCTCTTTCCCAGCCATGCCTTCTCGACCTCTCCATTCTACCATGGTGGTTGCAACCATCTTTCTTGTTTCCTGCGGGAGGATCTTCTGATCTTGTTTATGGCGTCTTGACCATTGTGTCATACGGGAAGGCATTTGTCTTGTTTCCTTGACTCCTGGCTCTGTCTTTCTTGATCAGGATGATGCAAGGGTTGTGGTCATTATCGTGGTATCCCAGTGTGCCCCACCGGCACCTTGGTACGATGGTGGGCGACACCAGAGCCAAGTCGTCAATGACGCTGCCAGAATCACCTAGTTGAGTGGCCATCCTAGTGACCTCCCCATCATTCAGGCAGACCAGAGCAGCAGATGCCAGGGCGGCCTCCAGATCTTCTCCCTGTCTATTAGTGATGCTATTCCCCCATTGACTACCTCTAGCATTGAAGTCCCCACAGTAGATTATATGCCTTTCATCCATATCGAACAAACTCTCCCATTGTCGAACGTAGACCTTCCCATTACGCACATAAACGTTTACGATTACACGCTGCACTGGCGTCATTATTCTTAATGCCTGCACTTATAGGGCATCACTGTTTCAGGCGAACATATCGATCTCAGACACCAGTATGTTGACCAGAAAGGCCTGTCCGAGTTGCCTCCTGTTACAGAAGCCCTGAAACCCCGCGACATTGACTGTTCCGTCGCCGAGCTGTGTTTCTTGTAAGACCACAATATTGTTTCCGTATAGCAGTTTTTCGAGAATGGGTCCGCGTTAACTAAATGATGCACAGTTCCAGTATAGTACTCGAACGTCTCCGATGCCCAGTCTGTCACACTTTAACTGCTTCCTGCATGCGCCTGCTCTTTTCCCACGCTGTGTCCTTGCCGTTCGTCGCCTGGTTGTCGTGTTTGGCTTAAATATCGCCACCGGGCGCCGATGATATGTTGAAGGGAGTCCGGGCGCGCGTGCACGAACTCCGTTGCACGGTCCGAACTCCATTCCACCACGAAAAACTCACTTAAACTACAAACATTTAGTCAAACACACGTTCCGTTCTAAGGGACGAAAAAATGTCCCGCCATCTTGCTCCAAGGAAGTTACTTGAACATAATTACTAATAGGTGTTGTGAGCAATCAAGGCATTACTATCATGTTAATATGATTTTAAAAAATTCTCTAAGCAACTAGGAAAAGCGTGCATAATTTATTATTATAGGAGATATTTATGTAAAAGAAATGGGGGGGGGATATAAAGCAATGACCCATTTGGCAGAGAGTGAGAAGGGGGAGAGAGAGCGAGAGAGAGAGAGAGAGAGAGAGAGAGAGAGAGAGAGAGAGAGAGAGAGAGAGAGAGAGAGAGAGAGAGAGAGAGAGAGAGAGAACTATTTGTTCAACGTGAATGAAATTTACAAACAATATAAATGACATTAAAATAACGAAGACACAAACAATAGATTGCACGATTTATTGCCTGGCATATTTCGCTGCATCTCGTCAGGTATCTCTGGTGATCTAGAGAGATGACAGAACATGACGGCCCACGCTTACCGGCATGGCTCATAATGGATATATGGATTTATTGTAGTGATATTGGCTGGGGTTGGCCTCTGCTTGCCTTTTACACACTTCCGCGTCACTATGCAACTGTTCTAGTATGCTATTTATCATAGTTTTGCATTTTGGATGTTAATGTGGCCTTAGGAGGCCAGTAAAAAATTGTTTTCCCAGATAATAACTATGACATTATAATTTTACTATTAGCACTTAGAAAATAAATGTAGAACTGTAAAGCTGATTATAAAATTAAGTAAATAAAGATTTCAAATAAATTTTATAAATAGTCTAAAAGTATTACCCTTTAGAATACAATACCTGACTTCTATTTTAATTGTTTTATTTGTACAAAGAAAGTAAAGAGACTTTTAAGTTAGTTAATAAAATTATAGCTAGTATATAATATTACTTGTTATCTTCTAGTAATCTCCCTTATAACATAATTAGATGTTTATGTCCCCTACTCATTGCTCCTCTAGGTGTTTTTCTTTTAGCTATCTCGTAATTCCGCAAAATGCAGAATAGCTGCTTGTTAAAGTTGCTTGCTTGTGTTCCAGCGCGAAGTCCTGTATCCCGGATGAAGACATCCTGTTGTCCAACATCAGTGTGATGTCATACCGGACTGAGGTTTGCGTGAGTATCCGTTGTCCCATGTCTGGCTTATTGGTGGCTCCTTGCTGTGCAGGCAGATACTCTCCGACTTCAGAAGAAGCTTGTTATAATTTGCTGAAGCCATAATGATCAACCTTCATAGGCCAATTTTGTGCAAACAGAAAGACATGTTAGTCAGTTTAAAATTACCGTGATAGACAATTAACATTCCTGTGCGAACATGTTTATATTTCAGCTTGAAGGAGTTCTCTAGTTATTTTACTTTTGTTGTTGTTGTGTGAATTCTGCAGTATGTACCTGACGAGATGCAGCGAAAAATGCCAGGCAATAAATCGTGCAATCTATTGTTTGTGTCTTTGTTATTTAAATTCACTACGGGAAAACATTGTTTTGAATAAATGACATTTCCTCTAAACATAATATTTGTTTTAATAAATCTCATAAACTTGCACGGCCTTTCGCCATCGCGAAAATACGTGCATGCAGGCCTTGACTGTGCCAGACTAGGTTTTCTTCTATTCGCTACGCTTATTAATCTATCACCTCTCTCATTCCTATAACCAAGGCCATAACCACCAGTCACACCACTCAACTTTTCGTTGCCTACCGTGGCATTGAAATCCCAGAGGACGAGACTCATCTCATCTCATCTGCAAGGTGTGGAATGCGCCTGGCCCTGCAGCCAGCAGTTTAGGATCGGCTAGATTCTCCCTGGAGGTGTGAAAAGTTAAAATTAGTAGCCGGCCGATGACCCGCAGACCACACATGTCAACCCCCACCTTCACGTGGTGCAGACCGGGAAACCATGACCGCGAGGTCATGGGCTAACGGGGTCAGATTTGTGTCCTAAACCTGCGACTGGCCTAGCAAGCCGGCAGGGGATTTTCATACTGCTCGTAGAAAAACTAAGAAGTATAAACGGACTGACCCAAACGGATATCGACCTGGCAATGCTAATGGACTACGAGATAGATCAGCGACTCAATAAATAGGCAATAAACGTCTGCGGTTTCAACAGTAAAGAAGAAGAACTTATAGAAACAATGGAAGAGAGGAAAATTGGACTGATGGGAATAGCGGACACCAGAACAAAGGGGAAAGGATGCAAGCAGCTCCACCGCAGTTACACGTTTGTCTACTCTGGAGTAGAACAGCAAGAAAGGGTAAGACACGGTGTGGGAATAGTCATCGAACCACGGCTAGCAAGAGGAATATTAGAAATAAAATATATATCAGAAAGAATCATAACAGTGAGAATAAAAGAACAAACAATTACAACGATGTACAAATATACACACCATGTAATGCAAACAATAATGAGCAAGAATGCGAGGAATTCTACAAAGACATCCACAACGTGCTAAATAAAATAGATAAGCAGGACAACATCATAGTTATGGGAGACTTCAATGCAAGACTAGGACATAACAGAGTGGGCATAGAAAAACATCTGGGAGCGTTTGGAGATCAGCATAATGAAAGGAATGATAACGGAAATAGACTGATAGAACTGTGCAGCCAACACGACCTCTACATAACAAACACATTCTATAAACACAAAGACTCACAAGTATACACCTGAGTAGTACCTTGGGTCCTAAGTATGTTTTGGGGGCCATCCCGGGGGCGGAAGTCGTATTTCCTTATATGAAGGGTATAGCTCCGCAACCGGCCCCCCTGAAAAACGGCCCTCAATTTCAAAAAAATTGGCGGAAATTCTTTTGACTACTTCTGGTGTCACTTCCGGTCCATGGCTATCCCCTACCGACCGCCCCGCCCACAGATGCCCTTGCCGGCCGCCTCGGCTTCCCATGACCGCTCCTGAGACCATTCAAAGACAGCGATGCAAGCCCCGGGTATGTGGAATACTTATATAGATAAGTAAAACAAATAGTTGCCGGGCACCTGGGATCGAGTCCCAGTGTGTGTGTGTGTGTGTGTGTGTGGTGCGGTGCGCTCGAACCCCAGTCACGTAGATATCGACTCCTTCGCTGAGGAGACCGAAATCAATATGACAGAGTTGGAAAATGATTTATGCCATCACTAGAGTTAACTCAAGTATCCAAACTTGGATTGCATGAATAAACTTTTTTCACGGCTCAGCATAATAGCTTCAAGCGGCAGGTGTTATAACAGAATGAGTACCATCTTTGTTATTAGGTTCGATGTGCAAACTTAGGGCACGGTTGAGCATCCGATAAGAACGCTACTAGGATGCTCAAGCCGTGACGTATGGGTTTTTGGGAAGGTTAGATACAGCTAAGGTCGGGAGAAGTAAACATCGTTTTATGTAGGCTGTGAACTATTCTACATATAATTGTGTTCAACAAAACCTTTTTATAAACAACTTCGAAACTCATGTTATAATCATCCCTGTGCCTGTACTGTTACAGTACAGATTTGGTGCGGTGACCAGGATTTCGATCTTAAACTTAGAATGTCGCGGACACATAACGAAAAGTACTAAAAAACAACAACACAGCAGAGAACCTTCAGGGAATTTTTTTATCAACTTGCTGCGATAAGAAGGTATGAATAAATAAACTTTTACTAAATTTTCGGAATCAAAAGATCCAGACCGGACCACTTTTCTTGAAAGTTTCAAAACGAAGCAATTTTCTATGGCTAGTTGATTTGAAGCCATAAATATCAAAATTACTGAATGGAGCCATCATTGTAACTTGGTTGTTAGCATAATGGGCTGTTTCTCATCATAACCACCTGAAGTAACGTGATTTTCGTCAAAATGCTGTGAAGTTTGACCTGCCGTTATTACAGCCGTTCATTAACCTTGTGTTTGAAGGTCAGTCACTTACATACTAGGATTGTCTAGGTCCAGCAGCAAAGAAATTTTAAATCTCAAAACAGCTATAACCAACTCGAAATTAAATGGAGGTGTCATTTTGAAGGAGCTGTTATCTTCCTCATATCATGATCACTTGGGGCGAACTCAGAAGCCGTTAAAGTCGTTGAACCTTGACCTTGAGTACCTGAAGAAACACGAGAGCTTATACTGAATCGTTTGGATCATTAGCCCAAAGTACCAGTCGTGTTTGGTCATCAATGCAGCTGTCCTGAACTCTAGCATATCAAAATGTTTTTCAACCAAAGCGATAACGTAAATAGGGAACCTTCGGAAGCGGTTGGGCAAACTGGGTTGCCTACCTGCTGAAGAGGGGACCCAAATTAAATCGCTTTATCGAACTAGAGCTGTTTTCAAGTCGTCGCATAGAAGAGCCCTGTTTAGGGTGAAAAGAAAATTCAAGGCTGGTGTGCCCATCCAGGGGTGAAAGTAGAACCATTCTTCCCGCTGGAGAGGCTTGAGATGTCCGAGGAATGATGTAGATACCTGAAATTGCGTCGTCGTTTGGATAGCTTCAGATAACACAGATTCCAGACGTTTGATTTATACGTGACCCGTGACAAATAGAATTCTCGGCTGACGTACCTGGATTCACCTTCCTCTTGGATCAAAAGAAGATATAGCTAACGAGGGCTGGCCAGTGCTGTCCTCTGATCACAGTCGTTGATTGTTGATATTGAGCCTTATCGAGCCTTATCGAGCCTTATCGATCCTTACCATATACTGAAGCCGCCTTGTCGATCCTTGTTCAAGTACTTGGGTGCCAGATACCGTGCCTCTCAGTCTCAGTATACGAGAGCGAAACCTGAGAACCAGTAATGTGCAGCTTTCGACGAGTGTCTAACTACAGGCAGGGAACTATCTTTGACAGCCAACACTTGTAAAGTATAAATTTAATATTATAGTATTAGAAGATTATAGGACCTGATAAGTTTAATTAACATATTATTATAGTGAATTATTTTGTACAAGTTTGAAATGGAGATCTTTTATAGAAAGTTAGGACGTGTAACGGAGTTAATAGACAGTTTAAGGATGGACGTAGACAGAATTTCGTCCATGATAAAAGTAATAAAGAGACATACGCTTGAACGAACAGAGCACAAGACAGGTATGAGACTTTTGAGCTAGACAAGTCCAATAGAAATGATAACCAGTCTGGTTACAATTCGAAAGTTATCAACCATATACATATGAAAGCAGATACGAGTGAGACACAGAGACATATAGGAATTAGTAATGGTCAGAAAAGGAAACAATGGTTGTGGCCTTCAAATAGTGAAAACGCAAAAGCCTTGCGAGAGAACTGGTTTCAGATCAGACAGTTGCGATATTCAGTAGCAAGGTTGAGTAACAGAGAAAGAAACACAGATAAGATTTTGGGTAGTCAGGAGGTATCTTCAGTCTTTTGTGTCAAACAAGAAAGAGAGACACAGACGCAACCAGGCAGTAGTGTGGAAAAGAGTACTCAGACATCGATTGATAAAGTGACAAAGAGAGACACTGGTACAGAGGTTGAACAACCCAAGACAGAAGACAAGCAGACAAGTACCAAAGATGTTAAAAGACAGGTGAGGAAAAGTATTAGGGAAAGGAATAGTATGATAGTTAATAGAGGTACGACGACTGGTATGTCAACTTCCTCAGGTAAAGATATGGGAGTTGTCCTGAACCGGAGTATGAGGAATAGAGGTGTAGATAGGAAGAATGTCAGACGTTCTAAAGCCGACTATGGGAGTGTGATCGACGTGTCTGCAGTAAACTATAATAACCCTGATGAGGGAACCATCATCAGTGTGTGAAGAAGAAAAGTCTTTTTAAAGAAAGGGAGGTATAACAGAATGAGTACCATCTTTGTTATTAGGTTCGATGTGCAAACTTAGGGCACGGTTGAACATCCGATAAGAACGTTACTAGGATGCTCAAGCCATCATTCTGAAGACGAGATGGGAAAATATAAGAGATATGTATATTACACAAACAATACTGAGCAAACCGATGCAAATAAAGGAAACAGAAAGAAAGCACTTAAGAAGAAGAATAGTAATAGACAAAATTATTCGACTACGGAAAGCGACTTAAGAAAAATCAGAGAATATATGACCTTAAGACCTGAGTTCTTTAATGACAGACTAACTGTTACGGATACTGAAGATGAGATAGTTGAAAAGAGACACACCCTAGCACTAGGAGACAATGAAATATTTGGCTTAGATGCGCTCTATGGCTGTTAGAATTCCGAGGGTGAAGAATGGCATGCGGCATTGTTTTAGCTTACGAGGTGAATTGCGATTTGAGCATATACATATGTTCTGTCTAAAATAGGAGTATTTTTGGAGTAGCATCACAATATATGGTGCAGGGCAGGCAATAGTGTAGTTGTGCATAGAGCAAATGATAGATAAATTTAAAGTATGGCTGGTGAGTACTGGAATATTCTACGTGGATACGTTATAAAGAATATCTTGTATTTAGTTGTAGTGAGGGGAGAGTAGATGTGGAAAATGAAATATCCCTTGTCCGGAATGGCCGGATGGAGTGGGTTGGTCAAGTTGAGATGATATAACAATGCTGAGTGTGGAAGGCTCGTGATAATATAGTGGACAAGTCTCGTCTTTTATAAATTCATACGTTTATTAGGTGAAAATCATTCATCGTCAACATGATGGAAAACTCCTACATTCTTGTTGTTTACCTCCTGAATTCCCAGTCCCCAAGTGACGTGTGTGCAAGCCCTGGATACGTCTATCCATTCGTGCACACACGTTCACCAACTATGGTTTCCCACTAGTTAATGAATGCGCAGCATTCCCTAACTCTTTACTCCTAAGCTATACTGTTACAATACCTCCCCTTCTTCAAGGAGATTTTTTCCCTAAAAAAATCTCAACCCCAACTCTTAACCACTTAACTCTACTATACCTGCCCAACAATCCCATATATTTCTCAACTCAATTCTCAACCTCTTATCTCATCATAGCCAAATGCTAACTAGAGACATACTTCATACTATATCAATAATACAAAACTCTCTACAAAACTCGTTATAAAGTTCTCCACAAAAACTCTCTACAAAATTCTCCATAAGTGAACCGCTATTAAATTGTCCATCTAAATTGACAAAAATTGAAGATATTTCCCTTATCTTTTTCTCACTTATTCACATTCTCGCTATTCCAGGATAGACAGAAAAGTTTAGTTTAGTCAGTTAGGTTGGGTAGGTTAGATTTGGTAGGTTAGATTGGGTAGGTGCGCACCTTAAAAAAATATAGAAAGTAAGGGGAAAAAGTAAGAAGTAACCACATTTCTCTTCCCATGCATTCTCAAAACTTTATAAAAATAAAGTTTCTAAAATTTATCTTCATTTTCGTCAATAATAATTGTTGTTATCAAAAAGTTAATCCAACACTACAACCATTTTGTATTATACAGCTCGTCAAATTCAACCATTCCTTCAAAACCTCCAAATTATTAGTATACTGTTACGTACAGTCTTCTTCTTCCAGTGTCCACTTATTTAAATGCCAAAATTCAACCTGGCATTCCCTCCATATTCTCCCATTAAACTCTGTTCAACCCAGCTCCTATTTCAACTCCCCATTTACCCAATATCGCCCGTCACTCCAATCCATGTATTTACATTACGAACCAACTAATGTAGTCCCTATTTCAATCCCCCATTTTAACTCTTTCCAAACCACCTGTAATGTCAATTTTTGCTGATACCCCCAGCCACTTTTAAATATATTCTTCCATTACAACATATTGAATCACTTCACTAATCACTACCACTTCCTCCTTAACCCAACCATGTTTCACCCTCAATTTCTGTTTATAAACGTTATATACGTTAAACAACTCAACGTCTATTTCACATTTTCTGTAAGTTCCCAAATACAACTCTTCATTTTCCCCCTAACTGAACGTCAAGCCAGTAATCATTTTAGACATCCCCAGGATAACTCAATAAAAGCAACGTTAAATTATCCTCACATTTTATAAAGAACAAGTGAAGTCAAACAACAGACTACACAATATCAACCCCCTCATTCTTTGACATCATCTTTATCCCCACATATTAATCAAATTAAACATATGTTATGAAACGAAAGACCATATATATACATACATATTATGACTACTAATCAATTATTTTCCGTCTAAGAAAAACTCAACACTTCACTTAAAAATCAAAATGATCACAAAGCATATATCAATAAGTCTGAACTTACTACCATATTATGTCTACTCATCCCAACAACTCTTGATTAAGTTGCCAACTTCCTTCCTTGGAAATACATAAATACCTTGTCTAACTTCTTCTTCTATCTGCAATCTACAGAATATTCTACCGCACTATTTATCCCTTCTCCACTTTCTTAATAGCTTCAAATTTTTTCTATAAGTGCAATATCTACATCAATATCGTTATCCTCCTGAGGAGAACTATCTTCTTTCATATCAGCATCTTCATCAGTTTCTGACTTTTCATCCATCTCTTGTTCTGCATCTGTATATCCATTACTAGCAACCGCTAATCTCTTCCTTTCTAAATCCAATCTAATTTTTCTGTCTTGACGTCTTAATAAATTTTCAAACAGTGGCATATCTTCATCACTTGAAGAATTCAGTCTAAACTTCCTTTGCCTCTTAATTTCTCTTTCTTTCTGTCTATCTAACTTTCTTTTTACTGCCTGTCTTGTATTCATAAATGGTGCTTCTATGTTTTCCTTGATTGATTCTTCATTATTATAATCGTCATACGTGTTGTTTTCCTCTATCACGACTGTTTTTGGTATTGTTTCTTCTTGTTCAGCCGTAGTAGATGCTGTTGTTACTTGTTTCCCATTCTCTATAGGTATTGGATATTCCGTTTGTCTGACAATCTGTCCATCTGACAATTCTTCTGAATAATAATAATAATTATTATTCTCTGCATCTTTTTCCTCATTATCCCGTCTTAAGTGCTCTACATGTGAACGTGCAACATGCCCTGTAACTTGGTTCTTAATAGTATACGATACTGGACCCTTCTTTTCTAAAATATAATATCCCGGGACCCAATGAGCATCAAACTTAGAGTTTTTCCTATGTTTTTTGTAATAAACTCTATCACCTATGTTGAACTCTTGTAAGTGTGCATTTTTATTTGCGTATTTCTTCTGTCTTTCTCGAGCCTTAATTATATTATTTCTTAAACGTACATGTGCTTTGTGCATCTCTTGCAACCTTGTTTCCTGAAAATCCTCCCCCATATATTTTCTCCTAGGCTTTAATAAATTGTCAATTGGTAATATTGGTTCTCTCCCATGTACTAAGTAAAATGGTGAGAAACCTGTTCCTTCATTTTGGTGTGTACGGATCGCCGCTAATGCTATTCCCAAATAAAGATCCCAATCCATATCGTGTTCTTCTACATTTTTCGCTCGTATGTTGTATAATGTCCTATGTTGTCGCTCATTTTTGGCATTCGAGGTTGGTCTGTAATATGAAGTCTTAATGTGTTTTATATTCAAATCTTTTACCAATTTTTCAAACTTTCTATTTACAAATTCTTTCCCATTGTCTGTAAGTGTTATTTGTGGACACCCAAACCTTGGTATAAATTCTTGTAGAAGCATATTTATAACTGAATCAGCACTCTTGTCTGGAATTGGATAAACTTCTGACCAGAGACTATATGAATCTACGATATGTAGTAGGTATACATTTCCCGATAATGTTTTTGGATGAGGGCCTGACATATCTAAACTTACTTTCTGCATTGGAAATTGAGGAATATCAGTATCCTGTAAGGGACATTTAATTATCTTCATGTTTCTTAACCTACACTTTTCACATGCTTCAACATATTCATATACGCTTTTAAATAAATTCGGCCAGTAATATTTACTGCTAATAGCCTTAACCAACTTATCTCGTCCAAAATGACCATTATTATCGTGATATGCTTTAAAACTTCTTGTTCTAAATGTTTCGGAATATATTTTCTTATTCCTTCACCTTTTTCACTAATATAATATAATTGATTGTCTTCTTGTAACTCTACAAATTTTCTTTTAAAACTATTTTCCCCTGTTTCTTTCAGTTTTCTTTTTATTTGTACTATTTTTGGATCTAATTCTTGTTCATCTTTCATATTAAACTGTTCTAAATGTGGGTCTTCTGTTGTAGGTTCAGACTCTTGATCCGACGGTAAACTCTCAAAGTTTTCTCTATTTATTATGGCAGAATCTAATATATTTACTTGCCAGTTTCGATCATCTATCTCTGGTTCAGCTTCATCTTCCGTGTTCCCTGATGACTGTGGATACGGGATCCTAGACAAAAGATCGGCGCATGTATTATGTTTTCCTGAAACATATTCCACTGTAGCATTGTATCCCTGTAGATTCAATGCCCATGTTGTATTTTCCTATTTTGTATTGGTGCTTCTAATATAGACTTTAATGGCATG
The DNA here is from genome assembly GCA_014155875.1 of Cepaea nemoralis. Classification (NCBI taxonomy): domain Eukaryota; kingdom Metazoa; phylum Mollusca; class Gastropoda; order Stylommatophora; family Helicidae; genus Cepaea; species Cepaea nemoralis. The sequence goes on along the minus strand of JACEFZ010010337.1, from coordinate 121,535 downwards.
TGATCAGTTCTAATAATGAAATTGGCATTATGTAAGTAATAATTTAGTTTCTGTAGAGCGTAGTGTATGGCATAAGCTTCTTTCTCAATAATCGGCCATTTGCGTTGAGTTTTGCTAAGTTTATGAGATAAAAAGTAAATTGGCCTTTCATTTTTAACCCCTGGTATTCCAGACTCTTTTCCTTCATATGGTTGAACCAAACATGCTCCTATTGCATTGTCCGAAGCATCTGTATATAGTATCAATTGTTTGTTCAAGTCTGGATGCGTCAATAGTGGTACCACTGTTAAACTGTTATTTAAAAAATCGAATGCTTTTTGACACTCATCATCCCACTTAAATCTAGCGTATTTACCCGTCAAATTTGTAATTGGCTCTGCAATCTTTGAAAATGCTGGGACAAACCGCCTATAATACCCACATGTTCCTATAAACGCACGTACTTCCTTTATGTTAGTTGGAGGAGGTAACTCTTTAATAGCCTTTATCTTTTCATGGTCTGGTTTAATTCCTTCTCTATTTATTATATACCCCAAATATTTTGTTTCTGTTTTTAAGATCTGGCACTTACTAAGCTTCAATTTAACATCATGCCTTCTTAACCTGTCAAATACTAGTCTAATATGTTTTAAATGATCCTCCACATCTCCTTTCGTAAAATCAGAATGTCGTCTATATATGCTAGAGCAAACTTTTGCATACCTTCTAAAACTTCATTTATTAAGAGCATATAGTGAGACGGGGCAGTTCGAACCCCGAACGGCATACGTAAGAATTCGTAAGAAACCCATATGAGTACAGAAAGCACTTTTCTTTTGCGCGTCCTTCGACATCGGAATACACCAAAATCCTGACCTTGCGTCTAGCGTCGTGAAGAATGTGGAGCCATTAAGCAACCCCAAAATATCATCAATCACTGGCAGTGGGTATGCTACATTCTTAGTGATTTTGTTCAACGCCCTGTAGTCACAACAGAACCTGCTCGAACCATCAGGTTTGGCTACTATGACGACCGGAGATGACCACTCTGACTTTGATCTTGTTATTATCCCTGCTTTCAACATATCTTCTATTGCCTTTTCCACAATTTCTCTATTTCTTAATGGAGTTCTATATGGTTTTAAACTAATTGGTGGATGGTCTCCTGTATCTATTTCCATTGTAACTGTTTTTGTCTTACCCAATTCTAAATCACTAATCGCAAAAACGTCTTGATTTTCTTTCACGAACTTTTCTAATATTTCCCTATTTTCCGGCGGAGCTTTTAATTGTGATAACAATTCTTGTTCTCTTGTCTTTTTATCAACTGTATCTATCTGAGATGGACGTTTCTTAAATGTATGGATCAATTCATCATTTCGTCGTTTCCAGCTTCTTTTATACTTAATTCCGACATTATTTCTAATCATGGGAGTTTCTGAATACTTATTTCCCCATATGTTTTCTTTGTCTATAGTTAACATGTTATTTTCACTATACTCTACTTTAGCGATTACACAACCTCTATATAATGTAATATTTTTTCCTGTATTATTTAGGAGCATCACTGGAAAGCTGAGATGTCTATCTAGTACTATTAACCCATCGGTGACTTCTAAGCCAGGTTCCTGTATTATTTCTCTCTCTAATTCCGTTATTTTAACTGTTTGTCCAACCGAAAAGTATGGGTTTTTTTTTCATTTTTGCCTGTATTAAATTAACCGTTTGTGGTTTCAAATTCATGGTCGTTTTGACTCTAACTAGTGTCGACACATGCATATCCTCTTCCAAATCTACATACACATCTTGGAATTTTAATTTATGCAAATCAAAAAAAAGTCTCACCCCATTTTTCAATAAAAAATCTCTACCCAATATCATATTTCTATTTAAATCCTTGACCACATGGAACATATGCCTAACATTTATCCCTCCTAATTTAAAATTTATCATCGTTTGTCCAAGCACTTCTAATCTGTGTCCAGTTACCGAATGAAGATTCTCCTGAATTCTAAATATTTTACAATTTTTTAACATTCGATATAAAAATGTTTCTTTAATCACGCTAACTTGTGCTCCCGAGTCAACTAATGTTCTAACTTTATATTTCCCTATTTCTACTATACATGAGCTAGGATCAACCATATTTAGTGACAACTGTTTTATCTCGCCTTGGGGAGATAACTTCTTATGTTTTTTATTTCTAAATGTCCTATTATACTCATCATTTGGGTTTTTAATACATTGATGCATCTTTTGGATCTTACTATCTTCCCCCCTACTGCCGATCCTGTTCAGTAAGCGGGATGCCAATTTCCCTGATTTCCTGATCTTCTAAAATTTCTCTGCATTTCTCCATAATTCCCATTTGCTGATCTGCTATTTGCAGTTCTGTTCTGTGTACTCGTCTGAACACCTCTATTATTTTGTGTATTCGATGGGACACGTCTGTTACTACAGAAGCGAAAAATGTGCCCACGTTGGTGGCATCCCCAACAAACCACATTTGTGTTATTTGTGTTACCTTCCATGTTTCTTACAGTATTTCTCACTTGTCCTTCTCTATCTTGATTATATACGTTAGTGTTTCTTTGTACCACCTGTACTTCTCCTCGCCTTCCTCTCCATCCATGTCTATACTGTCCTATTTCCATAGGTTCTTCAATTCTATCTTCCGAACTACTACCTAACTCTCGTCCTACTCTCAATCTAAACCTTCTCCTCAAGCTTTCTTCTTGTATAGCGATATCTACCGCTTGTGACAATCTTGCAGGATTCTCTCTCAATAACTTAAATTTCAATCCATCTGACCTAATCCCATCAACAAAAATCCCCACCAACATCCGTTCTACTTCTTCAGCTCGTACATTCTGTCCCAAAAATGACTCCTCAGCTAAATTGATTAACCTATCACTGTATAGCTGTACACTTTCCGTAATATTTTGTCTCGTTTGTCGCAACACTGAGAATGCGTGTTGTGGATCAGTAATTTCTGCGTATTTATGTGCCAGGTCGGTTTTGAATTGTTCCCAGGTTTCATCTCCTCCCACTTCTAGCTTTCTTCTTATATGGTCAGAAACTGGACTTGTACTAGTTCTATATGCTAAATTCTTTTTATCCTCATCTGTAGCGTTCACTAGATAAGCATGTTTCTCAATAGAAATAATCCATTTCTTATACTGATTCGCCTGTCCATTAAATCTCTCCACATCACTGATTACACTTTGCTGTCTCAATACTGCATCCAACTTTGATATTGCTCCGCCAACTCCACTCAATACCTGAGAAAAATCTTGGGGCTCCATCCTAAAATTCTATAATGGAAATTATCAAGCAATATAATATACAAATATTTTCATACAATATTATTTCAAAGTAATCATCAAGAAATATTCTGTTCAATTAATTAATCTAAAACTATCCATTACCTAAACTATACGAAAAAGACTCCAACCGATGATCTTGATGAAAAAAAGGTTTCAGTTCCAATCGCGAATCCTGATAAAAGGGACTCTAATTGACCATTCTGATGCAAAAAATTCCAATCGAGGATCTTGTTAACAAAGGACTCTGATCGACAAAACTTGAAAGGAGCAGAAAAAGAAGAGCCTCTGGACTTCTCAGCTCAATCGAAGTCGATTCCTTCCAGTTGTTTACATGCCGCTGATTATGCTCGTTTGGCTTTTAAATTTACAACGCTCGATACAATACGGACTGATTGATTGCTTGATTGATTGATCGATTGATTGACTGATTGATCGATTGCTTGATTAATTGATCGATTGATTGCTTGATTGACTGATCGATTGATTGCTTGATTAATTGATCGATTGATTACTTGATTGACTGATCGATTGATTGCTTGATTAATTGATCAATTGATTAATTGATTGATCGATTGCTTGACTAAAAATTCTGGAGTTTACCTTCCGATAAGCAAGGTCACCTTCACTGTATTCCAACCGACAACATTTAACGGTTTCAGCAATTCTGACACGACAACATATCTGGAACATCCATACGTTTCAGAGAAAAAACGAGCAAGTCAACAATGGATGGATTCAAGCCTGACGATGGCCACTCTGTTTCAGCACTCGGAACATTACTTGTTATGTGGCGTTCCAACAACAGTCAGTTTAAATCAATTGAAACCAATTTGACTTGAGACAAGTTGACCAGATTCATCAACGCCTTCGCTTAGCTCAAGTGACTGTTGACCAGCTTGATTCGAGAATTACAGAAAGTGCAATTTGACCTTGACTCCACCTCAAACAGTCCAGTGAGCTGAAACCATGCTCATAAATTTTTCCATTCTCGATAGTTCTCTGTTTTAATTTGGAGCTGATCGTTCGGGTGTAAAGACAATTTATTTCCCGAGGTACAAGGTTACTTTATAAGTCGTAAGATGCAATCAGCAGCGACATCATTATATTATTTGCAATTTTCGCTGTAAAACGGCAATTCTTGATCTCATAAAAAAAAACAGCGTAGGTCAGTGATCAGGGTTCTGTATATTATTGAGTTATGCATACAAAACTATCAGTCTTTCTATAAAATAAGATCATCAAACCTTCTGACCTTTACTGAGAAATCCTCTTAATAAACACTGAGAAATCACAACAACTACCCCTGGGCGGGCTTTCAGTTGTTGCGTCTCTTATTAATTACTTGAAAACTTCCATAATATCTGTTTCCAGACGTAGACAAAACACTCCTTCGTTTGTTCTTCGCTTGTCAACAATCTTCGCTACATCCCATGTTTGCAATCTTGAGGTCGACGGCACCAATTCAGCCTATATCACAGTGGCCGAGATGATATAACAATGCTGAGTGTGGAAGGCTCGTGATAATATAGTGGACAAGTCTCGTCTTTTATAAATTCATACGTTTATTAGGTGAACATCATTCATCGTCAACATGATGGAAAACTCCTACATTCTTGTTGTTTACCTCCTGAATTCCCAGTCCCCAAGTGACGTGTGTGCAAGCCCTGGATACGTCTATCCATTCGTGCACACACGTTCACCAACTATGGTTTCCCACTAGTTAATGAATGCGCAGCATTCCCTAACTCTTTACTCCTAAGCTATACTGTTACATAGCATCACAATATATGGTGCAGGGCAGGCAATAGTGTAGTTGTGCATAGAGCAAATGATAGATAAATTTAAAGTATGGCTGGTGAGTACTGGAATATTCTACGTGGATACGTTATAAAGAATATCTTGTATTTAGTTGTAGTGAGGGGAGAGTAGATGTGGAAAATGAAATATCCCTTGTCCGGAATGGCCGGATGGAGTGGGTTGGTCAAGTTGAGTGATGTATAACTGCTGTGATTAGAGTAGGGTAGACTCAGCACAGAATTTGCACGGAGAGAGAGAAACTAATTATGAATGCTCGTACTAGACTTGACGCGTTGTTTGAGATGGTTTGACTCAGAGTTGTGACGTGATGTCTGAGATAATTTCACTTGTTGGTTTGAGAATCAGATATAGTAGCATTAGCAGGTGAACTGAGGGTGTCTGATGAGGAGATATAGATTGAGGAGGAATTGAGTATCATGTGTAAAATAGCCAGTGGAGCGCAAGAGTATTAAGAGTAAAAGACTGTGGAAGCTTGAAGAATACGAGTTCTTTGTGAGGGGGATGATGTAATTACATGATGCTTGTGATTAAATCTGAGAAAGTTGTTGTGTAGAGAAGTATAGAATGATGGTTACGAGGTTAGTGGCTCAGCGGAATGAGGGTTGTTCTGAGAGATCGTTGATAGTGCTAGTTAATGTGTAGAAGAGATATAGTTTGCGAGAGATAATGTATAGGTTCTGATCTTTGAAAAGGAGTAAATGATTGAGAAAAGTAGAAATAAGAAAACAGTTGAATTGTGAAAGTCTTGTTGGGAAATTCGTCTGGTAATCCGTTGTTCTTGCATGTGTAAAAATGAAGACAAACATATGTGCGTTGTGAATAGATAGAACGATGTCAGCTGATTAGTAGTAGTAACGCATGCATGTATGAGGCGTTTAGTATATCTTGTGTTAATGTGTGTGGAACTGATAGACACGCTTAGACTGTGGTGAGTAATTGCTAGAATGTTGAATTGGTGTCTAATTGGTTTTTTTCTTTTTTTTGAAATAATAGTATAGGCACGTAAGGTTGTTGTGATACGAGAATAATCGTGAGAAGAGAACGAGGTTGTGTATCACTGTCTGAGCAAACATAAAATACGAATGCTGTGTGAATATGCGAAGAGTGGCTGATAAGTGATGCTGATAAAACGTGGAGAATAGAGTAAATGAGTATATGAAAATTGAGAGGTGGAAAGAACATGGTTAGAAATTTGTGATGTCTTTTGGTTAGAATGTCTGACGTTAGACAGAATTAATGAAAATTTTATGACAGGCTGACAGAAAGAGAGTTAACATTTTGAATGACGTTGCATAAAACAGATTTAGTATCGTTGGCAGAGACATATCGAAGCAAGAATGCCTGATACTGAGAAATGAGAGAAGTGAGATCTGTCGTCAGTCATATGCGGTATTGTTTACTGTTTCTGAAAGAGTCCCGGTAAATAGGAGTAGCAGTGAAAGATTAGTGAAGCAAGAAGAGAATATGATTAGCTAAATGAATGTCAGAGTATTATAAATAGAGTACTAGAGAACGTGCTCCGATAAGTGTGACTGGTTTGACTATCATCGCGGTGTAAGAACGCTAGGAGAGACTTGAGGATAGCTTAGAGTAGTTGTGGTGAGATGTTGGAAAGTACTGATACGTTGGTTAGTTACGTCGGGTAGACGAGAGACTCAAAAGTAGAATTAGTTGTTGGTACAGTAGATAGATGTATTGGTGAGGTCTATAGTAAATAGACAATTTTTTTTGCTGGTGGAGATACCGTAGTTAACGGTAATGTTTAAGAAATTGTGGTAATTTTGGTGCAAATCTATGGGAAACAACTAGTGTGCCGAGCCACAGGTTATATTAGTAGATAGATGACTGGTGGTACATTGAGATAGTCGCCACACTAGTACTAGGTGAAGTGATTTGAGCCATAGTTTACAGCAGTTGTTTAGATTTATATTGCAAGTATTGTGATGTGTTAGGAGTTAGTTTGTAAAAGATGGAAAGTTGCGAGGGGAGATAATCAACGTTTGACTTCCAGAAAAAGGTACGGTCATTTGTTGAGTAATGATTTTGGTTGAGGGGAACAAGTATTGTTCCGAGCTATGATGAGAATATACTCTGTATGTAACAGATATATATATATATATATATATATATATATATATATATATATATATATATATATATATATATATATATATATATATATATATATATATATATATATATATATATTGGGGTTAATGCTTAGCATTGAGTTGTTTTGTTTTCTCTGTTATAAGAATAACAGAATATGCATGACTTGTGGGAATAGATTGGTTAGTATAAGAGACCAATGTTGATTGAATATGTATGGTATGATATATTATTTTTGCTTGATTTGGTCCTGTAAAATGATTATCACCATTTGATTTTAGAATAGGATTGTTCTGTTTTTAGTCTTTTGTGTACAAACTACTGGTCCGTAAAAGAGACCAGCAGTGTTAGATAACACTAGATATTTTCTTTTAATTTAAATTGATGCATGTTTTGATGTTGGGGATAAACGGTTCAAAACCAGGGAGGGGTGATATTGTTCTATTTTGATTTGTCTTGACTCCAGTTATTCACGAATTGTGAGTTTAATTAGCTTATTTTGCTTAAATATTAGCATATTACTTTGTTTATTAATTTTCATTTGGCAAAAGTTATAATAATGTTACTTATTGACTTGCACTAACTATATTAGTTTTCGTTTGACGTTCAGTTGTGGGGAGTTAGAAAAGTAAACAGGTCCATGTTAAAGAGAGAAACTTAGTAAGGGGTCCTTGGGAGTTCTGGATACATATTTACGTTCAGAAGATCTGGGACAATTGTATAACATGGTCTCCACGGGGTCGCAAGTTAACATGGATTTAGAGCCATGATGTAATAGAAATTTCATAAGAGACATGAGATTGCTGGCTTATAGAAGAAGAAGTGGGTAACTTGCTACGCCAGACAGTGTGAAGACAAATAGTAAAAACATGAATTGAATCCCATGTTTTATTTTATATATATACTGTGGATACAATAGTAAAGGGAAGTATGTTAGTGAGAAATGGACATTGTCAGTATGGAATGCTCACAGCGAACAGAGATAAAATGCCATGGGGTTTTAGGGGTCCGTGATATATGGACTGAGAGAGAATAACATTGATTGCAAGCAGTCACAGACATGAGTTCAGTGGCGGTATATTGTTGCTGTTGATAACGGCATAAATTGAGGTTCAGGAGGACATTAGTGGATTTTCTACACGTCTTCCTCTCATTCCCGTGCTGCCAACTGTCATAGTTTGTTAGTGTAAAAACAGTTATTTACTTAATATTATTTAATATTTTAATTTACTTTATAATGTATATATAGCGACGGGACATAACTTCTAATAGCATTGCTATATATGTAAAATTGTTGCATATTTCTCAAATAGGTGGACCTTTTCGCTACAGTTTTCCTCCTCCTCCTCCCACTTCTCCTCCTCCTCCCATCCTCCCTCCTCCCCCTCCTCGCCGCTCTCCTCCTCTCCCCTCCCTCCTCGCCGCTCTCCTCCTCCTCCTTCCTAATCTCTCCTCATCCGCCCTCTTCCTCCTCCCTTCTCCTCCCTCTCCCTCCTCACTCCTCCTCCTCTACTCCTCCCTCCTCCTCCCTAATCATCCTCTTCCTCATCCTCCCTGCTCCTCCCTCCTTCTCCTCCCTTCCCCTCCCTCCTCCTCCTCCGTCCTCCTCCTCCCGCCTCCTCCACCTCCCTCTTCCTCTTCCTCCTCCTTATCCTCTTCTCCTCTCTCCTTCTCCTCCCTCTTCCTCCTCCTAATCCCTCCTCCTTCCTCCTCCTCCTCCCTCTTCCTCCCTCCTCCTTTTTCTTCTTCTGCTGCTGCTTCTGCCGCCGTTCCAATTACCCAAGTTAATTGTTGGGGGATGATGTAAATCTCTTTCAAGTGCTCTTTCTAATGCTTTTTGTAAGTTGGTCTTCGTTTATCTAAGGTTGTTCTAACTACAACCAATAAATATGAATTAAATGAGATACTCCCCGCTTTGGGAACGGGAACGGGAGCAGGGGCCGATTATGAATTAAATGAGACGCTCCCCGCCAGGAGCAGGGCGAAGCTGGGCCGGGTCGTCTTTGTTGGGAACGGGAGCAGGGGCCGAATATGAATTAAATTAGACGCTCCCCGCCAGGAGCTGGGCGACGCCGGGCCGTGTCGTCTTTTTTGGGAACGGGAACGGGAGCAGGGGCCGAATATGAATTAAATGAGATGCTCCCCGCTTTCGGAACGGGAACGGGAGCAGGGGCCGAATATTAATTAAATGAGATGCTTCCCGCCAGGAGCTGGGCGAAGCTGGGCCGGGTCGTCTTTTTTGGGAACGGGAGCAGGAGCCGAATATGAATTAAATGATACGCTCCCCGCCAGGAGCTGCACGAAGCCGGGCCGGGTCGTCTTTTTTGGGAACGGGAGTAGGGGAAGGATATGAATTAAATGAGATGCTCCCCACCAGAGGCTGAGCGAAGCAAGGCCGGGTCAGACAGCCAGACAGACAGATAGTCGGGAACGGGAACGGGAGCTTATATGACTACTTATATGAATTAAATTAGATGCACCCCACCAGGAGCTGGGCAAAGCCGCGCCGGGTCAGACAGACAGACAGGCAGACAAGCAGACAGACAGACAGATAGATAGATCCTCGCCAGGGCCTGGTCGAGGCCGGGCCGGGTCAGCTAGTATTAAATATAAATAGATATGAATGTATGTATTTATTTATGTATATCTGTATTTATTTCTATAGCTGCATGTAGGTTGCTTCAGTGAGTAAGGCATATATACGTAAGTGCCTGGATGACTTAGTCACGCGGGATATGTGCACGCGTCTGTGTGTGTGTGCATTCGTGCGCGCGCATGTATGTGTATGTGTGTGCGCGCGTGTGTGCTATCAATTACAGGACATCGCAGTCATTCCAAGCATTCTGTGGAGTGTTGTGCTTACTGGGCAAGATTGTTGTCTTTTTGAACGAACGACAGCCATGTCATATGCGTGCGTGTGTATATGTGTATATGCAAGCACGCGTGTGTGCTATCAATTACAGGACATCGCAGACAGACGTGTGCCATCATGATGTGCCATGTCATATTACGACCAACTGTATCCCTTAGACTATAGCTATGTGTCTATCTATTACATATTCCAGTCAAGCTGTAATGCATTGCATTACAGGACATCGCACTCAGTCCCAACATTGTTTGGATCTTCATGTGCCATCATGATTTGCCGTGCCATTTCACGACCAAACCTATGCCTCGTACCATAGTTATGTGTCTGTCTATTACATATTACAGTCAAGCTGTAATGCATTGGATTTACAGGATGTCGCAGTCAGCCCCAACATTGTTTGGTTGGTCGTGTACCATCATGATGTGCCGTGTCATGTCACGATCAAAGGTATCCCTCATACTATAGCTATGTGTCTGGCTATTACATATTCCAGTCAAGCTGTAATGCATTGCATTACAGGACGTTGCAGCTAATCCCAACATTGTTTGACTATTCGTGTGCCATCCTGATTTGCCGTGTCACTTCACGACCAAAATGTATGCCTCTATCTTTTACATATCACAGACAAAGTGTAATGCATTACATTTACAGGACGTCGCAGTCAGCCCCAACATTGTTTGGTTGTTCGTGTGCCAGCATAATTTGTCATGTTATCTCATGACCAAATCTATGTCTCGTACTATCGTTATGTGTCTATCTATTACATATCGCGGTCAAGCTGTAAGAAATTGCATTTACAGGACGTCAGCATTAAGTTAATTTTTTGTACAATTTTATTGTTGAAATTTAATTTTTTCCTTCAATCATAGTGACTTATTACATGATATACATTTAGTTTTCTGAAATACAGCTGTTGTTTGCATAGGGGACAGGCGAATATCTCTAGTAGGTTGGGCTGTAAAATGACAACGTGAGATATTTTTTCCCCTTTGGTTAAGGAATTTTCCTACTTTTTTAAAAGTTTGGCTGAAATTTGGCTAAAATTTTTCTTATTTTGTTAACAAAATTTCCTACTTTTTATAAGTTTTGCATGAAATATTTCTTCACTTGTCCAAAATATTTTCACATTTGGTTAACAAAGTTTCCTACTTTTTATAAGTTTCAATGAACTTTCACCAAACTTTTCCCATTTGGTTAACAAAGTTTCCTACTTTTTTATGAGTTTGTTTGAAGTTTGGTCACACTTTTCACATCTGGACAACAAAATTTCCTACTTTTCACAAGTTTGGGTGAGATATTTATAAGTTTGGTTGAACTTTGGTCACAATTTTTCACATTTGGTCAACAAAATTTCCCACTTTTTATGGATTTAGTTGAAATTTGGCCTAACTTTTCACATTTGGTTAACAAAATTTCCTACTTTTTATGAGTTTTGTTTGAAATTTGGTCAAACTTTTCACATTTGGTTAACACATTTTCTTACTTGGCCAAGATTTTTGCCATTTGGTTAACAAAGTTTCCTACTTTTCATAAGTTTGGGTGAAATTTGGTCAAACTTTTCACATCTGGACAACAAAATTTCCCACTTTTCATAAGTTTGGGTGAAATTTGGCCAAACTTTTCACGTTTGGTTAACAAATTTTCCTACTTTTCATATGTTTGACTGAGATTTTTATAAGTTTGGTTTGAAATTTGGCTAACCTTTTCACATTTGGTTAACACATTTTCTTACTTGGCCAAGATTTTTGCCATTTTGGTTAACAAAGTTTCCTACTTTTCATAAGGTTGGGTGAAATGTGGTCAAACTTATTACATCAGGGCAACAAAATTTCCCACTTTTTATAAGTTTGGGTGACAGTTGGCCAAACTTTTCACGTTTGGTTAACAAATTTTCCTACTTTTCATATGTTTGACTGAGATTTTTATAAGTTTGGTTTGAAATTCGGCTAACCTTTTCACATTTGGTTAACAAATTTTCCTACTTTTCATAAGATTGGGTGAGCTTTTTATAAGTCTGGTTGAAATGTAGCCAGAATTGTTTCCCCTTTGGCTAACAAATTTTATTACTTGGCCAAGATTTTTGCCATTTGGTTAACAAAGTTTCCTACTTTTCATAAGTTTGGGTGAAATTTGGTCAAACTTTTCACATCTGGACAACAAAATTTCCCACTTTTCATAAGTTTGGGTGAAAGTTGGCCAAACTTTTCACGATTGGTTAACAAATTTTCCTACTTTTCATATGCTTGACTGAGATGCTTATAAGTTTGGTTTGAAATTCGGCTAACCTTTTCACATTTGGTTAACAAACGTTCCTACTTTTCATAAGCTTGACTGAGCGTTTTATAAGTTTGGTTGAAATGTGACCAAAATTGTTCACTTTGGTTAACAAATTTTCCTACTTTTCATAAGTTTGGGTGAGCTTTTTTATAAGTCTGGTTGAAATGTAGCCACAATGTTTCCCCTTTGGCTAACAAATTTTATTACTTGACCAAGATTTTTGCCCTTCATTCTCTCATCACATGACAACTATATACACCGTAAACACTAAACAATTCAACAACCAAGACGTAATTATAATATATGCCTGTTTATTTTACAGTATTTCAGTATATTTTACAACATTTCAGTACATTTTTTCAAGAATAAAAATGCATAATGTCATTATACGAAATGGATGATGTGATATGAGGTGGTATACATAGTATCATCACAACATTTTATTTTCACATACAGAGCTATACACATTGTATGTTGTTTCTGGATTTCTTCACACCATTGTCTGAGTAGGTTGATTTTTTCGGTTGGTAGCCTGGTATGTACATGTCACTTAGCATGTAGACATAAAACTGGTCTCCTGCTTGGTGGACTGATATCTGAGTCTTGTAGATAACCGAGGCATCAATCATTTGAGTGTCGGGCACATCATGTCTTCGGCCAGTCTAGGGTTTCGATGTAACGCCACGTATTTCACCATTATTCTAGGTCTGATCTCTTCCGAACTCGAAAATGTAACGTCAGCACTGAAGTCCCGGTAGTGAATGTGACCTTTGTGTCTGTATCAGTGGTTAGAAGTATTTCCACCGTGTCGAAGGAGTACCGACTCAGCGGTATGTAGTGAGGTTTGTCGTAGGCGCGGAACACTGAGGTCGAGCGCTGATTCATGATAGGAACCGTCCTTAGTAGTGGGACCATGACATCTCCGACTGGTCTCGCCGCAATGAGATCGCAGTATACGTAGACATTTTGCAGGTCGTTATTCAGGTCTATCGCCCCTTCACCTTCAATTGTATCTAGTATCTCTTGCAACTTCTCACTAAATGTAATAGTGGCCCCGGGTTCGAGTATTTTCACGATGACTTTCTTTGATGCATTATCGAAATGGAATAGAACACAGAGCTGATCGTCCACCTTCCGATCTTTCATTAGTCGATTCAGTGCAGCTATAAACGCATCTGGTGAACTGTACAGGCCCGGGGGACACGCCTTTCTTATCACTCTACCGTTTGGTGGGATGTATCTTAGCCATACTTCATTCTCTAGCACATTGCAGTAGTAGTTGGGGAATTGAATTTCGGCCAGACCCACTTCGAAATGTTGACTCACCTCAATAGTCTGCGGTAACTTGACGAAATAGTGACCTGGTGTGTTCTTGGGAAACATGTTCGGCGAAGCATTACTCGGTAATATCACGTAGAAGCTCATATTTTAGGGTTTGGTAGCATGTAACCCAGACAGCTGCTTAGAAGAGCGATCTACAACTTGCCCTCGACCGCGTCGACGTTGTCTCGAGACAGATTAAATAGTGATACGCCAATGACTGTGTATATAACGACCAGTTGACAGAAGAAGACAATCTCTAGTCGCGGCACTCGCCGACCACACATGCACCAGAACGAATTTCTTTCCCCCTCTGGGCTATTTTGTGGGTTAGTTTCCACGTTGGTTTCTTCCATTACCGCTATTTTTGACCTACTGGGTCATTACACTCGTGCCTCGGTTGTATCATTAGTTGCTATTGGCAAATGCAAAAATCAGTGCTCGAGGCGCTCGTTGTGGGACATTGTCGGTACTAAGGACACTACTTTCTGAACTTAGCAGTAGGCATAAGGTCACCATACAAGGGTTGTCATCCCACTGTGGAGTACCCAGACACGCCAGCACTGCTCAATTGGCTACGGAAGGAGTGCAATAAGATAAGTGTGATCCACCCGTTACATACCACCAAAAAATAATGAATGATGAAGTCAGCCAGAAAGCCACAGTACTTGCTCAAGGTGACTACCGTGTTATGGACAGATCAGGACAAGTCATTATTCTGCATCTCAGAATAGGCCACAAGTATACAAACATTCAGGCTTAATGAATCAGCCATGTACATGTGTTGATTGGTATCGCAGCCAGCAGAGCACATACTCCAGTTATATGTGATTAGCACCATCTATCTCTTTATTATACTAGTATTGTTAACTGTATGCCTACTTGGAGAAACACAACGAAAATGTGAAAGATGTATTTTAAAAAGCCAACTTACCATTAGAGACTTGGCACATGGTGCTCTGGTTGCTGTTCACAGAGACCGGTACTTCAATTCAACTAATGCTGGCCGTCTTATACACACTATTTGCTGACGTAGAATGACTCAGCAAAATATTATGCACTGTCTAGTCATGTGACCGAGTGCGACTCCATCTTTGACCGGTTGAGTCATTAGGCACGTTTCGGTTGTATCCCATAAGACACGTGACCGGATACAGCGCCATCTTTCATCTGTTTTAGCCACGTGGTCCGGTTACTCCATTACCACATGTGATCGGATGCGAAGCCATCGTTGACCACTTGCAGCCATTGAGTATGTGGTCTGGTTGTAGTCATTACACAGGCGACCGGAAGCAGTGTCATATTTCATCGGATGTGACCATTACCCATGAGTGATCGGATGCAGCGCCATCTTTGAATGGTTTTAGTCAGCGAGCATGTGGTCTGGTTTTGCCCTTGCCACATGTGAGCGGATGCGGTGCCATCTTTGGCAGGCTGTAACTATTGCCCACGTGATCTGGTTGTTGCCATTACACAGGCACCCAGAAGCAGAGCCATATTTGATCTGATGTCACCATTAACCAAGTGTCTCGGCTGTATCGTTATGCTGTCAGTATGCTCTGAGTCATCCTCCAGTTTTCCCCAAAGACATGTCTGACCACGTTCACGTACGTTCACTCCGCCGACATAGCCCCGTGATGAGTCACCCAGTCGGTCACCCTCAGATGATGCTGATGATGATGAGCTGATGATGTTGATGATGATGATGATTTTTTGTTGGTGGTGGTGGGTGATGATGCTGATGGTAATCCTGATGACAACCACCTACAGAAGATCATGGTTGCCGATCGTTCAGAAAGACAATGGCAATCTTACCCAGGAAGCATGAATGCTTAGGCTGACTGCGGCGTCCTGTAAATCCAATGCATTACATCTTGACTGCCATATGTAATAGACAGACACATAACTACAGTAAGAGGCATAACTTTGGTCGTGAGGTGACACGGCAAATCCTGCTGGCACACGAACAACCAAACAATGTTGGGGCTGACTGCGACGTCCTGTAAATGTAATGCATTACACCTTTACTGTAATATGTAATAGATAGACACATAGCTAGTAGTACGAGGCATACATTTGGTCAGTGAAATAGACATGGCAAATCATGATGGCACATGAACAGCCAAACAATGTTGGATTTAGCTGTGACGTCCTGTAATGCAATGCATTACAGCTTGACTGGAATATGTAATAGCTAAACACATAGCTATAGTATGATGGATACCTTTGATCGTGAAAAGACACGGCACATCATGATGGCACACGACCAACCAAACAATGTTGGGGTTGACTGCGACGTCCTGTAAATCCAATGCATTACAGCTTGACTGTAATATGTAATAGACAGACATATAACTATGGTACGAGGCATAGTTTTGGTCGTGAGATGGCTCGGCAAATCATGGTGGCACATGAAGATCCAAACAATGTTGAGGCTGAGTGCGACGTCCTGTAATGCAATGCATTACAGCTTGACTGGAATATGTAATAGATAGACACATAGCTATAGTCTGAGGGATACATTTGGTCATAAAATGACACGGCACATCATGATGCCACACATTTGACTGCGATGTCCTGTAATTGATAGCACACGCGCGCGCACATGCATACATATACACATACATGCACATGACATGGCTGTCGTTTGTTCAAAAAGACAACAACAATCTTGCCCAGTAAGCACAACACTCCACAGAATGCTTGGAATGACTGTGATGTCCTGTAATTGATACCACACATGCGCGCGCGCATGCACACACATACACACACATGCGCATGCATGAATACACACACAGATGCGTGCACATATCCCCCGTGACTAAGTCATCCAGGCAACTGCGTATATATGCCTTACTCACTGGGACAACCTACATGCAGCTATAGAAATAAATACAGATATAAATAAATAAATAAATACATAAATACATAATACATATCTAGTTATATTTAATATTTCAAACCATTTTTGTAACGGATTCATATATCTATATTTAAGAATAGCTTATTTTTTCTGCGTAAATTCCACATACCCGGGGCTTGCCTCGCTGTCTTTGAATGGTCTCATGAGCAGTCAGGGGAAGCCGAGGCGGCCGGCAAGGGCATCTGTGGGCGGGGCGGTCGGTAGGGGGTAGCCATGGACCGGAAGTCAACTGGAAGTAACACCGGAAGAAGTCCAAAAAAAAATTCCCGCCAATTTTTTTGAAATTGAGGGCCGTTTTTCAGGGGGGCCAGTTGCGGAGATATACCCTTCATATAAGGAAATACGACTTCCGGCCCCAGGGATGGCCCCCCAAAACATAGTTAGGATCCAAGGTACTACTCACCTGGTATAAATGAGACGATCTAGACACTAAAAGCCAAATTGATTTTATATTAACAAGAAATAACAGAAAGAGAAATATATTCGATGCAAGGGCAGTGCCCAATTTAAATGAACATGGATTTTCCCTTCGTTTCCTGAATCTACAACAGCATTTTGATAATCATCTTCGTACACGTCTTTCGCTGGCCGAGTCAGCTAATAAGTACGTGGTAACATTTTCCTGTAGGTCCTAATGATATGATTATGGTAAACATCAGAAACAGCCTGATAATCCAAGTTCCTCTTCTATGATAACGTCCAAAAGAACACAATTCAACTTTTAATAACAAAATCCATGTCGTTGTATCCTTATTACAACATAAATAAAAGAACACGGGGGGTGGGGGGGGGGGTCGGGGGTGTTTTCATTTTTCCCATCCCTCTTATTGTGGTGTTATTCCAACTCCAAAAGTGAGTAGGGTATCTCCTCACTCAGTATTATTTTCTGAGATTGAACCTGGGACTTTATGATGAGTTAGAGACATCTTAATCATCCAAACATCCTGATAATACACATGTCATACCATGACAAGAATCTCTGAGACACAGGCCTCGTGTCCAGAATTCCTCATCTCCATAGTTGCAAACAGCATTAGCCCAAGGGCCAACGACCATACCAGTCTAATTCTCTTCTTGAGGTACAGACGTACACAAGGCTTCTTCTTCTTCATCATCATCATCATCATCATCATCATCATCATCATCATCATCATCATCATCATCATCATCATCATCATCATCATCATCATCATCATCATCATCATCATCATCATCATCATCATGTCCCTACTGAGGAAACATTAAAATGTCTATTCCCGCAGTAAAAGTAATAATTACGAATAGAACATATAAATTTCATAATAGAGAAAATATGTGAATCCTTCATATAATAATAATAATGATAATAATAATAATAATAATAATAATAATAATAATAATAATAATAATAATAATAATAATAATAATAATAAACTTCTCCAGCATTCCGAGCCATTGAGGTTCTTTGCTGGAGATACAATCCGTCTCCATAATGATAATAATAATAATAATAATATAATAATAATAATAATAATAATAATAATAATAATAATAATAATAATAATGCAAGGGCCATTCTTGGGATATTCCTATCACAAATCAACCAATAAGACCAAAACAGATGGTCTTCTTCCTACCTGCCTATAGGAACATGGGGTTAATTAACGCTGTTTTCCAACTCACCAATTGCTGCTAGCATAAGGAGTGTCCTGATTTCTGGAATAACTTCTGCAGCATGGCAAGCCTTCTGAATGTTGTTGGCAATTCCTGAACATATAATATTTGCCCAGGCACCGTCAATAATGGTGCGATGCAGACAGTAATTACACGTCCTGCAAGACACATGAAAATATGTGTGTGTGTGTGAGAGAGAGAGAGAGAGAGAGAGAGAGAGAGAGAGAGAGAGAGAGAGAGAGAGAGAGAGAGAGAGAGAGAGAGAGAGAGAGAGAGAACTGGGGGAAATGGCACATGGCAAGAAAAATACTAGTAGACACCTGACTTACAAAGTGAGCAGTGTGGAGTCCGCCATGACCTTAAAGATGACGAGAGAAGGAAGCCCGCCAGCGGGCTGCAGCAAAGAACCAGAACATACAGCAACACCACATAAATCTACTTCGAGGAAGACCGACGACAACGCACCACGGATAAGAGCCAAGACAGCTGAGAAGAAGAGTGAGGAGAAAGACACCAGGATCAGAGACACCGACTCACAGACGGCCAGATGGGTTGTCAAACGTATCCAAGTGGAGCTGACAGATGAACAAATCCTGAAGCAGCTACAGCATGAGAACCTTCATATCCGAATCTGGCAGATTCTGACGTACTCCAAGATGCCTACTACTCTAGCGGTGGTAACAACAGAGGGCAGCGAGATGCCGATCACAGTATCTATGAACAAGAAAATTCAACAGCCTGAAAAATTCATTCCGAGAATAACTCAATGTTCAAGATGCCAGATGGCTGGCCACAGCAGAACAACATGCCGCAGCAAGACAGAGATCTGTTGATACTGTGCCGAACACCACGCATTCAAGGAATGTCCACTGGCCAAAGAGGACAAGTACTTCCGAGCACCCAACGATAACAGAAAGTGTGCCAACTGCCTTGGCAAGTATGGAGCTAGATACTTGGGCCGTCCGTATCTCCAAATACATATAGATGTCTTAAATACCGCCATAAATACAAAGACACCATACAAGGAAGCACTGCGGAGGTGAAAAACAGCAAATAGCATCTCACAGGCCGAAAAATCACAGCTACAAAATCAGATTGACGAGCTGAAGAAGCAAGTCAAGGCACTGCTGACGCTGACTTCGATCAGCAACAATGAACAACTGCTGGCGGACATGAAAGAAATCCAGCACATCATCCAACAAGAGATGGAGCGCATGTCCGAGATGTAGAAGGAAAACGAAGAAGTCCTAAAGCAAAAGCCACGCAAAAGACAGCAGAGACGCCGCAAGCAGAAGCCATGCAAAAGACCGCAGAGAAGCCACAAGCAGAAGCCATGCAAAAGACAGCAACCCATTTTCAATGATGAACAAGTTCAAGGGGAAACCAGTCTTCAACCAGAGAGAGTGGACCGACGAAGAATCGAGAGATTGGTTGCTCAGATGAGATTGTTCTCGGGGTGACCACAAAACAAGAAAACAAAAGCAAGCAAACCAAAGGATGAGTCCTTATAAGGACAGCATCTTAGCAAACCATACGAGCCAGAAGTCAACACTGAACAAAGAAACCGCCATAGGAGATGGGCACAAAGGATAACTCGCCGTCTAATCCCCCAGTCGACGTCACAGAAACAAATGCTTATATAACCAATTTTAGTTAGGACTCACACGTAAGAGCGCACAGTCAGAAACAGGATAAAACCCACAATAACCATGGATCTCAACTCTAACCAAGGTGGAAGAAGCAGGTTGAACGAGACCAAATTTGAATTTTTGTTTTTGAATCAAGCAAGCAAGCTTTCTCCATTAGATTGTATTTTGGAAGAATCAGGTAAACAGTGATTTAAATGTATACATCATTTGTCGATACATCTTGATTCTTTTGCTGCTTACAATTTCCTTATAAGGATTGCATTAAACCACAACAGACGAGCCAGGAGCCAACACTGACAAAAGAACTGCAGGAGGAGACGAACACAAAGGAGAACCTGCCGGCCAATTCCCCAGCTGACGTCACGGGCATAAACGCTTCAAAATCGAAAAGCCAGCTAACACTGGCGCAGAAAACAAGACAAACGTAACATGCACTTTGTTTGAACCACCACAAGTATAATCAACGCCACAGAGGCTGGTTGAATGGGTAGGTAGTTTTTTTCTTCTGCAAATCGTATCGGATCAGATCTGGGGTAAATGGGGAGGCTGTTGAATGCGAAATAATGGCCTTCGATTGTGGTTGTCAGAGGCACTCCTGGGTCCCTGTTGTGTTCACATGCTCTAGTGAACCATACCTATGTTCTTGCTCTGTCTAGTTTTGGAATGTGATGTCTGCTTTGTTGTGCCTGATGCATTCAGTGTGTTTGGCTCAGTGGCCTGGGTTGTGGTTAGATGTGGAGCCAAATCCCTACATTGATCCCCAGTGCGGAACTGTAGTCATCTATCTATAGTGATGTACTCTGTACCTCATTGCTGAACATGGTATTTCCGAAATATACAAGTCATGTTTAGGTTTGTGTGTCTATTGTTGGTTGTGTTATGGTCCTTTTACTGTATCTTGTTCTGGTCAGTTTAGTCTTTAGAAACGTGAGTATCCTAGTGTGGTACTGGCGGTACCCTGTGGTCTCAGCCGAACATGGCAGAGGTCTTATTGTTGGTTATAGATAGCTCTTGTGTATTGATATTCGGTGGCGGCTGTTCAGGCCGTCAGATTTTATGTCCCAATATCTGTGAATGTTCTTTACGAGCTGCGGAACTGAGTCATTAAAAGTACTATTCTTATTGTTCTTAATTTTGTTTGTTTAGTCTGTCTAGTTTGGTTCATTGTTTGTTACTCTGTAATTGATTCTGGCACAGCTCAGCTTTGCACTCCACTGATTGGAGTGTGTAATTAAGTATACCTCCCTGCCAAAGAATCCGGATTATTCTGATCTATAAAATAAATCTAATATTTTCATGAGACAGTGATTTAATTTTCTCTTTCTTCTTGTTATTCTCTTTCTTCTCCGGCCCAGGTGCTGTCAGTGTTGCGCATCTATCTACCTTATAATCAATGTATGTCGGGTAATAAGTTGAGTAGCTAAGTTACTCTACTTAATTCCTTTTTCACTTCTACCCTGTCTCATTTGTGTACATGTGGCTATTGGGTCTGCTATGTGTTTAATGATAGTGACTTGTTCAGTACTGTCCAGTTGATAAATAAGTCATCCCTTTGAAATGGTGATTTTTCTGAGTGATTTAATTAGATATTTATGTTGGTAATATGTAGCTGCCTCTAAAAGTACGGGACAGTTTAGTTTGAGAAATGCCATCATGGTCTCATAACTTTAGGAAGAGCAAATCCCAACTGTACCTCCACGTGGTAGAGGATGCGAAACACACCACAATGTGGTAAATGCAGCTCTTGGAACTATGTATCCACTGAGATAAGTAGACAACTCTGCAGCTGAGCAGAACAAAGCACTCACTTATCCTAAAAGTTGGAAATTACTGTCAAAGGCAGAGGTTTAAGAAAAACACTCTGTGAGTGTGGAAGACAAGGAGAAACCACCACGTTATCTTTCCAAGTTGTTATTCTATTCTTCAGATCTGTCGTTCTAGGACATCCCCACGTATTTGGAACTGTCACGAGTCACAGATCGTCATCTAACTACTGATGGCAAAACCAAAATGAACTCGTTTAAAATAGGAACGTGGAATCTCAGGACACTAACTGAGATAGCAAGACTAGATAATGTAATGAAATTAAAAAATATGAAAATTACATTCTTAGATATGAGTAAGATGAGGTGGAAGGGATCTAGTAATAACAGACAAATACACAATAATATATTCAGGAGACGATGAAACACGAAAAAGGAGTAGAACTAATATTTGATGAGGAAACACAAAAGTCCCTACAGGTTCATTAATGTGAGATAATGAAGTGTGTAAGAGAATATTCATATGTTTGCACAAAGACAGATAGCATTAGATAACATAAAAATGTGCACATATTGTGAAGTAGTTAAAGTGAAAAGCAGAATATTGGCAGATTCAGTCAAAATAAAGAGAATTCAATATTACCTGTAAAAACATGGGACTAGAAGTAGAAGGGGCCAGAATCTAGTAACTTCACTCTTCCAAAGAATATATAGTTTGTCCAGCAGACCCAACCTGATATCTAGGTCAGTGAAAATGGCAAGGATGCTACCAATACAGTCTTAGAAGTCATGGGTTGTAACTATTGCTCTATACTTCTTCTTCTTCTGCGTTCATCCGGATTTTTTTTCCAGATGTGACTGCGTTGTGCCTGTTTACAGCAGAGCTGCGTTCTTGCGCCGTTAGGCCGACACATCCGACTTCTGCGGGCATTTGTTGACCGGGTTAACCTTCCCAGGGCTATAGCTCTATACTACTCACCTTGTGTGTGTATACGTGCACACACATACATAAATATGAGTGAGGAAGAGAGAGACAGAGAGAGAGAGAGACACACACACAGAGAGACACACACACACACAGAGAGAGAGAGAGAGAGAGAGAGAGAGAGAGAGAGAGAGAGAGAGAGAGAGAGAGAGAGAGAGTTGCAGCCACCCATATAAATGGTGAAACAATCACAAAGCTTTCAAATTCAACTATAACATACACAAACTATGCTTCTTCAGTGCTTTATTCAGATGTTTTCCAATGTGATTATCTAAGCATGTTATTTATTACTTTATGATTCTCATACATCAGTTCAGACTGACTGAAGATAATATCCTTTATAGGTAAATAGAAATTTGTATTTTAAAAAAAAAGAAATATTGTCGTCATGTGCCACACCAATAAGCGTGGGCGGTCATGTTTTACCATCTCACACGATCACCAGAATCGTGGATCAGCTTTGTGTTCTTGTCTCAACCATGCCACATGGCAAAGACATCAAGATATTTACGTTTCTGCCCTCCCCTTGTTCTTTTCTCCTTAATCTTGCCAGTTGTCACCAAGTTATCTTATTTATTTCTACTTATAACGAGTCCAAAAAATATTGACTGTCTACATCTAATTTCTCAAATCAGTTTACGGTTTTCATTTGTTTCTAGTACCTGGGAAGGTTAACCCGGTCAACAAATGCCCGCAGAAGTCGGATGTGTCGGTCTAAGGGCGCAAGTATCGCAGCTCTGCTGTAAACAGGCACAAAATCAAAAAAAAAAGAACTCTCCGGAAAAGCGCAGAAGATTTATTTCTAGTAGGATTTACTCACTGGTTTTTCTGTCTGTCCATGGTGTTCTTTGCATTTTTCTCAGAAACCACTTTTCCACTGCCATCAGATGTTTTTCAGCTTGTCTGTTCATTGTCTACGCTTCACATCCATACAAAAGTACAAGTCCTATGTAGCACTTCAACTGTGTATAATAGTAACAGTTAACATCTTTGCTTCACTGACTACACAAAGAATTTCAATACAGCAAGACATATACGTAGACGTATCTACAAGACGTAGATATGATAAAGATGCTTGCATATGTCTAAACAGATGGGAAAGCACTTAAACTTGTAATAAAAGTGTAGTAGACATAACGAGCTGTCATAAAAGCTGACAAGTAGGTCAATACCAGTGTATAAAATGAAGTATGCAACTAGGAATGTGAAACGTCTCCATACTTTTTTTTAAATATGAGAAAAATAGGGGATTCAAGAGGAATTGCTGTCAGAGGACATAACATCAACAATATAAAATATGCAGATTCTACAGTATTGACTGTAGATAATGAACAGGATCTGCAGCATGTAGTACATACAGTTATTGTGCAGTGTGCAACAAGGGCTATAATTAAATTGTGAGAAAACAGATTAATTCCAGCTAAAAGAAAAAATACCACAACATAACATTCAAGTAAATGAGAAAATTCTTAAACAGATGAATTGGTCTAACTATCTCAGAACAGTCATAACATTTGATAGAAGATGCCCTGCAGAGATTAGAACAAGAATTTGCAAGAGGGATAATGTTCTGACCAATAATAAGCTGCCAATTGCAATGAGAAAAAAGGGTGTTAAATGCTATATAGAGTCTATACTGCTATTTGCATGTAAACCTCAGACAATAAGCAGACAAGCTGAGAAACATTTAATGGCAGTGGACATGTGGTTTCTGAGGAAAGTACACAGAAGACCATGGGCAGATAGAGAAACGAATGAAAGGTGGAAATTTATTAGAGAAATTAGAAGCAGACAGACAAGATTTATTATCCATACTGCATCAAACTGGAGTCAGTAGCACTCGGTTGAAATATGAAAATAGCCTGATGCGGTATAATAGCTTCTTGTTATTTAATTAATAATCTTATGTTGCACTTGCCATTTAAAACAATAGTAAATCAATGATTAAGAATGTTATTACATCTGTAACAGACGCCAATTATCACAAAACGTTCCCTATCATGCAGCAGATCCAGTCATTACATCTGTAACAGATGTTAGTTATCACAAAACATTCACCACCATGCAGCAGGTCCAGTCATTACATCTGTACCAGATGCCAGTTATCACAAAACATTCATAACCATGCAGCAAGTTCAGTCATTACATCTGTAACAGATGCCAGTTATCACAAAACATTCACCACTATGCAGCAAGTTCAGTCATTACATCTGTAACAGATGCCAGTTATCACAAAACATTCACCACCATGTAGCAGGTTCAGTTATTACATCTGTAACAGATGCCAGTTATCACAAAACATTCACAACCATGCAAGCAGGTCTAGTCATTCAAATGTTGACTTATCTTTGATTTGGGGGTGTAAATTACAACTACCTCAGAGGTTTGAGTGGGTTCATCTGATACCGAGGGACACTGGTAATAGGGAAAGCTAGCCCACAAGCACAAATCTGTCCCGTGTGAACTATGGTTGAGCCCTGAAAAGTATCTTCTTCCTTCTTCCTTCTATCTTCTGCGTTCATGCCGGAAGTGTTTTTTTTTCCCGGACGTGATTGCATTGTGCCTGTTTACCCAGCCAAGGCTGCGTTCTCTGCGCCCCGTTAGGCCGACACATCCGACCTTCTGCGGGCCATTTGTTGACCGGGTTAACCTTCCCGGTGAAAAGTATCTGACTCCCTCACCAGTTATCATTGCCTTAAGTTTCTTCAAACCCAGGGTGTCTGCTTCTTCAAATGTCCTGAGTCCATCCCTGACAGTTCTCCCAGAAAGCCTGGCCCCTCATCACTATTCTCCAGAAACCTCGGCCCTGCCATCAATTGTTCTCCCAGAAGCCATGCCCTCCACACTGTTCTCACGATCTCTCCCGTGACGTTTAATATGGCCAGAGTTTTTCAAGTTTCGTGAGTACATGATAGCGTATACCAGCCAGGTTTCTTCAAAGTTCAGGTCCCATAGAATGTCAGTATTTTTCTTCTTTTTGGCCCATGATATTCTAAGAACTTTTCTTAACATTTAAGTGGGACGCAGAGGTGTTTTCAAGGAACCAGGGCTGGGTTCTATACTGGCCAAGACCTATTGACACGTCCTCGCCAAGCGTCCTGGGCAACAGGTCCCTTTGGGGTCCTGGCTAAAGTCAGTAGGATCGATGATTCCTCCGAAGTCAGAGAGTGTCTGCCTGCACGGCGAGGAACCACCAGTCTGCACACCAATAAGCCAGACATGGGACAACGGATACTCACGCAAACCTCAGGTCCTATACGACATCACACTGATGTTGGACAACAGGATGTCTTCATCCGGCATACAGGACTTCGCGCTGGAGTTCACAGCCAGCGAACACAAGCAAGCAACATTTAACTTTCAATAGGCCCGATTTTCTTTATTGAGTGACATCAAAATGATCCTCTATATATATATATACATATTCAGAAAATTGTTCTGTGTACATTCAGTTTATGAATTCAACAATTTATAGAGTTTCTTCCATGTTTTATTCTGTTATACTCCTTAAATGATTCTCCTCATGAAAAGTTAAGTCAGATTTATTTTCTATATCTATCCATTTGTGGGTCTTCAGGTTAGAACTATATGTGTAGTGCAGACTACAAACATCACAACTGGAAGCTTTTTTTCTGTATGTATCCTATTGGTACCCTAAGATTGCCTTTGTCCGTAGAGCAAACACTACAGTAATCATGTTTATGAGGTTTTGTTCTTCCTTAAGAATTCTTTTGTGTTTCTTAAGATGACCACTTTGTGTGAAGCTAAAACTACAAACATCACATTTGTAAAGTTATTCACCTGTATGTGTTCTTTTGTGTCGCTTAAGTTGAATACTTTGTCTGAAACAGACATCACAAACATCACATTTGTAGGGTTTTTCTCCTGTATGTGTTCTTTTGTGTCGCTTAAGTTGAATACTTTGTCTGAAACAGACATCACAAACATCACATTTGTAGGGTTTTTCTCCTGTATGTATTCTTTTGTGTTGCTTAAGTTGACCACTTTGTCTGAAACAGACATCACAAACATCACATTTGTAAGGTTTTTCTCCTGTATGTATTCTTCTGTGTTGCCGAAGAATATCGATTTGCATGAAGTCAAGACCATAAACATCACATTTGTAAGGTCTTTCTCCTGTATGTATTCTTTTATGCTTCTTTAAGGTACTACTCCGTGCAGAAGAATAATCACAAACGTCACATTTGTAAGGTTTTTCTCCGGTATGTATTCTTTTATGCTTCTTTAAGGTACCACTTAGTACAGAAGAATAATCACAAACGTCACATTTGTAAGAGTTTTCTCCTGTATGTATTCTTTTATGCTTTTTTAAGTTAACATTCAGTGCAGAAGAATAATCACAAACGTCACATCTGTAAGGTTTTTCTCCTGTATGTATTCTTTTATGCTTCTTTAAATTACCACTCTGTACAGAAGAATAATCACAAACATCACATTTGTAAGGTTTTTCTCCTGTATGTATTCTTTTATGCTTCTTTAAGTTAACACTCAGTATAGAAGAATAATCACAAATGTCACATCTGTAAGGTTTTTCTCCTGTATGTATTCTTTTGTGATGCTTTAAATTACCATTCTGTGCAAAGGAAACACCACAAACATCACATTTGTAAGGTTTTTCTCCCGTATGTATTCTTTTGTGCTTCTCTAAGTTACCACTCTGTGTGAAGGAAATACCACAATCATCACAAACATAAGGTTTATCACATTTATGTATCTTATGATAATTCTTTTCTGGAAAGTCTTCTGCATGTATCTGTTTATGGGCCATCAGCTGATCACTATCTGTAAACTCAGTGTGACATACAGAGCTGTTAAAAATCTCTTGTGAAAGTCTTCTGTCTGTATCAGTGAAAACATGGAGAACAGATTGCTTAAAACCATCCAACTGACATTTATTGCCATCAGGAAACTTCACATTGTCATCAGTTTGATTTGTAATTATACCTGTATTCACTGTATGATAATTTCTATCTCCTACTGACTCTGTAGCTTCAGTTAACATTTGTTTCACTGTTTCTGCTCTCAATTTTATATTATCCAGAAATGACATATTTCCATTCTTGAATACTGACTTATGGTCAGAAATACTTTCTGAGAATGCATCATGTTTCACAATGTCTGACTGCTGTGTGTTGTATACATCATTCATATCTTTCTGGTCAACACCAACATGGTAATGTGACTGCTGACACTTGGTACGGAAGCAGTTTTCTGAAATACATAAATATTACAGCAATATAAGATAATTATCTTTACATCAATCAAGGTTCAGCGCATCACATCAGAAATAATGTGCTACAGTACAGCAAAGTTTCTGCAAGGTGGTTGCTCCTCTTTGGTGCATGTCAAAAGCTGGATGGCCATCTTTAAACTGTCCTTATGATGTCACCATGTTCATCTGCACTGTGATGTCATGTGCTTAACACTCTTGACATCCTTAACAACAATATTGACCGGTTACAAGACAATGGCATGGTTATTGTAATTTCTATCACACTTTTAAGGTTTTCATTTGAAGCCCCCTCATAGGTCTTCTGAGACTAACAAAGCACATCTACCAGACATGCAGGCACAACCTGGAGCAAAAGAACCCTCACAGAACTTTCCCCAGATTCTTCCTTAATACACTTGAATGTATCAAAGTGACTGTATAAGGGTGATCTCATTCATCTCATCTTATACCTCTGTTATTCCCTCTTCTCATCGTTTACATGGTGGTCTCATAATCTGGACCAATAACTATCCCCTTCCTGGCTTGAGCCAAGATCAACACAGAACTCCTCACATTCTAAGCATTTTCTCAGCTGGAAGCTTAAAATCAGTAGTCATAAAACTGTTATCTGTCTTCTGGGGTTTTTGCAAGGAAAATATATTACTAAATATATTACTAAAACCAAGAATTCTGAAACAAAAAATCCTAATTTTGCAAACAACAAAAATGTATTTAAAAAAAAAAATGCCCAGCAGTGCTATACAATACAATCTATGTTGATATTTTTAAAAAATAGGACTGATTGCTATTGATATGAAAGTGAAAGTGAATTAACAATTTACTTAAAAGCTTGATAAATGAAAGACACACGCACGGTACAAATGTTCCAAAATATATATTAATGAACACACACAAACAGGATGTTATAGCTACAAACTGAAATATCCTAATTCACACACAGTAACCCAAACATCAAGCAAAAACAGAAAAAAATTTGTAACCTACTTCATTCTGATGGTTGAATTACTGAGAAGGGACTTGGATATTTGTGATTTTAGTGAAGTATCCTTGTGTTCTGCTTTTGTTTCTTGATAAAGACTGGTTGAAACCTTCACTGTATCTGCATGTATCTTTTGCCTGTCAAGTTTCAGTCTTATTTTTATATTCATTGGCTATAAAGTCATTATTAAGTGTATTATAGATATTATTTATGGTTGCTCATTAATTTTTGTTGTGATGATGTTGCTGTTAATAGAACACATTCACCAGGGAAGGTTAACCCGATCAACAAATGCCAGAATAAATTGTATGTGTCGGTCAAAAAGCACAAATAATGCAGTTCTGCTGTAAACAGGCACAACACACTTATATCCAAAACGAACATTTCAGATGAACAAAACCCCCGGAAAGGTTAACCCGGTCAACAAATGCCCGCAGAAGTCGGATGTGTCGGCCTAACCGAACACAGCTCTGCTGTAAACAGGCACAACACAGTCACATCCGGAAAAAAAATCTGGATGAACGCAGAAGGAGAAGATGAACAAAACAGAAAAGAACAAATTCAAAACTCTTTTCAGTTATTAATTGTAATGTTTAAAGTTCTCCTAGATTATATATTTCTGATGGTGTCCTAGATGGCAGTAGCATGCAACAATGTGTACACATGACTGGTTAGGGAAATTTAAACCTGTAAGTTATGTTTTCACTAATCACTCATTGTAGCTTTATACACATTAATGACTATTTGTAATAATGTAGTCCCATAGTGAATTTAAGCACAGGCGCCATAAATAAAATATTGCACAATTTCTTGCCTGGAATATTTTGCTGCATCTTGTACAGTTTATAACATTATACATAACTGCCATATGCACCTGACGAGATGCAGCGAAATATGCCAGGTGAGAAATTGTGCAATATTTTATTTTTGGCATCTGTGTTTAAATATTTGTAATAAGTCTGAGCAGCCTTCTTAAGAGTTTCTCTGTCTACTTGGAGACCTACAGAATCAAGAGGTATAAAGTAACTAAGTTTACCTTCTTTTCCTCCAAGAGAAATAGTGTCTGGTATATGTTCATGTTGTACTATACTTCCTTTCAATTCTTCATTACCAGTATTATTTTTCAGCACCTGAATCAAACACAAGAAAGTATACTGATAACAGACAGAAATTCAACATTTATTATCACAGGCACTGAAATACAGATATGCTGTTTTGTTGTTGTTTGTGTTCAATAACTAAATTTTGCTATGCTCTTTCATACAAGATATAAAATTTTCATATAAACCAAAGACTGAAAAGGTCTGTCATTTTTAAACATAAAATTACTAAAACATCTAAACTCAAAAGTCACAAACAAAATGTTGCACGCCTGACATATTTCACTGCATCTCATCAGGTACACACTGCGGAGTTTAATATTATAAGAAATGAATAAATAAATAATACTTTGGCTGAAATTCTTAAAACACGTAACCACAAGTATTGTTTGAACAGTGAGCATTTGTTATCCCAATGGTCATTTCAAATTTAAAACACTTTCTGTTAGCACAAAACTGGCTCGAACTGCCTAATTGCCAAAGCCTC
Organism: Cepaea nemoralis; assembly: GCA_014155875.1. Taxonomy (NCBI): domain Eukaryota; kingdom Metazoa; phylum Mollusca; class Gastropoda; order Stylommatophora; family Helicidae; genus Cepaea; species Cepaea nemoralis. Next base: position 91,044 of record JACEFZ010010337.1, on the reverse strand, counting down.
ACTATATTTGAGCATTCATTTATTGTTCGTCGAATACAGTAGACAAAAAACTGTTTCTTTGTTAAAGTTATGAGCCTAGTTTATGAGGGGTTGAGAAATCGCCAAGGGGGGTGTTTTATAGCCTGTTGACAGCACTGGCATTCCTGAAGACTGATAAACTCACTTTTTCACCCATACTGGTATAAGTTCGGCTATTGTGCCTATTTATACTGCTTGGCACTCACACTGGAATTGATAAATGCATTTATTATTAGTTCTGCTCAACTTTTGTCTTCAGTATTCAAACAATTGACTTCACACTTGTAAAAAGTGCTATGCTTTTCTCTGTATTTTCCCCTGTCAATGGCATTTCTGATACATTTTTCAAGGCCATTACTCTGAAGTTACTTGCGAATCTTCCTCCGAAATCGGAGAGTGTCTGCCTGTATGGCGAGGAACCACCAGTCTGCACACCAATAAGCCAGACATGGGACAACGGATACTCACGCAAACCTCAGGTCCTGTATGACATCACACTGATGTTGGACAACAGGATGCCTTCATCCGACATACAGGACTTCGCGTTGAAGCTCAAGCCAACGAACACAAGTAAGCAAGCAACTTGCGAATCTTACAGTTTTTACTAACCGTGTCTTCACCTGGTGTAGCTGGCTATGCCAGGAACAGTCTGCCATGGAAGTCACGCCATTGTGAAACTTCCTACTCCACTCACATACCTGCTGGGCTGACATGCATGAATCACAATAATTGACCTTTATTTGCCGATGAATTTATATAGGGGTCACCCTTTCACTGATAAAAAAAGCAAATAATAGAACACCGCTCCTCTTTGGTACATGTCAAAAGTGGGGCGGCCATCTTTACACTGTTTTTATGATGTCACTGTGTTCGTCTGATATCACGTGCTGAACACTCTTGACATCCTTAACAACAATATTGACAGATTACCAGACAATAGCATGGTTTTTGTAATTTATGTCACACTTTTAAGGTTTTAATTTGAATGTTCCCTCGTACTTAGCTTTTGTTTTTCAATTTTCTTTCCCAGGCCTTTGTAAGTCCCCAGACCATCTATAAGGTTGGATGTGTTTTTTGGTACTTTCCTTTGATCTGTCCATGGCAGTATGAAATTGTTACAATGAAAGAAATCTTGCTCATGCATTCTCAATTTTACATCTCATAGTTAAGTTAGTTGCATGTCCTTTACATGATGTGGCAGTCAACCCCAGCATTCTTTGGCTGTTTGTGATTTACTAGGCAAGTTTACATTCAGTAGTTTGCCATTGCTTTCTGAAAGATTGGCGCTCATACCATCTTCTGTAAACTAGCACAAGGCGGCTACACAAATATATAAGCATAAATATTAATGAAACTAAATAAAAGGTAATCTCATATTACCAATTCATACCTTTGAGACATCAGTATGCTTAAGTAGATCAAGTTCAAGACTGTCATCTTCTAATTTTACTTTAATGTCCCCAGAATCTGGATAACACACAAGCAATACAGTTTAAGGTAAACATTAAACTGAATTAAGCTATAAAAGTGTTATAACCAGTAATGTAATTGATCTTGTAACTCAAATAACAGAAACTTAAAATATTTATTAATGTAACCAAAGGTAAATAGTTTTGAAAATTTATTGTTTTACAATGGTATTAAATGTTTTGACAAATGCACCATTTAATGGGTAATAGTCCATTGCAGCCTATCGGGCAACGTGGAAACAGATCAAAATCTGTACAGGAACAGCTTGAACCTGAAATCAAACAGCTGTTATTTGTCAAAAACATGACGGTCTGAGTATGAACGAGAAAGGAGATTAAATATTTATGAATTAGTTAAAAAACACAATTTGCTATCACAGCTGTTTGAAAATTAATACTTTATTAGAAATAAATTTAACAATAAGAACTTACAGAGATACTCATCCTGAAATGGAAAAGGAGCTGAGCTGGTTGGTCCATCAATTGTCTTTTGAGTAATGTCTGATTTCATATCCCATTTGTTCACATCACACAACTACAGAAACAAGACAAAATGTACAAACAATTTTAATTTATGTAGACACTGTTAGATTAATTAATCAATAGAAAAAATCTTAAGATCACTTACAACTCAAAATTCAACTCAAAGAAAAGTAATATACAAGAAAAACGAATAAATGTGTCATGTGTAGTGAAAAAATATACAAGAAAAACAAATAAATCTATATATATAAAAAAGAATGTATGTCTGTATGTCTGTTATTTATGTGTTCGCGAACGGTCCATCCGATTGAGTTGAAATTTTCCGAGGAAACGATGATAGTATGAATAAACGACGATTGATTCCGCCAGATCAGTAAGAAACATAAAATGCACGCCACGATGATATATTCCGAAGCACGATGTTGCATCAGGACTATGTACAATGCACCAACATGGCGCCCGATTTAATATAAGCTGTCTGACGTCGCCAGAAAACGAAACATAACATATTATTGTTACACGGAGTGTAGGACAGTATTACAGATTATTAATGAGGAAAGAATGACTACCGCTTTTGCAATGATGAAACTTACACGTCAAGTTAAAGTGCACGAATAGTACAAACGACGCGCACCATTTTAAACGTAACAGAAGACAACAACAGTTGCTGACTGCAACCATGTAATATTAATGATTGATTATTCAAATCAAATGTCGTTTGCTATACACAAGGTAAGAAAGCAAACTTGTGCTAGTTCACAAAGCTGTACGACAATGTGACACTTTATCAGTTCGATGTCCGCTATCAGGAGACATATTACACATGATAGTACCAATTGATTAAATAGGACATGTTTTGAAATTAGACGTAGTCTACACATTACAGTGCACAACTCTTGAACATTAATATACTACAGTCAAGATACACTTGGCGAAGAAAAGGATATCTACATAATGTTATTGGCTGCCGACACTTTGTCAAAGTTACACTATCGGCATTCATTACGTCTATGAAGACATTATAGAGATTAATTACTTAACATTTTAACGTACGAGATGTCAAATGTCAATATTACGTCGGGACTTATTGCATTTAGTCCTACACTACCACTCTGATACCAGGTCATTAAGACAACGCCACATATAGATACAACAGGACACTTATCTCCACACGGCATTTATACGACTTCACCAACTTCTACACATGTACGATGCCATTATCAGGAACATATAAAGACACTTATGGATGTTACACATTGCACCGCTGTAGCAAATGACTCAGTTATTTATTAACATTGTTCCAATGTTAGCGATCCTCACTAGGACACCATTGAGCTCATTTACGGACATGGAAATAACACTTCGTTCGTCTAACGACACCGTGACAGAATACTACTGGACACTACACTGCATCTGAAATGCATCGGAACGTTACATGTTCCTCAAGACTCTGACGTACTATCACACGGATTGACAACTACCATTTTTCATCGTGACACCAGACACAGTCAGCTTGTTCACGCATTGGACTTTATGTACCAGAACTGGAATGCAAGCAGATCTACTGATTTCACTGTGGGCATCATTCAGTCGGATACCTACAACAGCCTAAACTTATCACAATAAGGCTGCAGAAAAAAAAAATTCAAACGTCGTCGTTACACTACAGCCAACTACGTGTTATGGGTTGGTTACGGACTTCCTGAGTCCAGGGTGAAAGTACAAATTAATTGTGCTATCGTTCAAGCCAGGAGCAACAGTCTATTGTGGACACAGTTTCTCGGGTAGAAATCAACAATCATACCAATACTCGAGTGATGACCAGGGATCAATTTATTAAGGAACTGATCGACACAATTCTATGTCAAAATTTTTGCACTGGATAAAGCTGGAGAAAGATACAGACAGTATGGTAATAGGAACGCCAAGACAATAGTCTTGAAAGAAGAAGAAGAGGTTTGGTTATTATTACCTGATCCTCGAGATTGTCTGGTTACTTCATGGCAAGGTCCATTTAAGGTAATTAAGAAAATTAGCGATGTTGATTATCGTATTGATGTGAATGGCAAACATAAGATTTTTCATATTAATATGTTGAAACCATATATTCCACGTGTGGATAACGCAGGTCAAGTGACACAACAAATTCCTCATAGGATAGCAACAGCTTGTTGGGTAATTAATGAGCAACAAGAAGATGCGATAGAACAACAGATTCCAACACCTATAGTTAATAGCGACAGTAATTGGCAAGCGATTCAGATAAGTAAAGATTTATCAGTACAAGATAGAGATAAGCTTATTACTGCAATAAAGGAATATAGTTCAATTTTTTCGGATAAACCGGGGCAGACATCACTGATTAAACATAAAATAACTTTATTATCAAATGTCCCAGTTAAAGTGAAACCGTATCCTATCCCAATACATTATTTGGAAAAAGTGACTGCAGAAATTTCAGATTTAGATAAAACTGGAATTATAAAAAAATCAATTTCAAATTACTGTTCACCAGTTGTAATTGTTAAGAAAAAAGATGGGTCATTACGTTTATGTGTTGATTACAGGAAAGTTAATGAATTAACTTTACTAGATGCAGAACCTATGCCAAATATTGATGAGTTAATTGAAACCATGGCACACTCGAAACTATTTTCGAAAATTGACCTTACAAAAGGATATTGGCAAATTCGGATGGAGGAAGATTCAAAGCCTATTACAGCATTTAGCACGCCGTTGGGTTTATATGAATGGGAATATCTTCCATTTGGTTTACAAAATGCACCAAGTACATTCATGAGAATGATGAGAAGATTACTTCATGGAATTACCAACGTAGCATCGTATATGGATGATATTTGTATTCATACTTGTGATATTGATACACATGTTAAAATTCTAAAACAAGTTTTCCAGAAAATACAAGAACATGGGTTGAAAGCTAAACCAAGTAAGATTGAGATAGGGTTTACTGAGATACAATTTCTGGGTCATAGAATCTCTAACGGATTTAGAAAAACAGATCCATTAGTTGTGACAAAGATTCTTAATATCAAACCTCCAACATCCAAGAAGGAACTTAGGAGTGTATTAGGGTTGATTAATTATTATCAAAAGTTTATCCCTAATTTTGCACATATGACAGCAACATTCTCAGAACTATTAAAGAAAGGTCAACCAACAAAGATAGTTTGGACAGAGGATCACGAGAAGTTGTTACAACAGATAAAAACTCTGTTTAGTACATATCCTATTTTGAAATTACCTGACATTTCAAAAGACTTTGTTTTACAAACAGATGCTAGTTTACATGCTATTTCAGCTGTATTACTTCAATTACATGAAGGGAAACTACATCCTATTCTTTACTTCAGTAAGAAGCTATCTGAAACTCAAAGAAACTATGCTGTTACTGAATTAGAGGCTCTAGCTTTAATTGAAAGTATTGAGAAGTTCTCTAGATACTTACTAGGTAGGAAATTTCTGGTTCTGTCGGATAACAAACCGTTACAAATTTTCAAATCGGGTCATCCGAAAAATTCTAGAATACATAGATGGTCATTACTATTACAAGACTATGAATTTGACATCTGTCACATTCCTGGAAAAGACAATAATCTTGCTGACATTCTGAGTCGATTATAGAATGGCAGATTTTCTTGTTGGTTAGTTATAGTTGAATTTTTGAATTATAGTTATAGTTCTTGTTGTATTAAGTTCAAAGTTCAGATATATATTGAGTTGATTACGTATTATAAGCCTTATTAGTGGGTCAAGATAACAATAACCAACATGTTAAGATAGGTTATTTGATTAAGTATTATAAATAAGGTACATTTGTATCTGATATGTGTTCAAAACAGAGCCAAGGCAAGGATGAAAGTTATTAACAGAGACAAGGACTTCCGATTGGAAAGAACTCAGAAACACTTGAGTATAAAGTTGTAATTGTGAATGACTATATTTGATTATTTAGCATTTATATTAGTTAATGAGAAATGTTGGGTCCGAAGGGTATGTGTCATGTTATGCTGTATGCTTATGAATCAGTACAGGAGCTAAATATGACCAAGTGACAATCCAAATCCCAAAGGAAAATATCGGGAAAAAGTTAAGGTGGAAGCACAGACAAGCACCCTACCCATTAATATTGTCATACGACACCAAGTAACGACTACGACTAACATGGTTGCGTCATTATTACCCTCGTCCTAGAACTAGGACATACTTGTCATTAGGACAAGGTAGGGACTAATATTAACTTATTAGTTGAACTGATCCCATAGGATCAGTCACACGACGTTCGACGTAGGGTTCGGACAGGTGGGCGTGCCCGTTATGTAGCATTTATGATTTTTTTTTAGGGTTAATGATGGGAAAATCCTGATTAGTGCGTAAAAATATGGTTACAGTGTAAGTAATTATGAGAGGAAAAATGACATAGCATTTTTTTTGGGGGAGGGGGCATTATGCCACATAGTGGTCACGCCCACACGCACCACCTAATGTAAATTAGGAGATTCCCAGTCTAACAATAGAATGACTTGACGACTAGAAACTTAGGACGACGTAATCATCGTCAGGGACAGCAGGAGGTGACTTTGGAGAAAGGAGATCAAGACGGCTGTGTGTATTTTTCCCTGAAAGCTCCGTGAGAAAAAGGTTTGATCATTTAGGGCAAGGCATTGTTACTGAGAAGGGATATCGCCTGTTTATATATAGCATTCTTGTCATACTCAGGACCGGGACATATAGATAATATAGACAACGAGTTATGTTTGGACATGGGTTGCAATATGCTTTAGGAGATTGGGTAATTATAGAATTGGATGAACGGCCAAGTTGTATTAACATATATAACGTCCCGTGCCCGTGTTAGGGCCCCGTTATATGATACCGCAGTGTTGTGTTCATTTTGTCTAAAAGAGAGCAGATCCGAAATAAAAGGATTTATCTCAAAATTATAACAGTCTTCAAGGTGAGCGACTTTTGTTACATACATTCATTCAAGTTTGAGTTAATGCTTCGGCGGTTGAATGTACGTTGAGACACACGGCTTCTTCTCATTCTCGTGCTGCCAACTGTCATAGATTTTTAGTGTACAAACAGTTATTTACTTAATAGTATTTAATATTTAATTTTACATTATAATGTATATATAGCGAGGGGACATAACTTCTAATAGCATTGCTATATATGTAAAATTGTTGCATATTTCTCAAATAGGTGGACCTTTTCGCTACAGTTATCTACAGGCATATGCGTTATAATCCTCCTCCTCCTTCTCCGCCTTCTCCCCCATCCTCCTCCTCCCCTTCCATCCCTCTCCTCTTCTCCCCTCCTCCTCCCTACCCCTCCTTCCCTCTCCCTCCCCCTCCTGCTCCTCCTCCCCCTGCTCATCCTCTCTCCTCCTAAACCCTCCTCCTCCCCTGCTCCCTATTTAGTTATTGGGATGAAGATTGTTCTCTTCCAATCTGTTCGCCATATTTCCGGGAACGGGAACTGGAGCTTATATGACTACTTATATGAATTAAATGAGACGCTCCCTGCCAGGAGCTGGGCGAAGCCGGGCCGGGCTTCTTATATGGGAACGGGAACCGGAGCAGGGGCCGAATATGAATTAAATGAGACGCTCCCCGCCAGGGGCTGAGCGAAGCCGGGCCGGGTCGTCTTTTTTGGGAACGGGAACGGAGAGCAGGGGCCGAATATGAATTAAATGAGACGCTCTATTTACCCAAGTTAATTGTTGGGAGAATATGTAAAGATCTTTCAAGTGCCCTTTCTAATAATAGACAGACAGACAGACAGGTAGATAGTCGGGAACGGGAACGGGAACTTATATGACTACTTATAATTATATGAATTAAATAAGATGCTCCCTATCAGGGACTAGGCGAAGAAGGGCCAGGTCAGACAGACAGACAGACAGACAGACAGACAGATAGATAGACAGACAGATAGATAGTCGGGAACAGGAGCTTATATGACTACTTATATGAATTAAATGAGATGCTCCCCACCAGGGACTGGGCAAAGCCGGGCCGGGTCAGCTAGTGTCTCATATGTAGTAAAAATAATATATCAGAAAATCAAATAAATGGGTCAGAAAGCCACCAAAACCTGCTCAAGATGACTACCACGTTATGGACAGACCAGAACAAGTCATTATTCTGCATCTCAGAACAGGACACAATAGATTACGCAACCACATGTATACAAAATTCAAGATTGGTGAAACAGCCATGTGCACATGTGGATTGGTGTCGTAGCGAGCAGAGCACTTACTCCAAGACTTCCCAAAATACAACATATCTAGGCAAACCATCTGGTCTAGAGAGACAACAGTGGAAGATAAATTCTATGGACCACTGAGTGAACTAAAAAAAAGACAGTTGAATTCATACAAGAGACAACATTACAGTTATAGACATATTTCAAGTGAACCAAAGAAGAAGAAATAAATGTGTCATCATCATCATCAAGTACCGTGCCGGCTGGCATAGGCGTTCATGGCTCTCCACAGATCTCGGCCTTTGGTGTTCTGGATCAGCTCTGCTGATGATATTCCTCCATGCCACCGTCTCAATCCATCCAGCATCATTTCTCTTGGTCTGCCTCTGCCTCTCTTCCCCTCGATCTTTCCAGTTGTCACGATGTTCTCCAATGCCTCTCTTCTCATCATATGACCAAAGAAAGCTGTATGTCTCTTTCTTATTGTTGTATATAGTGTTCTAGTTTCATTAGCTTCTTTCAGGCAATCGTGGTTAGTTACCCTGGCAGTCCAAGGAATTCGCAACATTCGTCTTAAAAACCACATCTCTGTTGCTTCTAAGTTCTTCCTAATTTGTTCATTTACATTCCAAGATTCGCTGCCATACAGCAAAACTGGTTCTATATAGCATTTTAGCACTCTCTTTCTTAAATGTGTCATATGTAGTAAAAATAAGTGAAGGAAATGTATTGGTATATCATGATTGTTTAAGATAAATAGCATGCACTAAACCAACAAAAAAGTAAGTCTTTGTGCATGCATGCATGTGTGTGTGTCCCCTGTCAACTCAGTGGCCCTAGGATCAAATCTTCCTGGAGGTGGTATTTTCATTAATGCCTGGTACCATGATCGACACTTATAAAGTGTGCACCAGGAATTTTTTACTATATATGAGGTCTGTTCAAAAAGTATCAGAACTTTGGCTTTGAAAAATAAAATTACTCAGCTGGAAGTGTGAAACCCTAAGCTCTTCAAGGTATTCTCGTTGGGACTACACACATCTCCCAGTGGATCCACCATTGCTGGAAGCAATTCAGGACAGCCTCTTTGGGAAGACGCACAACGTCTTCTTATGACTCAAATTGGGTCTCTTTCAGCGGCATTTTCAGCGTGAGGATCAGCCAAATATTGCAAATGAATGGACATATGTGTAATTTTAGTTCCATCATAACAACGCAGCCATCTATTTTTCACGTCTGATTCAGACTACCTTGTTCCATGCAGTGGATACCATTGCACCGTGCAGTACATTGAAACCAGAGAGCGGATTGACTAGCTAAGCAAGTAAGCAATAGAAGAACAACCTGATGTGCATGTTACATACTACTAAAAGACAAGAATCATCAAATCAACCAGAAAGCCACAAACACCAACTCAAGATGATTACCATTTTAAGGACAGATCATAACAAATCATTATTCTGTGCCTCAGAACAGGGCACAATAGATTATGCAACCACTTGTATACAAATTTCAAGATTGGTGCATCAGCCTTGTGCAAATGTGGACTGGCAGACAGTAGATCACATACTCCTAGGCTGCCCAACATGTGACATATCTAGGCAAACCTTATGGCCTAGATAAACAACAGTGGAAGATAAACTCTATGGACTGCTGAGTCTCATCTCACCATGTCTCATCATGTTCCTCTTGTACCTTGCGTGTCGAGGTGAAGTATAAACTTCATGAGAGTGCCCGATTATGGGCTTCATATATCGATATTCCCATGGACTCTGCTATTCCCTCCGTCCAACGTTTACGTGGTCGGCCTCTTCCTCTGTTTCCATCTGGTCTGTACATCATTGCTTGCTGTGGTATGCTGTTGACTGGTAACCTACTTGCAGTGCCAAAAGATTTGACTTGCTGTTTTCTGATAAAATCTAGTGCTGCTTTAACCCCCACTTTAGTCCTGATTTCTTCATTTCTGATCTTATCTCTTCTTGATACGTTGAGTATTCTTCTCAGGAACCTCATTTCTGTTGTTGTGATTTTTCTTTTCTCTTTTTCTGTCATTGTCCAGGTTTTGCATTGGTAGCATAGAGTTGGCAGGAAGATTGTGTTGTAAAGTGCTTTCTTAGTAGTTATTGATACATGTTTGTTCTTTAGTATTGGTGCCATTTGTCCAATGAGTTGATTTGCCTTATTGCACCTATTTTCGATCTCGTCTTCTGATCTGCCATTTGATGATATTATACTTCCTAGGTACTTGAAACTCTTCACTTGTTTCAAGGGATGTTCGTTTAGGTGAATTGTTGTTGTTTGTTCTTCTTTAGTTATAGTCATTACCTCTGTTTTGCTTGTGCTAATTTTCATGTTATGTTCCCTACACATTTCGTTTAGACTATTCATGTGGTCTTGTAATTCAGCTTCTGATTTTGCTATTAGTGCTTGGTCGTCCGCAAAAAGGAGTTCTCTAATGGTTAGATTTGCAGTTGGTTCTTCTTTGTTCTCGTCATGTGGTATTCTTGCTATCTCTGCTTGGCTGGTTTCTTTACATATGTTGTCTATATATGTTATGAACAAGAGAGGGGACAGGACACAACCTTGTCGTACTCCAGATCTTATGGTGAAGGGTTCTGAGTGTCCTCCAGTTGCTCTCACTATGCATTCACTGTTGTTGTATAAACTTCTACATAGGTTTGTTAGATGTGTACTCACTCCATATTGTTTAAGGATTTGCCACAACTTGTTTCTATCTACTCTATCGAATGCCTTTTCTTGGTCGACAAAGGCTAAGTAGAGTGTTTCATTGAATTCGATTGATTTTTCTATAATTTGTCTAAGAGCAAAAATTGCATCTGTGCATCCTTTGTTTTTCCTAAATCCAAGTTGTGTTTCGCTTAGCTGGGGTTCTAAAGTAGTTCGTAATCTTTTTTCAAGAATTTTGCAAAATATTTTCCCAGTATGACTCAACAGTGAAATGCCTCTGTATTGTGTGCAGTCTCTTTTGCTGCCTTTGTTTTTCCAAATTGGGATAATTATGGCATTTCCCCAATCTCGTGGTGTCTGTTGTTCTACCCAAACATGATTGAATAGTCTATGTAGCCACACTGTTCCTACTTCTCTTGCTGCTTTAATTAGTTCATTTGGTATTTCATCCTGTCCTGGTGATTTGTTCAATGGGGCTAATCTGATGGCTTCTATAATTTCTTCTTTTAGTATGTCTGGTTCTAGTTCTTCGGTGACATCTGTATAGGTCTCTTGAATTCCTGTGACATCTGATGGGATGTTGAGAAGTTGTTCGAAATACTGCTTCCATCTTATTAGGATTTGCTTTTGTTCACTTATTGGTTCTCCATTTTCGCTGTTAATTATTTCAGTTGGTCAAAGGGTTCTCCTCTGGCTCGCATTGCACCTATCTTTTTGTAGAAGTTTCTGGTTGCCTCCTTGTAGTTTTTATTTAGGGTTTCTCCATAATCTTCCCAGTCTTTTGTTTTTCCCTCTTTACTATTCTATTCACATGTCTTCTCGCTATTCTATATTCTATGCGATCACATTCCTGTTTGCTCTTCAACCACTTTTTATATTTTTCCTTTTTGTCTTTTACCGCTTTCTTTACTTCTGCGTTCCACCAACTTGTTTTCTTTATCCGTGTTTTGCGTTTTTTCGTGGTTCCACATGTTGTTTTTGCAGTATTTAAAATGCTTGATTTGAACATCTCCCATTCTTCTTCCACTGTTTTTCTCTCTGTAGGTAATTTTTCAAAGAGTTCAGTTAGTTCTTTCTCATAATTTTCCCGTACTGCCTCGTCTTTAAGGTTTTTTAAGTTTACTGATTCACATGGCATGTATTTTCCTGCTCTTTGTTTTCTTCTTCTGATTGTTCTTATTGTGGCAACGACTGCTTTATGATCTGTGTTTATACTGAAATTGGGCACTGCCCTTGCATCTAATATATTTCTCTTTCTGTTATTTCTTGTTAATATAAAATCAATTTGGCTTTTAGTATCTAGATCGTTCCATTTATACCAGGTGTATACTTGTGAATCTTTATGTTTATAGAATGTATTTGTTATATAGAGGTCGTGTTGGCTGCAAAGCTCTAATAGTCTACTTCCGTTATCATTCCTTTCATTTTGCTGATCTCCAAATGCTCCCATATGTTTTTCTATGCCCACTCTGTTATTTCCTAGTCTTGCATTGAAGTCTCCCATAACTATGATGTTGTCCTGCTTATCTATTTTATTTAGCACGTCATGTATGTCTTCGTAGAAGTCCTCGCATTCTTGCTCATTATTGTTTGCATTACATGGTGCGTATATTTGTACATATGTTGTAATTGTTTGTTTTTTTATTCTCACTGTTATGATTCTTTCTGATATATATTTTATTTCTAGTATTCCTCTTGCTAGCCGTGGTTCGATGACTATTCCCACACCGTGTCTTGCCCTTTCTTGCTGTTCTACTCCAGAGTAAACAAACGTGTAACTGCGGTGGAACTCCTTGCATCCTTTCCCCTTTGTTCTGGTGTCCGCTACTCCCATCAGTCCAATTTTCCTCTCTTCCATTGTTTCTATAAGCTTCTTTTCTTTACTATTGAAACCACAGACGTTGATTGTGCCTATTTTTTGAATCGCTGATCCATCTCTGAGCCCATTAACATTGCCGGGTCGATATCCATTTGGGTCAGTCCGTTTATACTTCTTAGTTTTTCTACGAGCAGTATGAAGATCCCCTGCCGGCTTGCTAGGCCAGTCGCAGGTTTAGGACACAAATCTGACCACAGGGAGTCCATCCCCTATGGCGAGCGATAGGCCCATTAGCCCATGACCTCGCGGTCATGGTTGCCCGGTCTGCACCACACGGAGGTGAGGGCTGACTTGTGGACTGCTGAGTGAACTGAAAAAGATTGTGAAATTCATACAAAGGACAACATTGCAGATATAGACAAATTTCAAGCGAACAAAAACAAGAAGAAGCCTACCTTGGTCAAACACAATATTCCCCTGGTTCACCAAGCCCTCTACTCTCTTGACCTGGATCTTTGAGATTTTTGGCTGTTTCCCAAGAAAGCATGAGTAGCAGATATGAAAGGGTTAAGTAGGTAAGGAACCCTTCACAGGTCTAGCAAATAGGTAGGGCATTTACTTGATCCTAGAAATATTAAGCTCATTAATAGCAGAGGAAATAGAAAGAAAGGTGCTAGTCATAGGCTCTGAAACTTAAATAACCCCTCCCCATAACACCTAACGGCATAAGTGGAAAACAACAACCCCAAGCTGAAAATACAGCTGAAAGGATTCGATTTCAGTCAGAAGAAGACATGCAGGATGCAATGGTCATGCTCTACTATTCCCAAAGAGGTCTCCCTGAAATGGTTGCAACAATGGCAGGGTCACTAGGAGAAGTGTGTGCAGCCCCAAGAAGAGTACTTTGAAAGGGGGATTAGGGTTTCAGACCCTCCGCATGAGTAACTATTGTTCCCGGTCAAAGTTCCAATACTGTTTTAAAAGACCTTTTCAGATTAAGTATTGCATGGCCAAGAAAATGTGGCCTACCCCCCCCCCCCCCCCCCTCTCTCTCTCTCTCTCTCTCTCTCTCTCTCTCTCTCTCTCTCTCTCTCTCTCTCTCTCTCTCTCTCTCTCTCTCTCTCTCTCTCTCTCTAACACACATATGCACACACACATATATATTTATTTTATTGTGACTGAATAGGTCAACAATGTCCTGTGCATATGTAATGTACTGGGTAGTTATTGCACCAATCAAGTAATTACTGTGAATTAAATTGTGTTGTAAATATGACAATTATCATTCTTGTTTACACTTGCCTCAACATCTTGTTCATTTTCCTGTTTTATTTCCATCTTAAGAGGCTGTTTGTGTGTATCCCTCAGTTTTATGCAGATGTTAGATTACCACAGACAATGCTGAAATAATACAAGAAGTTTTTGTCATGAAAGTCAATGTCGCGTGTTTACATTTGTTTTAAATATATTTTAGTAATAGTATGTCAGCATGGTCGACTCAAGCCCTCAAGCTGGCTGAAATTGCAAGTGTAATTAATTCACTGTAATTGTTTTTAGTTTGTAAATGCTTTGTTGTTTTTGTTTATTCACTACAAACTAACATGTAAACTCTCAACTATCAGATTTTCTCTGATGCTGATACTATAGTATAAATCTGATTGTACTGTTCCATTTCATTCTACCATTACCCCTACCAGTTCAACCTCTGAAGAAAAGTTATATTAAATTAATAAGGGTGTATCACCTGGCTCAGGTGAATAATCCTGTGATCCAGTCGGCCACAATTCGGATGTTAACCTCAGAAAGATTTGTGTTCAAAGAGGGTAATAAAAATGATTTATTATTATATTATTAAATAATATTATATTATACAATAATATATATAATATATAATATACTCAGAATAGTTAATCATTAAACAGTATTTTAATTACTACTATTAATTACTATTGCATTTTATATATATATATATATATAATATATATATATATATATATATATATATATATATATATATATATATATTATATATATATATATATATATATATATAAGTAGTATTACAAGTTTAGTTTATGTATATGTTTGTTTTTATATGTATACTACCTGACCCTGCCCGGCTTCGCCCAGACCCTGGTGGGGAGCATCTCATTTAATTCATATAAGTAGTCATATAAGTTCTCGTTCCCGTTACCGACTGTCTGTCTGTCTGACCCGGCCCGGCATTGCCCAGCTCCTGGTGTGGAGCATCTCATTTAATTCATATAAGTAGTCATATAAGTTCCCGTTCCCGACTGTCTATCTGTCTGTCTATCTGTCTGTCTATCTGTCTGCCTGACCCTGCCCGGCTTCGCCCAGTCCCTGGTGGGGAGCATCTCATTTAATTCATATAAGTAGTCATATAAGTTCCCGTTCCCGTTACCGACTATCTGTCTGTCTGTCTGTCTGGCTGTCTGTCTGTCTGACCCGGCCCGGCATCGCCCAGCTCCTGGTGTGAAGCATCTCATTTAATTTATATAAGTAGTCATATAAGTTCTCATTAAATTCATACAACAAAAAAAGTAACTTAAAAGAATGTCCTTCCACACACCATCCATTATTTTTAATGAAAACTCTTTCTAATCACCTGCATGACTACAGTAACTTCTTAAGCAAAAAAAGATGAGTTACAATGTTATGCATTGTGCATTATTTTTATGAAAACTTTGAAAATGCCTTACAGATTGTATCATTATTTATTATAACTCATATGCCGGTACATAACTATGGACAAAGAGTTTATAAATCTTTGAAAACGATGCCACAATATGACTATAAGTTATACAGAAAAGTTATGCCCCTTGAAATAACTTTTACGGAGTTAGGTCCCCTGAGATATATGAAATTATAATGAAAAATGAAAAATGAAATAATACTGAGTAAGCAGGCGATTTCACACTAACAAAATACAACAGTTGGCAGGGCTGGAATGAAAGGAAGGCGTGTAGAAAATGTCATCTCAATCGGATGGGCCGTTCGCGAACAAATAAAGGACATACATACATACATACATACATACATACATACATACATACATACATACATACATACATACATACATACATACATACATACATACATACATACATACATACATACATACATACATGCATGCATGCATGCATGCATGCATGCATGCATGCATGCATGCATGCATACATACATACATACATACATACATACATACAGACAGACAGAGATCGCCTTTTTATATATAAGATTAGTTTATGTATATGTTGAAAACTTATATTATTATTATTATTAGTATTTAATAATAATATAATTATAATTAATATTAATTATACTTATACCCACCACAACTATTTCAACTAACTTACTGCTGATACTGATGATCAACTCAATGATAGTATTAGCAATGTCAATTGACAGTATATCGTGAAAAATGGTGGGGTACGGTACAACCTCATCAGCATAAAGTTTTTTGCAACATCCGATTTATGCTTGGGGGTATCCATGCTTCTTTCTGATTGGATGTATTCGGAAATAACCGGTTAAACTTCACGGGAAACAACTCTAAAAATTGCATAAATGGCCTGTCTGCTAAACTGAAAACCTTTGTCGCTAGACGTTATTTCACCATTGAGTTAATTTCAATATTTGATGCCCGGTAAGCTAATTTTTCATATAACTCATGTATAATAAATAAGAGTAGACTTTTTATTGCACTTTTGGATTCTCCATTCAATTTTTCATATATGTGAAGACTTTCAACAATTACCGTTTATGACTTTTTTCAGAAATCAATAACTAATGTTACTAGTTAGCATAACAATGAGATATTGATATCGCAAAATTCAAAATGGTGGACCCATGCCATTAGCATTGCGTAGTATAGCAGAGCGGACTCCTTTTTATTTTATAATTAGAACTGGCAATTTAACTACTAAAATTAAACAGAATACAAGTTTCATTTGGAGCAGTAACTTATCTGTATACTTGTATAATTTGTTACCCTGACAGTGACATGACTGAAAATAATTTTGTTGTAAACATGTAAGGGGTACTATTTTTCTTAGCAGCGCACCAGTACATACATAATTATTTAAATTTAAATAAAATACTGTGAAATAAGTTATTGTTTTTTAAAATGTTAGTATTTAATTATTAATTGCTCACTGTTAGGTAAAGAACAGTGAAATTATAGAGCAGAAGTGGAAATCAATTATTAGCAAATATTTAATTAATACATATCTTTATTTTTTATTATTTAATATTTTAATAATTAATTAACAGCTGCTTAATTTATGCAGCAGTTACAAACTTATTTACTTACATTAAGGCATGATATTTAATCAACAACAAAAGAAGCTGTCACAATGCAGTGGGTACATTAAGACAATATGAGTACATTTTCATGAATTGTTCTTTCACTGACGACGAACATTTCACATGACATTTAATTAATATAAATGGGCAGCTATTTTTAACTGTTAATTATGTCACATCACATCCTATCGAAAATTCTTACAAGTCAAGTACATTTTTCTCGGAGACTCTGAGACTCTCGTGCTTTGTATGATGCTTTCAGCAAGCCGCCCTGCGGAAAGAGACTGAGCCATATAGGGTAAAACCTGGTGCAATGAAGTCGATCCTCTCAATCCTCTCGACATTCTATCGAAAGAGGAATGTGACCTTTACTTTCCTGTTACCAAAACACATAATAAAATATACATATTACTAGGTTTGTTAGCAATGCGACAGACTTTTAATGAAAAATAAACAATTGGCGGCCATTTTTAATTGTTAATTAGGTCACGGCACATCCTATTGAAAAATACATAATACATGAAGATAGGCCTCGCCACCCCGGATGCAATGACATATGATTATATGGTACTAATTTTCCGTTTAAAAATAACCAAACCACAGTAATAGAAGGCAGAATTTCTCAGCTTCCAATTTATTGAGCCGCGATAACAATTCTCCATTTCCCCAAGATCCCATCACACTTCCTGGTAGTAGATAATGACACAAAAATATTAATAACTCCGCTTAGAATTAACGGACAGTCTTCGTTGAGATACCGTTGGATTTGTCTTGTCAAGCTGTTTCCAGCTATGGTGATTTCACAAGTAAAAACCCTATTTTAAATATTCTCTACATATGTTAATTGGCACTCTTCCGATTGACGGGTCTAAATAGTTCCGCAGTGAATAAATCAGGGGTTAAGCTTTAGGGTTAGTGTTAAACTAACACTGACCCTAACCCTTAACCCTAACTTATTCACTGCGGAACTATTTAGACCCGTCAATCGGAAGAGTGCCTGTTAATTTGTAATTAGTCACATTTTAAATATTATTATATGTTTATATTATATATTATTATTTACAATATTAGTGGATACTGTCCCGGTCTTTTTCACGTCGCTAATAATTAATTTGTTGCGTATCCCTTACGGGACGTTGCAGTCAACACCAGCATTTTCAGCTGCTGTTGATGTACTAGGCAAGTGTTACGTTCAGTAGTTTGCCATTGCTTTCTGAACGACCGGCCCACTATACCTATTTCGAAAAAACCAGCACCGCCGTGTTTCGAACCCGGGTATACGGGCTTGAAAACAAGCGTTCGCAAGCCCTTATATTATTTATTACTATAATAATTAACAGCTGATCACAGAGAAACAAGTTACAAATCCATAACCAAATATTTATACAGCGATGCTTGACAATCATAACGGGAGTCTCGGCTCAGGGCAACGTACGGGAGATAAACGGAGAGGACATGTTGAGAATCCAGAATTAGACTTCCGGAATCTTAGACGACAGGGAGAATATGAGAAATGAAATGTAATGTAAGCGATACCTAGAAATCAATGGCAAACTACGGAACGTAAATTTGCAAAGAATTCCAAAACAATCTAAAACTTCTGGGGTTGGCTAACGCCCTGTAACGGATATTTAATTAGTTTTTTTTTTTTTTTTTTTTTAAAACACGATACCCAATTAGTAGTTAATAGTATAGTAGATGCCGTTGTTGTACACTGAACAATACTAACTAACTAGTAGTAGTACCAGGGTTAGAATTAAATTGTAAGAAGACACAGATTATGATCGTGTCAAAGACTGAAACATAGAGGCCGGAGGTCTGCCTCAAGATAGAAGACCACCGGGAAGAGTGGTCAACCTCAAGTAGATTAGAGGTAATACAGTGCCCCGATATAAGGGCAGGGTAGGTGATAGAATGGGGGACTATTAACTAGTTCTCTCATGAGACACGGAGACGTCGACCAGATAGTTAGCACTCTGGTCACGACAGAATCACTCCTACGTGATAGCCACGATTGCCACTCAATAGGAGACAGCTAATATAAGCGTGCTGAATGTAACGGCACGCAAAAAGCCGAAGGACGCATCAAGGTCCTTCCGCGTGCTGTGTAGCCACGCGAGTAGGAAAGTCAGACTGGGGACTGACTTCGTAGCGAGCAGATCGTTTAGTGTTGATAGGAGTTTTGTGTAGCCAAATAGATAGAGATTAGCAATAGGGTTAGGAAACTAGTGATAGGCAATTCTGTGGCTTTGTGTGTGATTTGATAGCGACTGTTTTGTAATTGCAAAGAGCCAACGGCAATAAAATGTATCACTCATTTCCTCTCACACGACTTGCAAGTTTCTTGTGTGGTGTGGGAGAAGTAATCCGATGATGCCTGAAACATTGGTTGTTGACAGATCGTCACTGGGAAGAAAGAAATACCACAATGTAATATACAGATAAATTATTATGTTCTTAAACAAGTGCATCAGTACAACTATCTCGAAACAGTCATAACATTGAAGACATTAGAACAAAAATCGCTATAGCTAGCCTTTTGCAAGATGGAAAACATACTGACCCCTAAAAAGATGCCAATTGCGATGAAAAGGGAGGGGGGGGGGGGGAGGAGTGTTGAAGTGCTACATAGAACCTGTACTTTTGTATGGATGTGAAGTGTGGACAATGAGCAGACAAGCTGAAAAACATCTGATGGCTTTGGAAATGTGGTTTCTGAGAAAAATTCTAAGAATACCATTGGCAGAAAGAAAAACTAATGACCAAGTCCTACGAGACATAAATGAAAACCGTAAATTGATTAGAGAAATTAGACCTAGACAATCAACATTTTTGACACGTTATGAGAAGAAATAATTAGGAGAGCTTGGTGACAACTGGTAAGATTGAGGGGACAAGAACAAAGGGAAGACAGAGGAGTGATTATCTTGATGGCTTAGTCGCGCAGCATGGTAGATACAAGAACATGGAGCTGATCCATGGCTCTGGTGATCGTTAGTTAGTATGTTAGTTAGTCGACCGACAGATCATCCTCATTGCACATCGAACCATTCAGTCTATAAGTGCTCTGATCCCCTTCTCAGCAAATCCCGCAGTGTTTAGCGGCTCACGACACCAGTTCTGTGTTGGTTTATTTTTATCAATCTTCTTTGGCTTCCTGCGTAGAGGTCTTGTTTGGCTACACTTGTTTGGTGATCGTGTGAGATGGTGAAACATGACCGCCTACGCTTATCGATGGCACCTGATGATACTTATGAGAGCAATATAAAATAACACAAAGTAGTGCAGCTTTACAGAACACAATTACGGAAAACAGGACAATGTGGCGACTTGTCTTCATCAGCAAACAAATACATACACAAAACACAATATATAAACACAGGGACGACACTACAGTGACTACATTAAGGCATAACAACGATATGAGTGTGATGGAACGCACAGGCAATATCAGCATTTATCTTCCATTTCACAAGAAAATAAAACGTAACAGGAATGAGCAGATAAACAAATAAAACTTTACGCACTGCGTTTAAAAATCTGTGACGCAAATTTGGCGCCAGTAAAGCCGTCATGAAAAGTGCTGTCATCAACCCGGAAAAGACGGCTGTGTTGTGGTGCTCTCTGGACAACAGGATTGTGAGAGATGATGCCCCAAGCCTCACGATAGATGGTAGAAGCGTCAACAGAGAGAACAAACTGAAGTATCTGGGAGTCACATTTGACAGGAGTCTGTCCTTCAAGGACCATGTGGAGACAGTTGTGACAAGATCTCAAAAGGGACTCAATGCACTTAAAATTATGGCTGCAATGGACACAGAGCAGAGAATGCTCTTCACACTATACCAGCACTTGATCCTCTCAGTGATTGATTATGGACTAGGACTGCTCACTGTCTCAAAGAGTCAGCTGGTGAAATTAGAGCGCATACAGAATGAAGCTATGCGGGTCATTCTGGGATGCACCAGAGACACTCCAGTAGTGTGTATGCGTAACATCCTTGGTCTGCCTACTGTTGCTGGTAGGCACAAGGTGATGCAAGCGAAGGCATACCTCAGAGTAGCTGCAGACACAGATCACCCGTTGCATGAGGCGCTGGACGTAGTTAAGGGTCAGAGACTGATAAGAGGGAAATCATGGATGGCTCAGGCGGAGGATACGATCAGACAGGTGTGCCCCTTGGAGAACATTAGGCGAGGAGAGGAGTGGGTCAGAGTGCCAGCCGTGCAGTCAGACTTGTGCAGAGTTATAATCACATTGAGCCGGGAGTGCAGGGAGTGGCCAGCAGGGGCCACGGAAGTGGAAATTCAGCAATTAATTCAGGAAAATTCTCGCCCGGGTGATGTGATTATCTACACGGATGGGTCGGTGTTGAGAGGTAGGAGAAGTGCTTGGGGGTTCTTGGCAAAAACTAATGGTCGGCGTTTGGTGCAGGAGAGCCTGGCGTATGATGACACTACATCTAGCTTAAGAATGGAGGTGGAGGCGGTCAGTGCAGCTTTCCGCTGGATAGAAAACACGATACATACACATATTGTGATTGTAACTGACTCAGAAAGCATGCTGAGAAGGGTGAGAACAGGCAAGCTTCGTGCAGAGTGGCTTGCTTCGCTTCGGAGGTCACGGGTAGCAAGCATCACCTGGATCTTTTCTCCTGGGCATGCCGGTGTGCTGGGGAATGAACAGGCGGACAGATTGGCTGGCTCGGCAGAACTTGGTGGAGTATTGATGCATGACAAGGCAGATGTGGTTGCGGCCTTGTGGGAGCACGTGTACACCTCGGAGGAGCAAATGGATCACCATAGTCTGGTTAGAATGAGGCAGCGAGGAGTGACGAGGGGATCTGGCCGACGCTCGACGCTCAGAGGAAAGGCGAGACGGATATATAATCAGATTGCTACTGGAACTATTAGTGTTGGAACTCTTCGCTGGTTGCTGAGGATGGGGTCGGAGCGCTTATGGGAATGTCCCGAATGCTGTGATGTCGGTTCCTAGATCAATCAATCAATCAATCAATCAAAGCGAGGTCTGGTTTCTATCAAAGAGTTGTAAACTCGTATACTACAGCGGAGGAATGGGGCGAAGAGGTGTAACATTCCCATTTCATAAACATCACCGGTTAACACGTCGGGGAATCCCAGACTGATTAGAGACTTTCATCCGGACAAACCTGTGAACTTGCCAACGACGGTCAGAGTAGACCACAGGACCGACACCTATTCGCAGACGGAGATCCATCCATCCACCATGTGCCATGCCGGAAAGCGTGGGCGGTCATAATTCGCCATTTCACTCCATCACCAGAGTCGTGGATCAGTTCAGTGTTCTTGTCTCGACCTTGCCGTGTGGCCAAACCATCCAGGTATTTACTTCTCGGTGTTCCCCTTGATCTGTTCCCTTCGATCTTGCCAGTTGTCACCAAATTCTCCAATTCATTTCTTTTCATAACATGCCCAAAAAATTTTGACTGTCTACGTCTAATTTCTCTAATCAATTTACGATTTTTATTTGTTTCCTGCAGTACTTGGTCATTGGTTTTTCTGTCTGTCCATGGTGTTCTTTGCATTCTCCTCAGAAACCACATGTCTACAGCCAACATTTGTTTTTCAGCTTGACTACTCATTGAACAGGTTTCATATCCAAACAAAAGTACAGGCTCTATGTAGCACCTCAACACTATTTTTCTCGTTTCAATTGACATATTTTTATTGGTCAGTATGTTTCTCATCTCGCTAAAGGCTACTTTCGCCATTGTGATTTTTGTTCTAATCTCTTCAAGGCATCTCCCATCAGCTGTTATGACTGCTCCGAGATAATTGTACCGATTCACTTGTGTTGAAGAATATTATAATTTACCTGTATATTACACTGTGGTATTTCTGTCTTCCTTGTGACGACCATAATCTGTGTCTTTTTATATTTTAATTCTAACCCTAGTTGTTCACTGTGACAGACGACCAAATACTGAAGCAGTTACAACAGGAAAATATTCATATCCGAATCCTGAAGGCGGAGCGGATACTGACGTACTCCGAGATCCCTACAACTCTAGCGGTGGTGACAGCAGAGGGCATCGAGATGCCAAGCCAAGTATCGATAAACAAGAAAATGCAACAGCCGGAAAGATTCATTCCAAGAATCACTCAATGCTCAATGGCCAGAGGGCCGGCCACAGCAGAACAACATGCCGCAGCAAGATATAAATCTGCTGCTACTGCGCCGAACACCATGCATTAAAGACATGCCTGCTGGCAAAACAAGACAGGGACTTCCGAAAGCCCAATGACAAGAGAAAGTACGCCAACTGCCTTGGCAAGCATAGAGCAAGTTGCTTGGGCGGTCCGTACCTCCAAAGATACAGAGAAGGCTTAAAGATTACCACAAAGACACCACACAAGGAAGCAATGCGGAGGTGCAACACAGCCACATGCATCTCACAAGCTGAAAGATCTCAACTGCAAGGCCAGATAGATGAGCTAAAGAAACAAGTCAAGCTACTTCAGCACCGACACAAACCAGCGACAACAAAAACTGCTGGCTAACATAAAGGAAATCCAGCAAAGCATCAAGCAAGAGGTGGAACGCATGGCACTGATAAAGAAGGAGAGCGAAGGTATCCTACAAACCATCAAATCAGAGAGAGAACTGCTAAAAGCTGAAAGGGAATAATCCAAAACAAACCAGCAGAGGCCAGGGAAAAGACCACAGAGAAGCCGCAAGATGAAACCCAAAAGAGACCAAACCGGAACCGCAAGCTAAAGCCAGCAGCCCAACTACGATGTCCAAGAAATGCAAGGGGAAACCAATATCCCACCAGACCTCTGAAGAAAACCTAGATGTGTACTATGAAGAACACCTGGAACCGTGGTTCCCATCATTGACCAGGGAGAAATACACAGAGCGGGAGGTAGAACGCGGCAGGCAAAAGCAACTCAAATTTAAACTAGAAAGAGAAAAAAGGAGCAAGGAAGAAAATTAAACCATCGAAATGTTTCTATAGACGATACACAAAAAAGGAGGCAAAAAGGCCAAATAAAAAGTCCTTATAAAGGACTGCAGCCCAGTCAAGCAAAACGCACAAGGAGCCAACACTTGACAAAAGAAACCGCCAGAGGAGATGGACACAAAGGAGAACGCGCCGGCCAACCCCTCCCTCCCCCCCTTCTCTCTCCCCCCCCCCCCCCCCCACCCCCAGCTTGACGTCACAGGACATAAACCCTTAAAAACCGATAAGCTAGCTAACACTGGCGCAGAAAACTATACAAACTTATCCCGCACTATGAACTTTTTTTCGCATATCCTTTACAGGACATCGCTCAGCTAATTGTTGAACCACTACGAATATACCTGAAGCCACAGAGGCTAGCTGGACGATGGTGGAAAGTGTTTTTTTTTCCAAAATGGACTCTGAATCGATTCACCATCCCACATGCATCATCACAGTCGACTCACGCGCTATTTAGAACAAGTCACCTAATCTGAAACCTGAAACTAGAGAGAGAATGGCACATTGCAAGAATAACCCCAGACGACACCCGACATTCAAAATGAGCAGCCTTGAAGCCGCCAAGACTATCAAGCAGATGCAAGAAGAGAATTTTCCTGCGGGTTGCAGCAAAGTGACAGAACCTCAAGCAATATTAAAGGAAACTACCACTCCTACACCAGATGAAGCCGCTCCTGTTACTGTTCCGACACCAAAGATTACACCGATTACAAGTGAAGCCAGTAGCATCGGAGAAGTCCACAACAACACTATTGAATTACTATTGAGAAGCAGCCAAGCAGCTCACCAAAGACCTCCACATCGGAGGAAACCACAACAGAGGACTTCACCGGCTGAAACAAACAAGCGTGTGGGAGGCCAAACTGTCGGCGTTACCAACAGATAAGGTACAGGGTCTGTTGGGAACGACCTGGGAAGACACAGCGTCACCCAGCTGCGCAAGATACCTGATGGAATAATGGTCTACATCAACAATAACTCAAAGACGAGTAAAGACCCATTTCACCAACGACCAGATCAAGGAGATGCTGACGTGAAAGAACAGGAAACTCAAGATCACCAGTGCTGAGAGGATCATTGGCAAGAATAACATCCCCTCCACAGTCGTCATCGTAACATTGGAGGACCAAGTGATCCCTCAATACATTAGATGGGACAAGAAAGACCAAGCTCCAGAGCACTACATACCGAGAGTGCTGCAGTGTTCTGAGTGCCAGAAACTTTGGCACACCCGTGCCACCTGCAAGAGTGAGGTGGGAGTATGTAGATACTGCTCCGTGCCACCTGCAAGAGTGAGGTGGGAGTATGTAGATACTGCTTCGAACCCCATCTAGACAGTCAGTACCAGCATGCAAAGATCGACAAGGACTTCAGGAGGCCTAACACTAACAGAATATGCGCCAACTGCCTCGGCAACCATGGTGCCAGGTACCTCGGCTTCCCCTGCCACCAAGACAAGCAAGGAAGATATGAAGATCGCCATCAAAACTAACCTCCCCTATAAAAAGGTTAGCAGACATTACGAGGCTACCAATCGACTCACAAAATGCACAACTAGAAGGCCAATTGAAGGATCTGAGATCACAGTTCAAAAGCATGGAGGAAGAAAAAGACAAGACGCAAGAGACACAAATAACAGCCGCTCAGCGCATCCTGGACGAAGTGAAGCAAGTTCAGCAGAAGATTGAGCAGGATGTCGCTCGAATGGCTGCAATAAAGACTGAGACAGAAGAAACTATCAAAAATTACAAAAGAAAAAGACAGAAGAAGCTCTTAAACAGATCCAAGAAGAAAGAGAACAAATAGAACTGCTCAAGTTACAAAACGAAACATAACCAGAAAATGCAGAGACCCGGACAAAAGAAGAATAAACAGAAGAGGAAATAAAGCTGAATGAAGAAGACTACCTAGACCAAGGCCAAGTGCATAGAGTGGTCATGAAGCAGTATCGCTTCCCACCAAGATCGAACCATCGAGCCGGCCACGACACAAGATACCAAAGAAGACCCAGAAAACACCAAAATGCAAGACATAGCTGGAGGAAGTATGACGACTGGTAAAGCTCCCTGAAGGAATCAACACCATATGACGGGGCGGGTACACAATTACACCTCGCCTTAACAAGTGTGCGACTCTGTCCAGACATGTAAAACCACAAGAATGAAACGAACACAATTACAGAACTTCAAACATCTTCAAGGAAGCAGATATAAGCAACTTCATGTACGAAATAAGAACGAAATACAACATAAGGGTCCCAAATACAACAAAATCGATATAGTCGATGGTTGAACGGGGCCATTCGTCTCAAGAGTTGGAATTGGAATTCTCATTAGATTGTCTTTTGGAAGAATCAGGTAAACGGCGATTTAATTGTATATATCACTTGTTGATCCATCTTGATTATTTTGCTGCTTAGAATTTCCTTAATTATAATGATTACATTAAACCAAAACAGACGAGCCAGGATCCAACACCGACAAAAGGAGCTGCAGGAGGAGATGAACACAAAGGAGAACCCGCCGGCCAATTCCCCAGCTGAAGTAATAGGGAAAAACGCTTCAAAACCGAAAGCCAGCTAAACTGGTGCAGAAAACGATACAAACGTAACCCGCACTTTGAACCACCACAACTATAACCAACGACACAGAGGCTGGTTGAATGGGTGGAAAAATCAGATTGGATCTGATGTGGAGGCTGTTGAATGCAAAATAGCCTTCGACCGTGGCTGTCAGAGGTGATATATTCACATACCTATGTTTGTGCTATGTCTAGTTTGGGAATATGATGTCTGCTTTGTTGTGCCTGATGCATTCAATGTGTTTGGCTCAGTGGCCTGGGTTGTGATTGATTGATTGATTGATTTAGGAATCGACATAACAGCATTCGGGGCATTCCCATAAGCGCTCCGTTCCCATCCTCAGCAGCCAGCGAAGAGTTCCAACACTAATAGTACCAGTAGCAATCTGATTATAAGTCCGTCTCGCCTTTCCTTTGAGCGTTCAGCGTCGGCCAGATCCCTTCGTCACTCCTCGTTGTCTCATTCTTGCCAGACCATGGTAATCCATTTGCTCCTCCGAGGTGTGCACGTGCTCCCACAAGGCCGCAACCACGTCTGCCTTGTCATGTATCAATACTCCACCAAGTTCTGCAGAGCCAGCCAATCTGTCCGCCTGTTCGTTTCCCAGCACACCGGCATGCCCCGGAGAAAAGATCCAGGCTATGCTTGTCACCCGTGACCTCCGAAGCGAAGCAAGCCACTCCGCACGATGTCTGCACGTCCTCACCCTCGTCAGCATGCTTTCTGAGTCAGTTACAATCACGATGTATGTGTGTGTGTTGTATTCTCCATTCAGCGGAGAGCCGTAGTGACTGCCTCCACTTCCATTCTTAAGCTGGATGTTGTGGTATCATATGCCAGGCTCTCCTGCCCCAAACATCGACCATTAGCTTTGACTATGAAACCCCAGCCACTTCTCTCACCTCTTGACACCGAACCATCTGTGTAGATAATCACATCACTCGAGTGAGCATTGTCCTGAATTAGTTGCTGGATTTCCACTTCCGTGGCCCCTGCTGGCCACTCCCTGCACTCCCGGCTTAATGTGATTATAACTCTGCACAAGTCTGACTGCTCCGCTGGCACTCTGACCCACTCCTCTCCACGCCTAATGTTCTCCAGGGGGCACACCTGTCTGATCGTATCCTCGCACTCCCGGCTTAATGTGATTATAACTCTGCACAAGTCCGACTGCTCCGCTGGCACTCTGACCCACTCCTCTCCACGCCTAATGTTCTCCAGGGGGCACACCTGTCTGATCGTATCCTCTGCCTGAGCCATCCATGATTTCCCTCTTATCAGTCTCTGGCCCTTAACTGCGTCCATCGCCTCATGCAGTGGGTGGTCTGTGTCTGCAGCTACTCTGAGGTATGCCTTCGCTGCATCACCTTGAGCCTACCAGCAACAGTCGGCAGACCAAGGATGTAACGCATACACACTACTGGGGTGTCTCTAGTGCATCTCAGAATGACCCGCATAGCTTCGTTCTGTATGCGCTCTAACTTCACCAGCTGACTCTCTGAAACAGTGAGCAGACCTAATCCATAATCAGTTACCGAGAGGATCAAGTGCTGGTATAGTGTGAAAAGCATTCTCTGCTCTATGTCCATTGCAGCCATCTCTGAAGGATGTGTCAAGATTGTGATTAGATGTGGAGCCCAATCCACTATTGGTGGGACCACAGAGAAGCCGCAAGATGAAACCCAAAAGAGACCAAACCGGAACCGCAAGCTAAAGCCAGCAGCCCAACTACGATGTCCAAGAAATGCAAGAGGAAACCAATAGAGAGGATCAAGTGCTGGTATAGTGTGAAAAGCATTCTCTGCTCTATGTCCATTGCAGCCATCTCTGAAGGATGTGTCAAGATTGTGATTAGATGTGGAGCCCAATCCACTATTGATCCCCAGTGCGGAGCTATAGTAATCTATACTGATGTACTCTGTATCTCAATGCTGAACATGGCGTTTCTGAACTGTACAAGCCATGTTCAAGTTTAGGTTTGTGTGTCTATTGTTGGTTGTGTTATGGTCCTTTTACTGTATCTTGTTCTGGTCGGTTTAGAAAGGCGAGTATCCTAGTGTGGCGCTGGCGGTACCCTGTGGACTCAGCCAAACATGGCAGAGGTTGTAATGTTGGTTATAGACTGCCCTTGGGTGTTGATGTTGGGCGGCGGCTGTTCTTGCCGTCAAGGTTCTATGTCCCAATATCTCTGAATGTTGTTTACGAGCTACGAAACTGAGTCATTAAAAGTACTATTTTTATTGTTATTAATTTTGTTTGTTTAGTCTGTCTAGTTTGGTTCATTGTCTGTGTTACTTTGTAATTGATTCTGGCACAGCCCAGTTTTGCACTTAACTGATTAGAGTATGTAATTAAGTATAGCTCTCTGCCAAAAAAAAAAACAAAAAAAACCCCTGATTCTTCTGATCTATACAAATAATTTTTGTCATGAGACTGATGACAGTGATTTAATTTTCTCTGACCCAGGTGCAGTCGGTGTTGAACGTTTATCTACCTTTATATCACTGTAGGTCAGGTAATAAGTTGAGAAGTTAAGTTACTCTACTTATTAATTCCTTTTTTCCTTTCCACCCTGACTCATTTGTGCACATGTGGCTATTGGGTCTGCTTATAGGTCTAAAGGTAGTGCTTGCTTGTGTTCGCTGGCTGTGAACTCCAGCATGAAGTCCTGTATGACGGATGAAGACATCCTGTTGTCCAGCATCAGTGTAATGTCATACCGGACTGAGGTTTGCGTAAGTATCCGTTGTCCCATGCCTGGCTTATTGGTGTGCAGACTGGTGGTTCCTCGCCGTACAGGCAGATACTCTCCGACTTCGGAGGAATCAACGATCCTACTGACGTTAGCCAGGACCCCGAATGGACATGTTGCCCAGGACGTGTCACTAGGTCTTGACCAGTATAGAACCTGAAACTGGTGCCCTGGAAACACCTCTGCGTCCTTCTAAAGATAGTGGCTTGTTAAGTCCCGTTCAGTTGATAATAACCGTCATCCTGTTGAACAGGTGATTTTGAGTGATTTAATTAGATATTTATGTTGGTAATATGTAGCTGCCTCTAAAAGTACAGGAGAGTTTGAGAAATGCCGTCAGTCTCATAACTTTAGGAAGGGAAAATCCCAGCTGTACCGCCATGTGGAAGAGGATGCGAAACACACCACAATCTGGTAAATGCAGCTCTTGGAACTATGTAGCCACTGAGATAAGTGGACAACTCTGCAGCTGAGTAGAACAGAGCACTCACTTATCCTAAAAGTTGAAAATTGCTGTCAAAGGCAGAGGTTTAAGAAAAACACTCTGTGAATATGGAAGACAAGGAGAAACCACCACGTTATCTTTCCAAGTTGTTATTCTATTCTTCAGATCAGTCAGAAAACGTCAGAGGCCGTTCTATGATATTCTCATGTATTTGGAACTGTCACGAGTCATAGATCGTCATCTAGCTACTGATGGCAAAACCAAAATGAACAAGTTTAAAATAGGAACGTGGAATCTCAGGACACTAACTGAGAAAGCAAGTCTAGATAATTTAACGAAATAATAAGAATATGAAAATTACATTCCTAGGTGTGAGTCAGATGAGGTGGAAGGGATCTAATACTAACAGACAAATACACAATAATATATTCAGGAGGTGATAAACACGAAAAATGAGTAGAAGTACTATGATTGATTGATTGATTTAGGAACCAACATCACAGCATTCGGAGCATTTGCATAAGCGCTCCGTCCCCATCCTCAGCAGCCAGCGAAGAGTTCCAACACTAATAGTTCCAGTAGCAATCTGATTATATGTCCGTCGCCTTTCCTCTGAGTGTCGAGCGTCGACCAGATCCCCTCGTCACCTCATTCTTACCAGACTATGGTGATCCATTTGCTCCTCCGAGGTGTACATATGCTCCCACAAGGCCGCAACCACGTCTGTCTTGTCATGCATCAATACTCCACCAAGTTTTGCTGAGCTAGCCAATATGTCCGCCTGTTCATTCCCCAGCACACCGGCATGCCCCGGAGAAAAGATCCAGGTGATGCTTGCTACCCGTGACTTCCGAAGTGAAGCAAGCCACTCCGTATGAAGCCTGCCTGTCCTCACCCTCCTCAGCATGCTTCCTGAATCAGTTACAATCACAATGTGTGTATGTATCGTGTTCTCCATCCAACGGAAAGCTGCACTGACTGGTAGAGAGAGAGGTGTAGAGAGAGAGAGAGAGAGAGAGAGAGAGAGAGAGAGAGAGAGAGAGAGAGAGAGAGAAAATGGCAGCCACCCATATAAATGATGAAACAATTACAAAGTTTTCACATTCACTTATAACAAACACAAGCTATGCTTCTTCAGTGATTTATTCAGATGTTTTCCAATGTGATTATCTGAGCATGTTATTTATTACTTTATGATTCTCGTGCATCAGCTCAGACTGACTGAGGATAATATCATATATAGACAAATAGAAATTTGTATTTAAAAAAGAGAAATATTAATTGTCATCATGTGCCATACCAATAAGTGTGGGCAGTCATGTTTCGCCATCTCACATGATCACCAGAATCGTGGATCAGCTCGGTGTTCTTGTCTCAACCACGCACATGGCCAAGCTATCCAGATATTTACTTTTCTGCCCTCCCTTGTTCTTTTCTCCTTAATCTTGCCAGTTGTCACCAAGTTCTCTAATTTATTTTGTCTTATAACGAGTCCAAAAAATGTTGACTGTCTACATCTCATTTCTCAAATCAGTTTACGGTTTTCATTTGTTTCTAGTACCCAGCAAGGTTAACCCGGTCAACAAACGCCCGCAGAAGTCAGACGTGTCGGCCTAAAGGCGCAAGTATCGCAGCTCTGCTGTAAACAGGCACAACACTACTACGTCAAAACAAAAATAAAATCCGGATGAACGCAGATTTGTTTCTAGTAGGATTTACTCACTGGTTTTTCTGTCTGTCCATGGTGTTCTTTGCATTTTTCTCAGAAGCTACTTTTCCGTTGCCATTAAATGTTTTTCAGCTTGTCTACTCATTGTCTACGCTTCACATCCATACAAAAGTACAGGTTCCATGTAGCACTTCAACTGCATAATAGATAATAGTTTACATCTTTGCTTCACTGACTACACAAAGAATCTGTTGATATGATAAAGATACTTGCAGATCTCCAAACAGATGGGAAAGACCTTAAACAGTGTAATAAACCTATAGTTGAAATAATAAGCTGCCATAAAAACTGATAAGGAAGTAGGTCAATACTTGTGTATAAAATGAGGTATGCAACAGGAATGTGAAATGTCTCCATACGTTTTAAAACATAAGAAATATAGGGGATTCGAGAGGAATTGCTGTCAGGGACATAACATCAACAATATAAAATATGCAGATGATACTAGTATTGACTGTAGATAATGAACAGGATCTGCAGCATGTAGTACATACAGTTATTGTGCAGTGTGCAACTAGGGCTATAATTAAATTGTGAGAAAACAGATTAATTCCAGCTACAAGAAAAAATACCACAACGTAACATTCAAGTTAATGAGAACATTCTAAAACAGATGAAATGGTCTAACTATCGCAGAACAGTCATAAAATCTCATAGAAGATGCCCTGCAGAGATTAGAACAAGAATTGCTAAGAGAAAGGTAGCCATTTGCCAAAGGGAAAATGTTCTGACCAATAAAAAGCTGCCAACTGAAATGAGAAAAAAGGGTGTTAAGTGCTGTATAGAATCTATACTGTTATTTGCATGTAACACCCAGACAATAAGCAGACAAGCTGAGAAACATTTAATGACAGTGGAAATGTGGTTTCTGAGGAAAATGCACAGAAAACCATGGGCGGGCAGAAAAACGAATGAAAGATGGAAATTGATTAAAGAAATTAGAAGTAGACAGACAAGATTTATTATCCATACTGCATCAAACTGGAGTCTGTCTGCAACACTCGGTTGAAATATGAAAAAAGCCTGACTAAAACAACTGAATAAATTGTGGAGAGGGGGGACAGATAGAACTACAAATATCAGATGTTTCTTCTTCTTCGTTCATCCGGAGTTTTTTTCCGGACGTGATTGCGTTGTGCCTGTTTACAGCAGAGCTGCGTTCTTGCGCCTTTAGGCCGACACATCCGACTTCTGCGGGCATTTGTTGACCGGGTTAACCTTCCCGGGGGTTTCTTAGGACGTTAGACTCTCACTGTTGTGGTGTTATCTCCCATCCCATCTTGGCCCATATAGAACAGCCAAAGGCATCCTGGTCAGCCCTCAAGGGAAGGCAGGGGCAGACCATGGGCATTCCCCGCCATCCAAGGAGGCTTCCATAATTGCAGAGCCATCACACAGCGCTCTGGTACTGGGCTCACCCAAGGAATCGTCACGTCCTGCACATGGCTGCTTAGCCTCACTTCCGTATATTGGGCCTTCCGTTCACCATAGGCTGTTCTTCTAGAAGCCAGAAGAATGCAGTTTGCAGATGACATCCACACAGTGAGCTTTCGATTCGGACTTTCCACGTAATGGATTTGCTATCCGAGCAATATTCCATTTTGTGCCACTAGGACACTTTTTCCACCTTTTATGAAGCCCACACAGTGAGCTTTCGATTCGGACTTTCCACGTAATGGATTTGCTATCCGAGCAATATTCCATTTTGTGCCACTAGGACACTTTTTCCACCTTTTATGAAGCCCACACAGTGAGCTTTCGATTCGGACTTTCCACGTAATGGATTTGCTATCCAAGCAATATTCCATTTCATGCCTCTGGGAGGCTTGTGTAACCGACATGCCTGTGGTATGAAGTGTGGCAGTCTAAATACTTCTTCATGTACATTTAAATGTCAACCTGAATACAGTTAAAGTAAGCTGCAGTCGACTTGAGCTTGTTGATATCTCCATAGAGCTTGTCCTCGAATGAAGCAGGTGTGGGCCAAAATATCTTTCTCTGTTCTGCATATATTGGGCACTCTTGCAGCAAATGTTTAGCTGTCATTTTACCAGTTCCACAATTACATTCATCTGTATCTCCTATCTTTAGTTTGTTGAACAAGTGGTATTTCAGCCTGTTATGTCCTGTGCGGAGTCTGAAGATTGTTACTTGTTCTCTTCGGTCGAGTTTGTAATATGCATCATCCTTCTGGTGGCCTGGATGCTCTGATTCCCATTTGGTTCTATAAGTGCTTTTTATCAACCTCTTTGCCTCATTATAGGTTATGTCTATGTCAGGCTGTGGTAGTCGTCCGCCCTCTTTTGCCAGTCTGTCAGCCTCTTCATTTCCAGGTATACTGCAATGTGATGGGATCCACTGTATTACAACTTTTTTGGATTTCTGGCATAGACCATGGAGTGCTGCTCTTAGGTCAGCTAGTTCTGTGCTGTTTTTGCTCTTCAGTATTGAGACAACTGACTTTGCATCTGTGAAGATAGCTATTTGCTTCTCTTTATTTTCCTCCATCAAGAGCATTTCTGCTGCAGTTTTCAGAGCCTCTACCTCCGCTTTGAAGTTACTTGAAAACTTTCCAGTTGCCACTGAACTTGTTTTTTTCACTCCATTTTTTAAATTTAGGAGAATTCCTCCTCCTCCATTCTCTACTGAATTTTTGGCTGATCCATCTGTATATGCATGGGTCCAATTGCTGCTTGGGTAATGTTCTTTTATGTAGTTTAGGGTTATTTCTCTTCTTTCGGTTTCATGCTGAGTGTTCTTTTTCTCAATACCAGGAATGTTTTCTATCATCTCAGGCAGTTGCTGCTGTCTCCAAGCTGGGAACTTGTCTGCATTGTAAATGGGTCTGACTGTTGATATGTTAAGTATGGGATCTGCCCTAATCTTTCGTTTTGCAGTTTCTACAAAGTTGCTACGCTTCAGTCTTCCCTTTCCAAAACCACTAAACCTTTTATACATAGGGTGGTCTGTCAATCTTCTAAATTTTTCAGCTTGTTGCTGGGCTCTGCTATCTCTTCTATCCT
This sequence comes from Cepaea nemoralis, assembly GCA_014155875.1. NCBI lineage: Eukaryota > Metazoa > Mollusca > Gastropoda > Stylommatophora > Helicidae > Cepaea > Cepaea nemoralis. Next base: position 56,474 of record JACEFZ010010337.1, on the reverse strand, counting down.
GCATTGGTTGTAAACAAGTGATCTTTTCTAATTCATTAATAGGCGTTGTCTTCAGGCTTCCAGTTATGATTCGCATTCCTTGATTTTGGACTCTACTTATTTTGTTAAAGTTTGACTTAGCTGCTGTTGCCCAAGCTGCAATGCCATATTCCAGTACTGGCCTCACCCGTCCAGTATATAACTTCTTAAGAACTTTCTCATCTGCTCCCCACGTTGTACCAGCAAGCTTTTTCATGATTGCCATTCTTTGCCTTGCTCTTGTTCGATTTTTCTCAACCTGTGTCTTCCATGTCAGGCGACGATCAAATGTGACTCCTAGATAGTTTGGATTTTCTTCATGGCGCAATATTTTTCCATTCAATACCAGCTTAGGTTGCTGAGTTTTAGTTGAGAGTGAGAACACTGTGCATGTTGTTTTCTCCTCACTTATCTTCACTAGCCATGATTTTGACCAGTCCTCTAGCGCTAATAGGGCTTGCTGTATTCTGCTGTTAGCTGTACTAATATATTCTTCAGATGTCCATATGGCTAGGTCATCTGCAAAGGATGATGTGTGTACTCTGGCTGGAAAATTTTCCGTGATGTCGTTTATATATGCTAGGAATAATGTTGGTGAAAGAACTCCTCCTTGGGGGACACCTTGCTCCAACAGCATCATTTTGCTGGTTTGTCCTTGTACTTTTGTCCTGGCAGTTCTGTTCTCAAGGTAGTGGCTGATCCAATTGTACATTTTCCCACAAACATGCATTTTTTGCAGTTTTACTTTCAGTCCTTCCTTCCATACTTTATCAAATGCTTTTTCTAAATCTACCCAGACCGCTAGTGTGTGTTTTTTCTCTTGGAAGGCATCCTCTATTTCCTGAGCTATATAGGTTATTTGATCTTCAGTGGATCTGTACTTTCTGAATCCTGCTTGGTGTGGTGTTAAGAGTTGGTTTTCTTCCAGATGCCATGTTAGCCTGCCATTGATAATGCGTTCCATTAATTTTCCTACACAGCTAAGTAGACTGATAGGTCGATAGCCATTTGGTTCTTCCAGGTCTTTTCCTTTCTTTGGGACTGGTATTAGTATAGCTTCCTTCCATGCCTGTGGGACTATTCCCCTCTTCCAGCTGTAATTTAGGACTGCTAGTAGTTTCTTTTTTGCCTTAGTGCCTAGTCCTATTAGCATTTCATTTGTGATTCCATCCTTTCCTGGTGATTTCTTCTTTTTTAGGGTATTCATTGCCTGTTCCATTTCTTCCATTGTTAGATTTGCCATCATATATTCTGCTGCTGTCTCTGTATTTCTATGATGCATCTGTTTATCTTTGATTGCTTTCTTCTGTTCGGTTGTAATATCAATGTGGTTTGCACTGGCATAGTGTTCCATTAGTGCATTTGCAGCCTTTTTTCCTGTAAGCAAGGCATTTCCTTGTTTAATTGTTATTTGTTTGTTTCTAGGTCCTTCATTGTTCATGGCTTTCACTAGTTTCCATAGTTTGTTTCCATCCCTGTCAAAATTCAGGTTTTCTGTTTTTTTCCTCCAACAATCTCTTGTTGTTTGATTTACTGTTCTTTTATATTTTGCTGAGATGGCTTTGAGAGAGATGTTCGCTTCAGTTGTTTGTTCTCTCTCTGCGGTCTTCCTAGCATCTTCAACTTTGTCCTCCAAAATTTGTAGTTCTTCAGTCCAGTATGGTTTGTAATTTTTCCTCGCTCCTCTTGGAATAGACTCAGTGGCCGCCTGTATTATTGCTCTGTTTAGACTTTCCACCATTTGCTTCATGTTGCCATATCGTGTATTTATGTTTTCACAATATTTGTCTGTTAGTATGGCAAATCTGTCCCAATCTGCTCGTTTGTAATTCCAGCGGGGCAAAGGCTTTTGCTCCTGTGGAACATACTCCATATTCATTACAAGCTTGATCGGTCTGTGGTCACTACCTGCTAATTGGTCAAGCACGTGGCGATCGATTTTGTGGAGGATGTCTCCTGTGCAGAAAGCTAAGTCTGGAGTAGAAGTGGTAATCCATCTTCTGGAGTAGAAGCTCGGTGTGTCATCCACTTTGTTGAGTAGATGGAGATTTGAGTCTATTTCCCAGTCCTCCACTTCATCTCCTCTTTTGTCAGTATCTGGGTATCCCCATCTTTCTGAACGGCTATTAAAGTCTCCGACAACAATGCAATTTGTGTCAGTTATTTTCATGTTTGAGAGTGTAAGATCCTTATCTGCTGGGCTATACAGATTGTAAATTCTTATTTTCATGTCCTTTATCATTATATCAACACCTATAATTTCCGTTTGGTTGTCAGAGATCACAGATACTTCGCTGCAAGGTATTGTATTTCGTACAAGTATTACAACTCCTCCTTTGTGTCCTTCACGGTCGAAACGTGTGGCCTGATATCCCTCGACTGAAAATGTGCGATTGGCGTTGAGGTGTGTCTCTTGAATGCATGCCACATCTATTCTATCTTTATGAAGACGCTGTGTTAGGGAGGCTTTCTTGTTATAAACTCCTTCGGCATTCCACTGTAGTATGTTGAGTGTCCGGGGTGTTTGGTCAATAGCTCTTAACCTACTCCTCTGTGCCTTGACTCCACAGCACAGGGGAAGGTGACCACCAGTAGTCATGGGTGGACCCCCTCGAGGCAGGGGGCCCGGCACTATCACCGCCTGATGGGACTTCACGGGATTAGCACCATAACGATTAATTTTAATTTGTGACATCATGAATGAAGTTACGTTGCACTGCTTTGTCAAGCCTGTGGCTCAGTACATCCGATTTCGACAAGCATTTGTTTGGGGTGCTTTCCCTAGCCTTTGACTGTCCCCAGTCTACCTACAAGGCAGCAGGTTTGTGTGTAACTTGGTCTGGTCCCTCTCCCTTGACCTGTCCGACATGGGTGACCCTACCAGTAGCTGTGCTACCGTCGGCATAGCTCTTGGGGTCATTGGAACACACAAGCCCCTCTACCTCGACAAGGTGGACACACGGTAGAGGGGATATCAGATGTTTAAGAGCATGCATCTTTCCCATTGCAACATATGCCTGTGAGACCTGGACACTTACTTTGAATATAAATGTTATAGATGAGTTCTAAGAATATCTTGGATAAAGAAAATAACAAAAGCATCTATAATTAAGGAGCTGAATAGTGAAGAAGGTTGGCTATTAAAGACAATGAAAATTGAAATATTTTGTTCAATTGAAATGTCACGAAAGTTTGGAGAGAATAATAATGGAGGGGTATATGCCTGCACTCCATCACTGTTCTCCCAGAAACCCTGCCCTCCATGACCGTTCTCCCAGAAATGCTGCCCTCCATCACCGTTCTCCCAGAAACCCTGCCCTTCCCTACCGTTCTCCCAGAAACCCTGCCCTCCATCACCTTTCTCCCAGAAACCCTGCCCTCCATGACCGATCTCCCAGAAACCCTGCCCTTCCCTACCGTTCTCCCAGAAACCCTGCCCTCCATCACCTTTCTCCCAGAAACCCTGCCCTTCCCTACCGTTCTCCCAGAAACCCTGCCCTCCATCACCTTTCTCCCAGACACCCTGCCCTCCATGACCGATCTCCCAGACACCCTGCCCTTCCCTGTTCTCCCAGAAACCCTGCCCTCCATCACTGTTCTTTCCAAGTCTCCGTGACGTTTAATACGGCCAGAGTTTTCCAGTTTCTGAGACATGATGCTGTTTACCAGCCAGGTTTCTTCAAAGTTCAGGTCCCGTAGAATGTCAGTAGTCTTCTTCTTTTTGGTCCATGATATTCTAAGAACTTTTCTAAACATTTAAGTTCAACAGGCCTGATTTTCTGTTTTAAGTGACATCAAAATGATTCTATACATATTCAGAAAATTGTTCTGTGTATATTCAGTTTAAGAATTCAGCAATTTAAAGATTTTCTTCCATGTTTTAGTCCGTTACACTCCTTAAATGATTCTCCTCATGAAAAGTTGTCAGATTTATTTTCTATATCTATCATTTTGTGGGTCTTCAGGTTAGAACTATCTGTGTAGTGAAGACTACAAACGTCACAACTGGAAGCTTTTTTTCTGTACGTAGCCTCTTGGTACCCAAAGATTACCTTTGTCTGTAGAGCAAAAACTACAGCAATCATGTTTATGAGGTTTTGTTATTCCTCAAGATTTCTTTTGTGTTTCTTAAGATGAGTACTTCATGTGAAGCTAAAACTACAAACATCACATTTGTAAAGTTGTTCACGTGTATATTTTCTTGTGTGTCGCTTAAGTTGACCACTTTGTCTGAAACAGACATCAGAAACATCACATTTGTAAGCTTTTTCTCATGTATGTATTCTTTTGTGTTCCTGAAGATAATCACTTTGCATGAAGTCAAGACCACAAACATCACATTTGTAAGGTTTTTCTCCTGTATGTATTCTTTGGTGATACTTTAAATTACCATTCTGTGCAAAGGAAAAACCACAAACATAAAATTTGTAAGGATTTTCTCCTGTATGTACGCTTCTGTGTTTCTTTAAACCACCAATCTTTGAAGAAGAGTAATCACAAATATCACATTTGTAAGGTTTTTCTCCTGTATGTATACTTTTGTGATACTTTAAGTTACCAATCTGTGCAAAAGAAAGACCACAAACGTCACATTTGTAAGGTTTTTCTCCTGTATGTATTCTTTTATGCCTCTTTAATGTACCATTCAGTGCAGAGGAATAATCACAAATGTCACATTTGTAAGGTTTTTCTCCTGTATGTATTCTTTTGTGATAGTTTAATTGACCATTCTGTGCAAAGGAAAAACCACAAACGTCGCATTTGTAAGGTTTTTCTCCTGTATGTATTCTTCTGTGTTTCTTTAATACACTATTTTTTGCAGAAGAATAATCACAAACGTCACAATTGTAAAGTTTTTTTCCTGTATGTATTCTTTTGTGCTTCTCTAAGTTACCACTCTGTGTGAAGGAAATACCACAATCATCACAAATGTAAGGTTGATCATATTTAGGTATCTTATGATAATTCTTTTCTGAAAAGTCTTCTGTATGTATCTGTTTATGGACCACCAGCTGATCACTGTCTGTAAACTCAGTGTGACATACAGGGCTGTTAATAATCTCTTTTGAAAGTCTTCTCTCTGTATCAGTAAAAACACGGAGAACAGGTTGGTTAAAACCATCCAGCTGACATTTATTGCCATCAGGAAACTTCACATTGTCATCAGTTTGATTTGTAAATATACCTGCATTCACTATCTGACAATTTCTATCTCCTACTGACTCTGTAGCTTCAGTTAACATTTGTTTCACTGTTTCTGCTCTCAATTTTATATTATCCAGAAATGACATGTTTCCATTCTTGAATACTGACTTATGGTCAGAAATGCTTTCTGAGAATGCATCATGTTTCACAATGTCTGACTGCTGTGTGTTGTATACATCGTTCATATCTTTCTGGTCAACACCAACATGGTAATGTGACTGCTGATACTCAGTATGAAAGCAGTTCTCTGAAACACAGAAATATTACAGCAATTATGAATTCAACAATAAAGTACCCCTAAACCACTCTCTTCTTCCCCAACACTAAGTGTAATAATTTATCTAATAACCCCAAGTATGAGCCATCTGTTTGCCATAATAGATATTCGAGGGGAAGTCATTAAGTAACAGGTATTTTATGAATAAATTTTAACAATAGTGTGAACTAGAAATTTTGTGTGTGTTATTTCTCAATATAGTCCCCTTGCCTGGCAACACAATTGGTCTACATGTCCACTGGCTTGGTGATGGCTTCTAGAAAAAGAGTTTTTGGGCATTTCCTTAAACCAATTTTGCACTGCCTCCATTACCTCACCATCTGCAAGTCTCTGACCCCACAAATGTTCTTGCAAGGGCCCAAACAACTGAAAGTCTGGTGGCACCAAGTATGGACTATGTTTCTAGACCTCAAGTTCCAGAGCATGTAGTGTATCCACTGTATGTGCAGCCATTGGAGGGTGGGCATTATCATGCAGCAACAACACTCCTTTTGAGAGAAGTCCCCTGCGTTTCCATCAAATCACAGGCTTCAATTTGCTCACTAGCATGTCACTGTATCGAGCACTAGTCACAACTGCAACCCTTTCCTGGAAATGCACCATTATAGGTTCCTTGATATCCCAAAAGATGATCATCATGACTTTCCATAGCAGATTCCTGCATCTTGAATTTTTTAACGTTCTGTCTTCCATTTTAAAATCTTTCTACTCATTCATACACTCTTCCCTGACAACTGTCTCCACACTGAACCATCATTCTTCTATAGATTTCACACCCTCTGAAAAGAAAATAAAGAATAACGCCTGAATATTCTTCTACGGTGCAAGTTGTTTGGGGAGCTGTAGTTTTGTAATCACTATTACACATGTGCAAACTGATCCTCACAACCACTACAATGGATATTGCTGAAGAGCCAGTTAATTCCCTGAAATAAGATAACTCTTCTGTGCACTTTATAATAAAATTCCTGTTACTTAATGACCCTCCGACACCATATTAACAGATTAAAGATGGCCGCACATCCGTTTTTTTTTAAAAAATCGGAAAAGGGGTAAAACCAACAGAAATTCATCGGCGAATGAAGGTCCAGTATGGTGATGCATGTCTATCATTCCAGATAGTGTATGAGGGAGTAGGAAATTTCAAAATGGTGTGACTTCTGTGACAGATTGTTCATGACCGGGTCAGGCACACCGAGTAGTGACCCCCAGAGTCGATTGCAGCCGTTGAAGGCCTCGTACAGGAAAACCGCTGATTAACTGTGAGTGACATTATTGCACATCTTGACATCAATCAACGTTCAGCACATCACATAATCCATGATGTGCTACAGTACCACAAAGTTTCTGCAAGGTGGGTGCTCCTCTTTGGTGCATGTCAAAAGTTGGACGGCCATCTTTAAGCTGTCCTTATGATGTCACCATGTTCATCTATACTGCCATGTAGCGTCTGAGGCAAGAGTCAATGATTTAGTATTGGATAAAAAAATTGTGGCAGACAAATAAAGAGAGTCACTGTATGGCGCAAGTAGGCCTCTTTTAGTCCTGAAGGACTATAGAGTTGTGCCACTTGGGAGGTGCCTGGCAGCACCACTGGTGACTGTATAATCCAATGCGAGAGTGACAATCCCTGTCACAGTTTCCACATCTGTAAGACGAGGCAAGTCCCGCAGTAAGTGACTGCGCTTTGAGCCTGTGCCGCCTATCCTCAGTTTGTTGGATCAGATTGCGCTCAAAGAGCACCAGTCCGTTTCGTACATCTCTTCTCCAGGAGCATCTGTCTGTTGCAACTCTCTCCCACGTGTCTGGATCTATTCCAATGGTTTTCATATCTTGTTTACACACATCCCTATATCGCATTTGGGGTCTTCCGGTTGGCCTCTTTCCTGTGGCTAGTTCTCCGTAAAGGAGATCTTTGGGAATACATTCATCCTCCATTCGAGATACGTGGCCCAGCCACCGGAGGCGTCTCTGCTTGAGGAGGGTGTACACTGTGGTAATATCTGCTCTTTCAAGCACCTGTTTGTTTGTTATGTGGTCTTTCCATGTTATGCCCAGGATACGTCTCAGACATCTCATGTGGAAGGAATTCAACTTCCTTTCCTGTCTTGAGTACAGGGTCCAGGATTCAGACCCATAGAGTAGTGTGCTAACAACACAAGCTTTATATACTTGAGCTTTTGTACGCTCTGTTAGTATATTATTCTCCCAAACTCTTTTAGCTAGCCTGGAAAATGTTGTGGCTGCCTTTCCAATGCGTCTGTCGATTTCTGTCTCTAATGAAAGATTATCTGATATTGTCGGCCCTAAATACACAAACTCGTGGACGACCTTCAATTCGTAATTAGAAATTTTGATTGACGGAGGCGCACCAGCATCTTGTTCCATCACCTGTGTTTTATTTAGGTGAGCCCAAAGTCTTTGCAGGCGGCTGCAAAACGATCTATGAGCCTTTGGAGATCTTCTGCTGTATGAGTAGTCAGTGCTGCATCATCTGCAAAAAGTAGTTCTCTTACGCATCTTGATCTTATTTTGGTCTTTGCCTTGAGTCTTGATGGGTTAAAAAGTTTGCCATCAGATCTTGTGTGGAGGTATATGCCTTCAGTGGCAGTCCCAAATGCCTGCCTTAAGAGAACAGCGAAGAAGATACCAAAGAGTGCAGGAGCAAGCACGCAGCCCTGCTTTACTCCGCTGCTGATGCTGAATGACTGGGATGTTGAGCCGTCAAATAAAATGGTCCCCTGCATGTTTTTGTGGAATGATTTCATGAGAATAAGAAGGGTGGGTGGACATCGCACCTTTTCAAGGACCTTAAAAAGGCCGCTTCTGCTCACGAGGTCAAATGCCTTTGTGAAGTCGATGAAGGCAATATATAATGGCTTCCTCTGTTCTCTGCACTTCTCTTGGAGCTGCTGGAGTGAGAAAATCATCTCGATGGTGGACCTGTTGGGTCTAAATCCGCACTGCGATTCGGGGTAGATTCTTTCAGCAAGAATATGTAATCTTTTAAGGATTACTCTAGCAAAAATCTTGCCTATAATGCTGAGTAGGGAAATGCCGCAATAGTTGTTGCAGTCGCCTTTGTTTTTATAAGGGGCAACGATGTTTGCATCTTTCATATCTTGTGGTATTGATTTTTCTTTCCAGCAGAGCTGAAATATTGTATACAGTTCTGGAATGATTGTTTCTTTGCTACATTTTAAAATTTCAGGTGGAATGCTATCTTTTCCAGGTGCCTTGCCGGATTTGAGAGTCTAGTGCTTCGCTGATTTCTGTGAGACAAGGTTCGTTATCCAGGGCATGCATAGTGAACTGGTGATCGATGGCTTCCAGAGCTTCTTCGCTGACAATGTTATCCACCGAGTATAGCTCTCAGTAGTGTTCTACCCAGCGATCCATTTGTTTCGCTCGATCTTTTATGATTACCCCCTCAGTTGATCGTAAAGGGGCCATCTTATTTTTTGATGGATCGACAGCTTGCTTGGTGCCCTCGTACATTCCTCTTATATTTCCAGTGTCTGCACAAGTTTGAATTTGAGCAGAGAGCTGTAGCCAGTACCTGTTCGCACATCTTCTTGCCATCTGTTGTACTCTATTTCTGGCCGTTCGCAATGCCTGCAGTGTTTTCTCTGAAGGTGATGTTTTATACATTGAGAATGCATGTCTGTTTATCTCCAGGACTGGGAGCATCTCTTCAGAGTGTGCTTCAAACCAGTCGGTTGACTTAGTTTGCTTCTTGCCAAATGTTGGTAGTGCTGTATTGTAGATGGTGTCGCGAAAATGACTCCATCTCTCGGTGGAATTTCCGTTTGTGGGGCCAGGCAGAGTATCCGCTACAGCCTGCATGAATTTGTTGACCTTCTCTTTATTTTGGGTGCCGCTGGTGTCAATGCGTGGTCTTCCTTCTGTTCAGCTTCTGTAGATTCTCTTGGGCTTTATCTTCACCTTGCTGGAGACGAGTGAATGATCGGTGTCACAGTCAGCACTATGATAGCTGCGAGTCAGCCGTACATTGCGGAGGTTTCTGTGTTTAGTGAGCACCAGGTCGAGTTGGTGCCAGTTCTTTGATCTGGGGTGCCTCCATGACACCTTGTGTTGAGGTTTCGTGTCAAAGAAGGTGTTGGTCACACACAGATTATGGTGGCTGCAGAATTCCAAGAGTTGTTGTCCATTGTCATTGATCTTCCCAACGCCAAACTGTCCTAGACATGAAGGCCAAGATTTGTGGTCGGAGTCAACCCTGGCATTGAAATCCCCCAGGATAAAAAGATGTTGTTTCTCTGGTGTTTCACCGACTTCTTTGCTAAGGTCGTCATAGAACTTGTCTTTAGATTCTGATGCTGCAGTTAGTGTTGGGGCGTAAATGCTTATAATACTAACTGGGCCTGCCTCTGTCTGGAGTTGGAGCTTCAGTATTCTTTCAGTGCCATCACTTGGTGGTATGATTGAATTAAGCAGCTTGTTTCTGATAGCGAAGCCAACTCCATGCTCCCTGGTCTCTCCGCACGGCTTGCCATGCCAGTAGAAAGTGAAGTCCCTCTCCTTGATGCTTCCAGATTCTTGGAGTCTGGTCTCTTGCAGGGCGACAATGTCTATCCCCAGTCTTAGTAGTTCGTTGTTTATCACTGCAGTTTTGAGGGCATCCACAATCTCGTTTAGATCGTCTGAGATGCCTGGGGTCATGGTTCTTACGTTCCATGTTCCCAGCCTTAAAGCCAGTTGATTTGTTTTTTTCTTGTTGCTAGGTGTAAAGATTGCAGTCCATGTGTCAGGATTTTCCCCTAAGCTCCACACACCCTCAGGAGCAGATGAACCATGGCAAGACACCTTATTGACTGGGGGCTGCCCAGCTTAGGCGGGCAGTAGCTGTCTAGTGAGATACGATGATCTCTTCCACCATCTGAAGTAGCCTCTGGCGCCTTGCTCTACGCCAATTGAGCATTAAGACTTATAACCGGCAAATGCTGCTTCCCATGTTGTGTCACCGCTTTACACGGTGCTGAAGTGACCTCTTCAGGGCACAAGCCTGGGCAATGGAAATCGGAGAACCAGCTGTTGCCCAGTAGCAAGTTCCCCCTCTCCACATCGCCGATGTTGACCAAGGGAAAGGCAATAACCAATGCAACGTGGCATTGGTGCCGTCGCAGGAGTTGCCAGAACTATGTTGTTTACAACATGGAACTGCCTTATCTCCGGATTTGTCCTCAGGGTTTACTCTCGCAAGAATACAATAGTTACTACATGACGTCATGGGGACTACATTATGTTACCAGGGCAGTGAAGATTGACAACATCAAGCAGAAGGACACACAAAGTGACAACAGAGAAAGAACAGCATCATTAGCCAACTGAAAGAACTTGTGAATATGACATATGAGATTACAGCAAGAGGAGGAAATAACGGCACAATCTACAGGAAGGAGGATGTTTAGCAGAAGGATGTTGAAGGCAGATAACTTGATAGAATTTATGGCGTCATAATTTGCCGGTTAGAAGTAATGAAATCAGCTGTATACATATGTCCGTAAGTCACATTGTTTAGCGGTTCAGAACAACAGACAATCAGAGAACGATGCATAGGATAAGAATTAGTCATCATTGATGTACATATTAAGAGGGATCTAGCTCAGCAGTTGAACTATAGTATGTATAAATTATTATTTATTGTTATAATTTGACTGTCCCTCCCATCAACATGGGAACCGTTATATATCAGTCTGTGCAGCAGATCTACATTAATAAAATTCATTACTGACGTGGAGCATCATCGTTCCTACGATTATTCAGTTCAGTTAGAATTGTGGTTCCCGTTAATCTGCTACGGTGTTTGTGTAAGGACAGCGAGCGTAAAGATTTCAGTAATGAAAGACCCAAGCACTGTGATGCCATGTGCTTAACACTCTTGCCATCTTTAACAACAATACTGACAGGTGACAAGATAATGGCATGGTTATTGTAATTTCTATCACACTTTTAAGGTTTTCATTTGAAGCCCCTTCGTAGGTCTTCTGAGACTAACAAAGCACATCTACCAGACAAGCAGGCACAACCTGGAGCAAAAGAACCCTCGAAGAAGAACTTTCCCAAGACTCTTCCTTAATACACTTGAATGTATCAAAGTGACTGTATGAGGGTAATCTCGTTCAATTCATCTTATTTTATACCTCTGTTATTCCCTCTGCCCATCGCTTACATTGTGATCTTGCTATCTGGACCAGTGATAACTATTCCTTCCTGACTTGAGCCAAGATCAACACAGCACTCCTCACATTCTAAGCATTTTCTAACCTGGAAACTTAAAATCAGTAGTCATAAAACTGTTATCTGTCTTCTGGGGTTTTTGCAAGGAAAATATATTACTAAATATATTACTAAATATATTACTAAAAACAAGAATTCTGAAACCAAACATCCAAATTTTGCAACAATAAAAATGTATTAAACAAAAAAAAAATGCCCAGCAGAGCTATATAATACAATATATATTGATATTTTAAAAAATAGGACTGATTGTTATTGACATGATAGTGAAAGTGAATTAACAATTTACTTAAAAGCTTTATAAATGAAAGACACACAGAGATACAAATGGTCCAAAATCTTTATCAATGAACAAACAGAAACAGAATTTTATAGCTTCAAACTGAAATATCCTAATTCACACACAGTAATCCGAACATCCAGCCAAAACAGACAAAATTTGTAAACTATTTTATTCTGATGCTTGCATTGCTGTGTATGGACTTGGATAATTGCATTTTTAGAGAATTATCCTTGTGTTCTGCTTTTGTTTCTTGATAAAGGACTGGTTGAAACCTTCACTGTATCTGTATGTATCTTTTGTTTGTCAAATTTCAGTCTTATTATGTTCATTGGCTATAAAGTCATTATAAAGTGTATTACAGATATTATTTATGGTTGCTCATTAATTTTTATTGTGATGATGTTGCTTTTAATAGAACACATTCACCAGTGAAGGTTAACCTAGTCAACAAATACCAGAAAAAGTTGTATGTGTCGGCCGAAAAGCGCAAATAATGCAGTTCTGCTGTAAACAGACACAACACACTTACATCCAAAACGAACATTTCAGGTGAACAAAAAACAAAAAGAACACATTCAAAACTCTTTTCAGTTGTTAATTGTAATGTTTAAAGTTCTCCTAGATTATATATTTCTGATGGTGTCCTAGATGGCAGCTAGCAAGCAACAATATTTACACATGACTAGTTTAGAAAATTTAAACCTGTAAGTTATGTTTTCACTAATCACTCATTGTAGCTTGATACACATTAATGACTATTTGTAATAATGTAGACCCATAGTGAATTTAAGCACAGATGCCATAAATAAAATATTGCACAATTTCTTGTCTGGAATATTTTGCTGCATCTTGTACAGTTTATAACATTATACATAACTGCCATATGAGTAGTATACAATGGACGTTTCGGTTCTTATTTGGTGGAGCCTCCACCATTTGACCTTGACCTTGGGTGATTTTTCACTCCCCCTCGGTCATGAAGTTGGGGTAAGGGGTGGGTAAGGGGTGGTATGTAGGGGTGATATTTAACTCTTATATTTTGGGGTTGTATAGTAAACAGGTGTGTACCACATAATCAACATGAAGCACCCTCTTGCAGTGGTTAACAAGAAAAATCATTCATACTACTAAAAAAAAAAAAAAAACCAAACCAGAGTTCGTTTTCATAACTTTTATTTTTTCATCAAATTTTCAATAGTGTGTAGAAGAGTCAAACCATTTTTATTGACAAAGTACATTCATTTTTATTGGTCGTGACAAACGTGACATTGAGTCTTTTATATAGCCATTTCATACATATGACCACTTTAATAGAACATATAGACACCAAACATTAGAAAACATATATACATAAGTACACTAGGACGTGTTATATGTCTAGGGGTGATGTAGTGACCTTGTCTTTGTGAACTTGACGTTTTATGTAGAAATAGGATAGCGAGTTTCTGTGTTGTGTGTATGTGTAGATAGACGTGTCTTGTGTTTTGAAACCTACATTTGTCCCTCCAGTCGCTGTCTGTGTGTCAAGTACATCTAAAAATGTTTGTCTGTCTAGGTGTGTGTTGTGGTGTTTGGTGAGGCCCTTTGTGCTTGTTTTATTGTAGTCTCCGAAACAATGGTATGTTTTACTACATAAGGATACCATTCCATCCCCTTCGTATTCTAACTTGAAAAGACCAGGGGTTCTCTTTTCATAAGCTTTGATAGTCTGGCAAGCCTTACAGGTATCAGTACTAACTATATGTTCAGGGCAGGTTTCAGACGGGAACCACTGAGTATAGACTCTATCATACTCTGCTCTAAGATGGGGTCTAACTGCTTCCGCTAGGTTAGGTGTGCTAAGCACTAAGTAAAGAGAGTCAGTGTCCATTTCGCATAATTGGAAATCCTCCCTGTCTAAAAATTTATCTAAAAAGTCGTAGTAGAAAGCCAACATTCTTAATTTGGCATACTGATAAACGAAAAAACCTATCTGAAGGGGGAGATCCCAGACTGTTGTCTTTTTCCCTTTTACTACTTCAAATATGTCTTCGGTCAGTGGTGTCATCTTCTTAAATAAGGGATTATTTATTAACTTGGTTGTGTCTTCACCCTTACAATAGGAAACATTGGTGTGCTTGGCCTTATTGGTTAGAGTTTTGCCGTAAGCGGCATTCCCCAATAATTTCATGGTTTCAGCCTTAACGGTAGAGGTTGTATTACTGTCACCTTCTCTTCTGGCATCAGAAACCATATCACCAAATTCTTGGAAGCAGCTAACTGGCTTATATTCAATGATTTGGTACACATGGGTGACCTCTAGCCCATGTTCCAGATACCATTTTAATAATGGCGTGGCTAACATGATCTTTTCTCCGATATAGCTACCTATAAGTGTCCGTCTGGCACTTGACAGCAGTTTATGTGACTGGGCGTACTCACACATAAACTTACCTATATGCTCTCTGCCCACTTCAATATTTTTGAATATTGGTGTCATCTCTGAGAATTGCGCTTTGTATTTGTCTGGCACGTGGATATCACACTCTATCAACCCAAACAAACTCTCAGCTCTTACAGCCTTTAGAATCCTTTCTTTGTTAATGGTCTTTTTATTATGCCATGGTTTGACATATGGGAATCTGCCCTTGACAAAACCCTTAACGTCACTATTGGTCTTTTTAAGGTTCCGCCAGTCACATTCCCACATTTCTACTACTTTAACTTTCACCTCGTTAACCAAGTAGTCGTGAATGTCACAGGTGTTGTCATATAGTTCTGTCAGAGGTATCTTATTTACTGGATTTATGTCAATACCACGAGTCAGGGGACAGTCTGGGTGACCATGGAATAGACATCCGTGAAACTGATACACGGTTGTATTCACCCTATCCCAACCATCTACTCTAATATGACGCGGGCCCAGCGCCATCTCTCGCCCATTGAATTGTGTCCTCAACTCTATATTCTCACTATGCTCTATCCACGCTAGCCACTCTCTGCACTGAACAGTGTAAAATCTACCCTTATGAGTCTTGAACTCATCTTCTGCCTTTCGAATGACAGGAAAACCCGTGGGCATCTTTTGCATTAGAGCCCACAGGTAGAGAGCGTTAGCGTCATACCCTTTCAAACTCTTAACAAGCTTACCCCCTCTGATGCGTGTCTGACCTATCTCATGGTACCTATGAAAGATTATGGACGGCCCTCCTACAATATTGTCTCTAAGTGTTTTGTGCAGGTCTTTCTCGTTCTCAGAACATAGTGAAAACAGTACGTTTTTGGGCAGAGTCCTAAAAAGATATTTTAAGGTTACTCCAGGGACGGAAATGGCATCCTTAAACATGTCTACACCTAAATCTTTATAGAATGTGAACCTGTTTATCTAATGCCTTAATAAAAGGCTGAACATCTTTGTTATTATACCACACTAGAAAGTCTTCTAATGTGGCCATCTTATTTTCTACCCACACTTTCTGACACTCTTTATACTCTGTCTCAGTAATATTACAATTTCTTAGTTTTGAAAAGAATGCCTCGTGTGGGGGTAACTGTGTTTCTTTTAGTTTTTCAAGGTTAGTTATAAACTCATAAGGGAAATTTCCCTTAGTTTCTTTAATTTTGTAAGCGGCTAGATACTTTGAGTAGTTGAAACCTGGCGCTAAATAGTTACTGATATCCAGAAACTTCAATTGATCTGTGGCAATACACATAAAATTATTGTTTCTCTTGACAACAAAATTGCACGACACGTCCTCTGATTTTATGAAATAAGAAAATAAGTATGGCTTGATGAGGTTCATATCGTACTTTCCAGAGTTGAACCCCAGGACCGGTAGCTCTTTCAAGTACGCATCGAACCTGTCAATTAAAGTGTTTCTCATTTATCTCCTCTAGTGCAGTGTACACATCTTCGAACTTAGCATGCAGTTCTGAATACGCCGCATCAGCGATTCGGGTCAAATGATCAAGCATCCTATTTACCAGATCTTGAGGATCACCCGCTGTGATGAAGCAGACCGGGGCCTCGAACCCAGGTACGTTGGAGGCGACTGAGCACGACATGGGAACATGTTTTGCTAAAAATGTTGTTGAATTACTATCACTAAGGAAGGTTTGAAGACTCAAAGAAACATTCAAAATCGTATGTAGCCCTGTAAGGGTAAACATACTTAGGATCGACTGGGATGCCTTGGTCAGCAATAAGTTCCCAGACGGTTTCAGGTGGACTGTAAACCCCTCCTTTAAAATGCTCTACAGTTTTACCCCCGTTGCAACTGTTTGTCATGTTCGTTCCAGATCCCTAAAGATCTTCCACAACTTCCCACATTTTGGGCAACTAAAAGCGTGAGCTGCTTTGTCAATATCTACAATATGCATGAAATGCTCTTTAAAAAACAACAGTCTTAACGTTTCATCGTATGTCCCACTACCTCTAAGCTTTGGTACCAGTGAATGGTTATCATCGTACTCAAAAATGTCTACATTGAGAGCAAAGCATTCTTCTAAATTGGGGACATCGAGTAGTTTAATACCTGGAAAATTAGTTAGGGACTCTATGTTCTGATACT
This sequence comes from Cepaea nemoralis, assembly GCA_014155875.1. NCBI lineage: Eukaryota > Metazoa > Mollusca > Gastropoda > Stylommatophora > Helicidae > Cepaea > Cepaea nemoralis. The sequence continues at coordinate 39,880 of JACEFZ010010337.1, read as the reverse complement.
CTTTCCACTTATTAGCATACTCTTTCGTGCGTTTCCTAAGATTTCTAACTTCTGATCCTTTGTGTACGGCTAGTGCTCTAAAAAAACAAAGATTATCAGTGTATGGCTTGAGGTTTGAGTCGTGTTGTAATATATTGATGGCTTGGTTGTGGGTAATGTATTCGGGAATATCAGTCAGGCAGCAACCAATAGGAAAATCAGGAATGTGAAAAATATAAAATGACGTAGCAGCTACTGTCTCTACACTGTATTTGGTGTCTGGTCGTTGCTGCATAGCGTATGTAAGGATGTCGTGTTGATGAACTGTCTTGATGAAGTCGTCAAAGTCATGTCTGTTATTAATTAAAGCTGGAAATTCTAAAACGGGAGCGTTGTTGGAGGAAGCATGAAAGAATCTAAGGTCCTGTGTTTCTCTATGTCTCAGAATTAAATGGTGGGAATAATTGATCTTGAATCGGTTTGTCTGAGTATTAAAGACCTTGTATAGGGTGTCTGTCCAGTCGATAGGGTGCTGTGTCTGTGGGCTAATGTAGTATGTGTAGACTGACATGTGTTTACCACACTTGTGATGTGTCCTAATACTATCCCAGTTTTCCCTATAGGTGGGTTGGATTTCCTCAGGGAGGTTGTCTGGTGTTTCTGGTTCAAGTTTCTGTTTTTTAGGTGTATGTGTGTCTGTGGGAGCTTTCCTTTTACGTGCTGGGGTGTTTGATGCAGTAGTATTTAGTGCTGTAGTGTCCATGTTTGATGTTGAGGGTGTAGTGTGCATTGATGGTGTAGTGTCCATTGATGATGTCTGGTGATGCTTTTTAATGTGGCGACTTTAGGGCATCTTTTCTTTTGTATGAGTTATAACATATGTGACACTTGTGAGTTGTGGTGTTGTGTATGGTGTTAATGTGACGTGTGAGATTGCGCTGTTCAGTGAAAGCTTTGTCACAGGTAGGACACAGAAAGACATTCTGAGTAGTGGCCATAGTGATAGACAGAACTGTGATGATGAGTCAAGTTTCCGGTGATAAGCTCTTGTGTATCCAAACTTTTCCAAATTACAGATCTTGGTAGTAGACAGTGTTATTCAGCAAAATAGACTTTTAACTTCCGGTATTGGCTTGGTAATATGAAGCAATAGTTTCGGGTAGTTGATAAGGTGATATTAAGATCTTGTGTAGTTGGTAGCTTTTCCAGTTAGTATAGTCAATATTTTTTCCTGTGTTGGCTTTGATGATAGTAGGACTTTGTGTGGATCCAATAGATAACGGCTTGATAGTGAAAATTAGTATGTAGGTTCCTATCGTTCCACTCTTGTATAAATCTCGAGTAAGCACTGGGCAGCAAACAGCTGTGGAGAATAACAAAAAATCCGTTTTATATTTTTCGCCACCATATGACATATCTACAGAAAATATTTTATAAGACATACCAAAAGGATATGCCGTCACATAACACTTAGTATTATATTTTCATTTTCTCTGTTTTCTTCACAGCCAGTCCTTATGTAGTTGATGGTGAAGACAAACAATGACCTTTTTTTAATTTTTTTCTTATATTTTTTTATTTTTTTTCTTTATTTTTATTTATTTATTTATTTATTTATTTATTTATTTATTTAAATTTGTAATTGTCTTTTCTGTGTTATTTTATATTGGATGACACAACTGTGGTATACTAATGAACATTGCTGAATACGGACCACCAAGGAACACTATATATGGTTGAAAATATTTAGTGATGTTAATATGAAAAACGTTGAAGGCATACCAGTGGTAGACAGTTCCCTTCCTTTCCTTGTACGTAATAGCCTCGAGATTGTACTTCCTTGTATGTAATGGCTTCGATTTGTCAGCAACTTTTCAACCTGGTGAAAAGGATAAATATTATAGATATAACAAAGTAAAATAAGATAGGGATTCTTGAAACAACTAATGGAAACAAAGATAATCCTGTCTAATATGAAGATAATCACAGAAAATTCAGAATATTATATAAGAGGTCAAAGAAACTCTCAGTGCTTAGAAATTAAAAAAACAACGCAACAGTAAAATACGAAACTAATACAAAAGAATTCAACCACTTACTAATCAAAGATCAGCAGAAGGCTACCTAAAGACAACAGATGGATAAAATAATAGAATAGCTTTTACACGTATGATCAGAATATTGAAAAAACCTTTATGAAGTTAACAGAGAAGAATATAATAAGGAAGGGCCACCGTTTTGAATGTGGAGGCTCTAACCATATGAAAGCTACCAAAAGCCCGGTTCAGACAGCATCATAGCATAAATGCTTAATACTTTAGAACTGATGATCTACAAACGGCTGGAAAAGACCTTAGACATGTAAAAACATATAATGAAAACTACAAGCTACCATAAAAATTGATAATGAAGTAGACCAATTTCAGCCTATTGAGAGAGATGTGAAATGGGTATGTGTAATGTCGCCTCGTACAATGAAACTGTTTCCAGAAATATAGAAGACATGAAAGGAAACAATAACAGCTAGGCAGATGACACAGTCTGATTACATACAATGAAGAGGACCTGCAACATTTAGTAGCTTTCATATGGTTAGAGCCTCCACATTCAAAACGGTGGCCCTTCCTTATTATATTCTTCTCTGTTAACTTTATAAAGGTTTTTTCAATATTCTGATCATACGTGTAAAAGCTATTCTATTATTTTATCCATCTGTTGTCTTTAGGTAGCCTTCTGCTGATCTTTGATTAGTAAGTGGTTGAATTCTTTTGCTATTAGTTTCGTATTTTACTGTTGCGTTGTTTTTTTAATTTCTAAGCACTGAGAGTTTCTTTGACCTCTTATATAATATTCTGAATTTTCTGTGATTTTCTTCATATTAGCCAGGATTATGTTTGTTTCCATTAGTTGTTTCAAGAATCCCTATCTTATTTTACTTTGTTATATCTATAATATTTATCTTTTCACCAGGTTGAAAAGTTGCTAACAAATCGAAGCCATTACATACAAGGAAGTACAATCTTGAGGTTATTACGTACAAGGAAAGGAAGGGAACTGTCTACCACTGGTATGCCTTCAACGTTTTTCATATTAAACATCACTAAATATTTTCAACCATATATAGTGTTCCTTGGTGGCCGTATTCAGCAATGTTCATTAGTATACCACAGTTGTGTCATCCAATATAAAATAACACAGAAAAGACAATTACAAATTTTAAATAAATAAATAAATAAATAAATAAATAAATAAAAGAAAAAATAAAGAAAAAAAAATAAAAAAATAAAGAAAAAAATTAAAAAAAGGTCATTGTTTGTCTTCACCATCAACTACATAAGGACTGGCTGTGAAGAAAACAGAGAAAATGAAAATATAATACTAAGTGTTATGTGACGGCATACCTTTTGGTATGTCTTATAAAATATTTTCTGTAGATATGTCATATGGTGGCGAAAAATATAAAACGGATTTTTTGTTATTCTCCACAGCTGTTTGCTGCCCAGTGCTTACTCGAGATTTATACAGGTGTGGAACGATAGGAACCTACATACTAATTTTCACTATCAAGCCGTTATCTATTGGATCCACACAACGTCTTACTATCATCAAAGCCAACACAGGAAAAAATATTGACTATACTAACTGGAAAAGCTACCAACTACACAAGATCTTAATATCACCTTATCAACAACCGGAAACTATTGACTCATATTACCAAGCCAATACCGGAAGTTAAAAGTCTATTTTGCTGAATAACACTGTCTACTACCAAGATCTGTAATTTGGAAAAATTTGGATACACAAGAGCTTATCACCGGAAACTTGACTCATCATCACAGTTCTGTCTATCACTATGGCCACTACTCAGAATGTCTTTCTGTGTCCTACCTGTGACAAAGTTTTCACTGAACAGCGCAATCTCACACGTCACATTAACACCATACACACACCACAACTCACAAGTGTCACATATGTTATAACTCATACAAAAGAAAAGACTGACCTAAAGTCGACACATTAAAAAGCATCACCAGACATCATCAATGGACACTACACCGTCAATGGACACCACACCCTCAACATCAAACATGGACACTACAGCACTAAATACTACTGCATCAAACACCCCAGCACGTAAAAGGAAAGCTCCCACAGACACACATACACCTAAAAAACAGAAACTTGAACCAGAAACACCAGACAACCTCCCTGAGGAAATCCAACCCACCTATAGAGAAAACTGGGATAGTATTAGGACACATCACAAGTGTGGTAAACACATATCAGTCTACACATACTACATTAGCCCACAGACACAGCACCCTATCGACTGGACAGACACCCTATACAAGGTCTTTAATACTCAGACAAACCGATTCAAGATCAATTATTCCCACCATTTAATTCTGAGACATAGAGAAACACAGGACCTTAGATTCTTTCATGCTTCATTCAACAATTCTTCCTGTTTTAGAATTTCCAGCTTTAATTAATAACAGACATGACTTTGACGACTTCATCAAGACAGTTCATCAACACGACATCCTTACATACGCTATGCAGCAACGACCAGACACCAAATACAGTGTAGAGACAGTAGCTGCTACGTCATTTTATATTTTTCACATTCCTGATTTTCCTATTGGTTGCTGCCTGACTGATATTCCCGAATACATTACCCACAACCAAGCCATCAACATATTACAACACGACTCAAACCTCAAGCCATACACTGATAATCTTTGTTTTTTTTAGAGCTACTAGCCGTACACAAAGGATCAGCATGTTAGGAATCTTAGGAAACAGACGAAAGAGTATGCTAATAAGTGGAAAGAGTATCAGAACATAGAGTCCCTAACTAATTTTCCAGGTATTAAACTACTCGATGTCCCCAATTTAGAAGAATGCTTTGCTCTCAATGTAGACATTTTTGAGTACGATGATAACCATTCACTGGTACCAAAGCTTAGAGGTAGTGGAACATACGATGAAACGTTAAGACTGTTGTTTTTTAAAGAGCATTTCATGCATATTGTAGATATTGACAAAGCAGCTCACGCTTTTAGTTGCCCAAAATGTGGGAAGTTGTGGAAGGAGTATTCGGACTATGGAACGACATGAAAACAGTTGCAACGGAGGTAAAACTGTAGAGCATTTTAAAGGAGGGGTTTACAGTCCACCTGAAACCGTCTGGGAACTTATTGCTGACCAAGGCATCCCAGTCGATCCTAAATATGTTTACCCTTACAGGGCTACATACGATTTTGAATGTTTCTTTGAGTCTTCAAACCTTCCTTGTGATAGTAATTCAACAACATTTTTAGCAAAACATGTTCCCATGTCGTGCTCAGTCGCCTCCAACGTACCTGGGTTCGAGGCCCCGGTCTGCTTCATCACAGCGGGTGATCCTCAAGATCTGGTAAATAGGATGCTTGATCATTTGACCCGAATCGCTGATGCGGCGTATTCAGAACTGCATGCTAAGTTCGAAGATGTGTACACTGCACTAGAGCGAGAAAATGAGAACACTTTAATTGACAGGTTCGATGCGTACTTGAAAGAGCTACCGGTCCTGGGGTTCAACTCTGGAAAGTACGATATGCAACCTCATCAAGCCATACTTATTTTCTTATTTCATAAAATCAGAGGACGTGTCGTGCAATTTTGTTGTCAAGAGAAACAATAATTTTATGTGTATTGCCACAGATCAATTGAAATTTCTGGATATCAGTAATTATTTAGCGCCAGGTTTCAACTACTCAAAGTATCTAGCCGCTTACAAAATTAAAGAAACTAAGGGAAATTTCCCTTATGAGTTTATAACTAACCTTGAAAAACTAAAAGAAACACAGTTACCCCCACACGAGGCATTCTTTTCAAAACTAAGAAATTGTAATATTACTGAGACAGAGTATAAAGAGTGTCAGAAAGTGTGGGTAGAAAATAAGATGGCCACATTAGAAGACTTTCTAGTGTGGTATAATAACAAAGATGTTCAGCCTTTTATTAAGGCATTAGATAAACAGGTTACCTTCTATAAAGATTTAGGTGTAGACATGTTTAAGGATGCCATTTCCGTCCCTGGAGTAACCTTAAAATATCTTTTTAGGACTCTGCCCAAAAACGTAGTGTTTTCACTATGTTCTGAGAACGAGAAAGACCTGCACAAAACACTTAGAGACAATATTGTAGGAGGGCCGTCCATAATCTTTCATAGGTACCATGAGATAGGTCAGACACGCATCAGAGGGGGTAAGCTTGTTAAGAGTTTGAAAGGGTATGACGCTAACGCTCTCTACCTGTGGGCTCTAATGCAAAAGATGCCCACGGGTTTTCCTGTCATTCGAAAGGCAGAAGATGAGTTCAAGACTCATAAGGGTAGATTTTACACTGTTCAGTGCAGAGAGTGGCTAGCGTGGATAGAGCATAGTGAGAATATAGAGTTGAGGACACAATTCAATGGGCGAGAGATGGCGCTGGGCCCGCGTCATATTAGAGTAGATGGTTGGGATAGGGTGAATACAACCGTGTATCAGTTTCACGGATGTCTATTCCATGGTACACCCAGACTGTCCCCTGACTCGTGGTATTGACATAAATCCAGTAAATAAGATACCTCTGACAGAACTATATGACAACACCTGTGACATTCACGACTACTTGGTTAACGAGGTGAAAGTTAAAGTAGTAGAAATGTGGGAATGTGACTGGCGGAACCTTAAAAAGACCAATAGTGACGTTAAGGGTTTTGTCAAGGGCAGATTCCCATATGTCAAACCATGGCATAATAAAAAGACCATTAACAAAGAAAGGATTCTAAAGGCTGTAAGAGCTGAGAGTTTTTTTTGGGTTGATAGAGTGTGATATCCACGTGCCAGACAAATACAAAGCGCAATTCTCAGAGATGACACCAATATTCAAAAATATTGAAGTGGGCAGAGAGCATATAGGTAAGTTTATGTGTGAGTACGCCCAGTCACATAAACTGCTGTCAAGTGCCAGACGGACACTTATAGGTAGCTATATCGGAGAAAAGATCATGTTAGCCACGCCATTATTAAAATGGTATCTGGAACATGGGCTAGAGGTCACCCATGTGTACCAAATCATTGAATATAAGCCAGTTAGCTGCTTCCAAGAATTTGGTGATATGGTTTCTGATGCCAGAAGAGAAGGTGACAGTAATACAACCTCTACCGTTAAGGCTGAAACCATGAAATTATTGGGGAATGCCGCTTACGGCAAAACTCTAACCAATAAGGCCAAGCACACCAATGTTTCCTATTGTAAGGGTGAAGACACAACCAAGTTAATAAATAATCCCTTATTTAAGAAGATGACACCACTGACCGAAGACATATTTGAAGTAGTAAAAGGGAAAAAGACAACAGTCTGGGATCTCCCCCTTCAGATAGGTTTTTTCGTTTATCAATATGCCAAATTAAGAATGTTGGCTTTCTACTACGACTTTCTAGATAAATTTTAGACAGGGAGGATTTCCAATTATGCGAAATGGACACTGACTCTCTTTACTTAGTGCTTAGCACACCTAACCTAGCGGAAGCAGTTAGACCCCATCTTAGAGCAGAGTATGATAGAGTCTTATACTCAGTGGTTCCCGTCTGAAGTCCTGCTCTGAACATATAGTTAGTACTGATACCTGTAAGGCTTGCCAGACTATCAAAGCTTATGAAAAGAGAACCCCTGGTCTTTTCAAGTTAGAATACGAAGGGGATGGAATGGTATCCTTATGTAGTAAAACATACCATTGTTTCGGAGACTACAATAAAACAAGCACAAAGGGCCTCACCAAACACCACAACACACACCTAGACAGACAAACATTTTTAGATGTACTTGACACACAGACAGCGACTGGAGGGACAAATGTAGGTTTCAAAACACAAGACACGTCTATCTACACATACACACAACACAGAAACTCGCTATCCTATTTCTACATAAAACGTCAAGTTCACAAAGACAAGGTCACTACATCACCCCTAGACATATAACACGTCCTAGTGTACTTATGTATATATGTTTTCTACTGTTTGGTGTCTATATGTTCTATTAAAGTGGTCATATGTATGAAATGGCTATATAAAAGACTCAATGTCACGTTTGTCACGACCAATAAAAATGAATGTACTTTGTCAATGAAAAATGGTTTGACTCTTCTACACACTATTGAAAATTTGATGAAAAATAAAAAGTTATGAAAACGAACTCTTTGGTTTTTTAGTGGTATGAATGATTTTTCTTGTTGACCACTGCAAGAGGGTGCTTCATGTTGATTATGTGGTACACACCTGTTTACTATACAACCCCAAAATATAAGAGTTAAATATCACCCCTACATACCACCCCTTACCCACCCCTTACCCCAACTTCATGACCGAGGGGGAGTGAAAATCAACCAAGGTCAAGGTCAAATGGTGGAGGCTCCACCAAATAAGAACCGAAACGTCCATTGTATACTACTCATATGCACCTGATGAGATGCAGCGAAATATGCCAGGTAAGAAATTGTGCAATATTTTATTTATGGCGTCTGTGTTTAAATATTTGTAATAAGTCTGAACAGCTTTCTTAGAGTTTCTCTGTCTACTTGGAGACCTACAGAATCAAAGAGCACAGATTAACTAAGTTTACCTTCTTTTCCTCCAAGAGAAATAGTGTCTTGTATATGTTCATGTTGTACTATACATCCTTTCAATTCTTCATTACCAGTATTATTTTTCAGCACCTGAATCAAACACAAGAAAATATACTGATAACACACAGAAATTAACATTTCTTATCAAAGGCACTGATATACAGATATGCTGTTTTGTTGTTATTTGCGTTTAATAACTAAATTTTGCTATGTTCTTTCAAACAAGATATAAAATGTTCATATAAACCAAAGATGGAAAAAAGTCTGCCATGTTTAAACATAAAATTACTAAAACATCCAAACACAAAAGTCACAAACAAAATGTTGCACGATTTATTGCCTTGCATATTTTGCTACATCTCATCAGGTGCATACTGCAGTATTTAATATTATAAGAAACTAGCTGACGGCCTGTAAGAAACTAGCTGACGACCTGGCCTGGCATAGCCTAGCCCCTGGCGGGGAGCGACTCATTTAATTCATATTAGTAGTAATTATACATTCAAAATCAGCGCCCAGTGTTTGTCTGGATCGAGCAATGAGTACTCGAAGGGTTTCCATTCTTGCTTGCTGTTGCTCGCCTGTTTCAGATGAACGTGCTTGAGCAGTGCGTACTCGATTGGTTTCCAGTCTTGCTTCCCGTTGCTCGTCTGTTTCTGAAGCTCGTAATGCCTTTTTCTTTCATGCTTGAGGAAAAATTGTTGATTTTAAACTAACTATTTCAGTTGGATCCACGGGAGTGAGAACAACATCTGTACAAAATTTCATCTCAATCGGATGGACCGTTCGGGACACACACACAAACAAACATTCTCTTTTATATATATAATATAGTAGATGAATAAATAAATAATACTTTGGCTGAAATTCTTAAAACACATAACCTCAGGTATTGTTTGAACAGTGAGCATTTGTTATCCCAATGGTCATTTCAAATGTAAAACAAACACCTTCTGTTTGCACAGAACTGGCTGGAATTGCCTAATTGCCAAAGCCTCATTATATTTGAGCAATCATTTATTGTTCGTCGAATACAGTATACAAAATGCTTTTTCTTTGTTAAAGTTATGAGCCTAGTTTATGAGGGGTTGAGAAATCGCAGAGGAGGGTGTTTTATAGCCTGTCGACAGCACTGGCATTCCTGAAGACTGATTAACTCTCTTTTTTCACCGACACTTGTATAAGTTCAGCTACTCTATTTTCAAACTGTCTTTCCATTGTGTCTATTTATGCTGCTTGGCAGTCACACTGGAATTAATAAATGCATTTATTATTAGTTCTGCTCAACTTCTGTATTCAAACAACTGAATTCATACTTGTAAAAAGTGCTATGTTTTTCTCTATATTTTCCCCTGTCAATGGCATTTCCGATACATTTTTCAAGGCCATTACCTCTGCTCTGAAGTTACTTGCAAATCTTACAGTTGTTACTGACTGTGTCTTCTGTGCACCATTTTGAAGATGCAGGAAAATACCTCCACCTCCATTTTCTGTTGAGTTTAATTTGCTGATCCGTCTGTATAAGTATGGTTTTTAGCGTGCCGAGTTGCACTGTTTTGTCAAGCCTAAGGTTCAGTACATCTGACTTCGACAAACATTATTTTGAGTATACTTTCCCTAGCCTTTGACTGTCCCCAGGTACCTACTGGGCAGGAGGTATTTCTTCCTCACTTTTTCTAACCTTTGGCTGTCCCCAATTTACACAATAGGCAAAATGTTTCTTACTTTATGTGCTTTTCAAGTTTACTTTCCCGGCCGGCGCTGTGGCGAATGGCTTACGAACGCAATTCGTAATACCACATACCATGTTCGAAACACAGCTGCGGGCGATTTGGAAGCAGACTGCCTTGTGCAGGTTTTAATTCACTGGTATGAGGGTCATTCAGAAAGCAATGGCAAACTACTGAACATAAACCTGCCAAGAAATCACAAATAGCCAATAAAATACTGGGGTTGACTGTGACATCCTGTAAAGGATATGCAACTTTTACCTTCCCTAGCTTTCACTGTCCCATCTACCTGCTAGACAGGAGGTTTTTATTTAGTTTTTGAGTTTACTATTCCTAACATTTGGCTGTCCCCAGGTTACCTCCTAGGCAGCAGCTTTGTCTATGAGGGGGCTTCAAATGAAAACATTAAATGTAATGTTTTTTTTTTTATGAACATATTCTGAAAAAGTAAAGAACAAATGTATCATTTTTTGATGTAGTCACCACTGCATTCAATGCAAGTCCTCCAACGTCAGTAAAGTGCTTGGATTCCTATATAATAATATTCTCTGGTAGCGTGTGTAACCACTCATGCACCATCTGCTGAACCTCTTCATCAGAATGAAAAGTCTTTCCTCCCAATGACTCTTTCAGTTGTCATTCCTTCCATGCTCTCTTTGCTTCTGGCTCGTGGTAGTGAACTCAGGTTTCATCTCCAGTAACAATTCTTGATAGGAAGCCATCATCTTCTGCTTCAGAACACTGCAAAAGTTCTTGATAAGCATCAATGCAATGTTGTTGTTTCAATTCTGGAGCAAGTTGCCATGACATTGCGGTACTATAGCACATCATGGATAATGTGGTGTGCTGAACCTGACTGATGTCAAGATATGCGACAATGTCACTCACAGTCAATCAATGGTTTTCATGTACAAGGCCTTCAATGGCTGCAATCAACTCTGGGTCACTACCCGGTGTAGCTGACCAGGTCAAGAACAGTCTGTCAAGGAAGTCAGCCATTTTGAAACTTCCTATTCCACTCATACACTTGCTGGACTGACATGCATGCATCACCATAATGGACCTTCATTTGCTGATGAATTTAAATAGGGGTCAGCCCTTCACTGATTAAAAAACAAATAACAGAACACTGCTCCTCTTTGGTACATGTCAAAAGTGGGGTGGCCATCTTTAAACTGTCCTTATGATGTCACTGTGTTCGTCTGATATCACATGCTGAACTCTCTTGACATCTTTAACAAAAATATTAACAGATTACAAGACAATGGTGGTTTTTGTAATTTCTGTCACACTTTTAAGGTTTTAATTTGAAGCTCCCTCGTACTTAGTTTTTGTTTTCCAAGTTTCCTTCCCAGGCTTTTGTGGTCCGCAGACTACCTATAAGGTTGGAGATTGTTGTTTTTTGGTAATTTCCCTTGATCTGACCATGGCAGTATGAAATTGTTACGATGAAGGAAATTTGCTCATGCCTTCTCAATTTTAAATCTCATAGTTAAGTTAGTTGCATTTCCTTTACAGGATGTGGTAGTCAACCCCAACATTATTTGGCTGAATTTGATTTACTAGGCAAGTTTACATTCAGTAGTTTGCCATTGCTTTCTGAATGACTGACGCTCATACCATTGTATGAAAGTCAGCACAATGCGGTCAAGCAAACATATATGCATAAATATTAATGAAATTAAATAGAAGATAATCTCATATTACCGATTCATACCTTTGAGACATCAGTATGCCTAAGTAGGTCAAGTTCAAGACTGTCATCTTCCAATTTTACTTTAATGTCCCAGAATCTGGATAACACACAAGCAATACAGTTTAAGGTTAAAAATTTACTGAATTAGGCTATAAAAGTGTTATAACCAGTAATGTAATTGATCTTGTAACTCAAATAACAGAAAGTTAAAATATTTATTAATGTAACCATAGGTGAATATTTTTGAAAAGTTATTGTTTCACAATGGTATTAAATGTTTTGACAAATGCACCATTTAATGGATAATAGCAACCTATCGGGCAACGTGGATACAGATCAAAGTCTGTACAGGAATATCATGAACCTGAAACCAAACTGCTGTTATTGGTCAATAACATGGCGGTCCGAGTGTGAACGAGAAAGGAGATGAAATATTTATGAATTAGTTAAAAAAACACAATTTGCTATCACAACTGTTTGAAAATTAATACTTTATAAGAAATAAATTTAACAATAAGAACTTACAGAGACATTCATCCTGAAAAGGACAAGGAGCTGAGCTGTTTGGCCCATAATCTGTCTTTTGAGTAATGTCTGATTTCATATCCCACTTGTTCACATCACACAACTACAGAAACAAGACAAAATGTATAAACAATTTTAATTTGTGTAGACACTGTTAGATTAATTAAACAATAGGACAAATCTTACAGATCACTTACAACTGTTCGGCAGCATTCACTAATGAATAAAGATCAGTTCAATGAAAAGTAATATACAAGAAAAACAAATGAATGTGTCACGTGTAGTAAAAATAATATATCAGAAAATCAAATAAATGTGTCAGAAAGCCACCAAAACCTGCTCAAGATGACTACCACCTTATGGACAGACCAGAACAAGTCATTATTCTGCGCCTCAGAACAGGACACAATAGATTACACAATCACATGTATACAAAATTGAAGATTGGTGAATCAGCCATGTGGATTGGTCTTGCAGAGAGCAGAGCACATACTCCAAGACTGCCCAAAATAGACATATTTAGGCAAACCATCTGGTCTAGAGAGGATGACAGTGGAAGATAAACTCTATGAACCACTGAGTGAACTAAAAAAGACAGTTAAATTCATACAAGAGACAACATTGCAGTTATAAACATATTTCAAGCAAACTAAAGAGGAAGAAGAAATAAATGTGTCATATGTAGTAAAAATAAGTGAAGGAAAATGTATTGGTATATCATGATTGTTTAAGATAAAGAGCATGCACTAAACCAACAAAAAAGTAAGTCTTTGTGCATGCATGCGTGTGTGTCCACTGTCACCTCAGTGGCCCTAGGATCAAATCTTCCTGGAGCTGGTATTTTCATGAATGCCTGGTACCATGACTGACACTTATAAAATGTGCACCAGAAATTTGTTACTATATATGAGGTTTGTTCAAAAAGTATCAGAACTTTGGCTTTGAAAAATACAATTACTCCTAAGCTCTTCAAGGTATTCTCTATGGCACTACAGACATCTCCCAGTGGCTCCACCATTGCTGGAAGCAATTCAGGAAAGCCTCTTTGGGAATGGAGTAAGGAGTGGCCATCACACTCCACATAATGTCTTTTTACGACTCAAATCAAGTGTCTTTCGGCGGCATTTTCAGCTTGAGGATCAGCCAAATATTGCAAATGAATTGATATATGGGTAATGTTAGTTCCATTATAACAACTCAGCCATCTATTTTTTTACATCTGATTCAGACTACGTTATTCCATACAGTAGATACCATTACACTGTGGAGTACCTGGAAACCAGAAAGCGGATTGACTAGCTAAGCAAGGAGCAATAGAAGAACAACCTGATGTGCCTGTTACATACCACCAAAAGACAAAAATCATCAAATCAACCAGAAAGCCACAAACATCAGCTCAAGATGATTACCATTTTATTGACAGACCAGAACAAATCATTATTCTGTGCCTCAGAACAGGGTACAATAGATTATGTAACCATTTGTATACAAAATTCAAGACTGGCACATTAGCCTTGTGCACATGTGGACTGGCAGACAATAGATCACATACTCCTAGACTGTCAAAAATATGACATATCTAGGCAAACCTTATGGTATAGATCAACAACAGTGGAAGATAAACTCTATGGACAGCTGAGTGAACTGAAAAAGATAGTGAAATTCATACAAAATACAACATGGCAGATATAGATACTCGTCAAGCAAATGAAGAAAGAAGTCTACCCTGGTCTAACACAATATTCCTCTGGTTCACTAAGCTCACTACTCTCTTGACCTGGATCTTTGAGATTTTTGGCTGTTTCCCAAGAAAGCATGAGTAGCAAATATGAAAGGGTTAAGTAGGTAAGGAACCTTTGACAGGTCTAGCAAATGGGTAGGGAATTTACTTGATCCTGGAAAAATTATGCTCATCAATAACAGAGGAAATAGAAAGAAGGTAGCCTCTATTCAAAAAAATTTGTGAATAGTATGAGCCCCTATTAACAAAAATTTGTGGCTGGTCACGTGATTATTCGGCACAAAAATTTGTGAATAATATGAGCCCCTATTCACAAAAATGTGAGAACATGGTGACAACTAACTAGATTGAGAGAAAAAACAAAACAATGGGAAGGCAGAGAAGTAAATATCTGAATGAATGACGTGGCCGCGTGGCATGGTCGAGACAAGAACACAGAGTTGATCCATGATACTGTGAGATGGCGAAACATGCCCGCTTATGCTTATCGGCATAATACATGATGATGATGATGATTAATATTAAAGTAGACTTCGAAACAATGTATTCCCTTAGTGAATTTAAACACAGAAGCCACAAATAATGTGTTGCACGATTTATTGTCGGGCTTACAGCCGGTTTTATGCAAACAGAAAAAGTTAGAGTAAAATTACCGTGGGGAGAACAGATATTCCACATTGGAATAATACATGTGACTATGTGTTTTAATTGTTTCAGCTGTAGCAGTGGTTCTCAACCAGTGGGGAATCCCCCCCCCCCCTTTCTTCACAAGGGGGAATTCCATGTGATAGACTGGTAGGTATTTTGGTTGGTAGGTTGGATGGTAGACAGGTTGGTAGGTATTTTGTTAGTTAGTTAGTTAGTTAGTTGACAGATCACCCTCATTGCACATCAAACCATTCAGTCCATAAGTGCTCAGAACCCCTCCTCAGTAAACCCCGCAGCGTGTAGCGGCTCACGACACCAGTTCTGTGTTGGTTTATTAATCTTCTTTCGCTTTCTGCATAGTGTTCTTGTATGGCTACACACACCTCTTTTAACTTCCTCTTCCCGCAATCTGATCATGGTCATAGATTCATTCATAGTCATCCAAGTTTCTTAGTTCTATATTTTAGTTCGTACTGTTAAATATTTTTTTGCTAAAAATTAGAAAAAAAAACAAACATTGCCGGCAGAGTCGAACCCCAGTCTCCCGCGTGACATGCGGAGACACTAACCACTATACTATCGAGGACATAGTGATAGTTCCACAAACATTAATAATGTAGTCAAACATAGGTCACGTGACCAGCAACAAATTTTTGTTGAATAGCAGCGCGTATTATTCACAAAATTTTGTGCTGAATAACCACGTGACCAGCCACACATTTTTGTGAATAGGGGCTCATACTATTCACAAATACTTGTGAATAGTCACTCCATAGAAAGAAAGGTGCTAGTCATGGGCTCTGAAACTTAGATAACCCTTCCCCATGACATCTAATGGCGTAAGTGGAAAACAAAAACAACCCCAAGCTGAAAATACAGCTGAAAGGATTTGATTTCAGCCAGAAAAAGACATGCAGGATGCAATGGTCATGCTCTACTATTCCCAAAGATGTCGTCCTGAAATCATCAATGCTTCCAACAATGGCAAGGTCACTAGGAGAAGTGTCTACAACGCCAAGGAGAGTACTTTGAAGAGGGAGTAGGTTTTCAGACCCTCAACATGTGTAACTGTTTTGTTCCTGGTCAAAGTTCCAATACATTTTTAAAAGACCTTTTCAGATTAAGTGTTGCATGGCCAAGAAAATGTGGCCCACCTCTGTCTCATTCGCTCTCTCTTATATAAACACACACACATATATATATTTATTTCATTGTGACTGAATAGGCCAACATTGTGCTGTGCATATGTAATTATGGGTAGTCAATGCACCAATTAATTAATTACCATGAATTAAATTGTGTTGTAAATATGACAATTATCACTCTTGTTTACACTTGCCTCAACATCTTGTTCATTTTCCTGTTTTATTTCCATCTTAAGAGACTGTTTGTGTGTATCCCTCAGTTTTATGCAGATGTTAGATTACCACAGACAATGCTGAAATAATAATACAAGAAGTTTTTGTCATGAAAGTCAATGTTGCATGTTTACATTTGTTTTAAGTATATTTTAGTAATAGTATGTCAGCATGGTCGACTCAAGCCCTCAAGCTGACTGAAACTTCAGGTGTAATTAATTCACCGTAATTGAATTTGTTTGTAGATGCTTTGTTGTTTACTCACTACAAACTAATATGTAAACTATCTCAACTATCAGATTATCTCAGATACTGATAGTATAGTATTATAGTATAAATCTGACTGTACTGTTCCATTTCATTCTACCATTACCCATAGAATACCTCTGAAGAAAAGTTATTTTAAATTAATTAGGGTGTATCGCCTGGCTCAGGTTAATAATACTGTGATCAAATCGGCCACAATTCGAATATTCATCTCAGACAGATATTTTGTTCAAAGAGGGTAATAAATATTATTTATTATTATATTTAATATTATATTTATTATATTATAATATATAATATACTCAGAATAGTTAATCATTAAACAGTATTTTAATTACTACTATTAATAATTATTATAATTTATATTACACTAGTATTACCATTGCATTATTATCATTATATATATATATATATATATATATATATATATATATATATATATATATATATATATATATATATATATATAATATATATATATATAAGCATAATTAATTAGAAGCAACAGAGATGTGGTTCTTGAGACGAATGTTGTGAATTCCTTGGACTGCCAGATTGTTGTTGTTGTTGTTTGTCCATCAAGAATGATGATGACCATTCATTTCATCCAGTGGGGTTGAAGATATGGAGCCGTGGGTTCTAAGATGGCTGATAAGGCCTATTTTGGCTCGAAATGTTCTTTGACAATGTGGGCAAGGAATGATTGACGTTTCTGGAGGAGGATTTCCTGCAGTGGTTTTTCTGTCCTGCCTTTTCTTCACAGCTCTTGCAGTCCTGGTTGCCTCACATATGACTGCACCCTTCCGTAATGATGCACGCCACAAATTTCGGTCTCTGGCTGCAGCCTCCCAGGTGTCATGATGAATTCCAAAAGCCTTCAGTGAAATTTTCAGAGTATCTTTAAAGCGTTTCCTCTGGCCACCTTGGGAGAGTTTACCACAACGCAGTTCACTGTAAAAAATTCATTTAGGGAGCCTGTGATCTGGCATGAGCGTCAAGTGACCAGCCCAGCGAATCTGATTCTTCATCAGTAGAGTGTGGATACTGAGCATGGATGCTCTTTCTAGGACTTCAGTGTCTGGAATCTTGTCTTGCCATTTAATCTTCAGTAGCTTCCTTAGGCAGACTGTGTGGAAGTGGTTTAATTTCCTAGCGCGTCGCTGATAAACAGTCCAGGTTTCACAAGCATATAGCAGTGTGGATAATACAACTGCTTTGTAGACTTTTAGCTTTGTTTGCAGGCTTATTCCAGTTCTGTCCCATACATTCTTGTACAGTCTGCCAAAGGCCGCACTGGCCTTGGCGATTCTTGCATTCACTTCGTCATCAATTGTGGCAGATTGTGACACAGTGCTGCCAAGATAGGTGAATTTGTCCACAAAACTTAGTCTATGATGTTGGATGAAGAATGACTTGCGCAATGACTTGGATTAAAGTGAGGAAGAGTTGCGCAATTCGTCGACCTCACTCTCTCGCCTGAGTCCATCTGAGTCCAGTGGCAAGACAAGTAGAGACGACTGGAGACGAATACAGGTGCAGTGGATGACCAGGGCGCTCTACGTGCCTTGCCGTGCTCATTACGTTCCACAATGCTTTGCAGGTAAACGCCGTTGAATCAGGAATGATTTCTTCCACGCAGTCTGCCGAATCCTGTCTTCACATGCTGGGTAGGCAGACCCTAGTTTACCTCTTGGTTTGACACCAAATCGGATACCCATGCCTGGTTTAGCCAGCCTCTCACAGCTGTTGCCCGGGGGGTGGCCGCTGTCGCATGCTGACAGCTACTAGGAGCCACAGGCACGAGCTGGGTGTCTGGCTTGGACCAGTGGGGGATGGGTCCTTTGGTAAGGATGACTGCCAGATTAACTAACGATGACTGCCTGAAACAGGCTAATGAAACTAGAACACTATATATACAACAATAAGAAAGAGACAAACGGCTTTCTTTGGTCATGTAATGAGAAGAGAGGCATTGGAGAAATCGTAACAACTGGAAAGATCGAGGGGAAGAGAGGCAGAGGCAGACCAAGAGAAATGATGCTGGATGGATTGAGACCATGGCACTGAGGAATATCAGCAGCAGAGTTGATCGAGAAAATTTTCTGAGAAAACCAAACACCGAGATCTGTGGAGAGCCATGAACACCTACGCAGCTGGCAGGGCACTTGGTGATGATGATATATATTATTAGTATTACCACAAGTTTTGTTTATATGTTAAAAACTTATAGTTATATTATATTATTATTAGTATTTTAAACACTAAGACCGGAACAGTTATCAATGTCCAATTAAATACTATATACTATAGTATATAATTATAGTTATAGTATTAACTATTATTTACTATTAATAATAATAATTATTATTATTAGTTAAACTATTTTAGTATTTTCATTTAATTGGACACTGATTGATACTGGATAGGATAACTATTAAAAATAATTAACTGAGCGATTGTTCCGGTCTTTTTCACATCGCTAATAATAATTAATATTATTATTTATTGCTAATAATTAACAGTTGATCATAGAGGAACAAGAATTACGGTACGAATTAACAAACGAGAATTACAAATCCACACACCAAATAATTTGTAGAAATATTTGAAATATTTCTACAGCGATGCTTAACAATCATAACGGAGGTCTCGACTCAGGGGTTAGGGCAACGTACGGGAGATAAACGGAGAGGAGAGGACATGTTGAGAATCCAGAATTTGACTTCCGGAATCTTAGACGACAGGGAGAATATGAGAAATGTACATTTCCTCTTCTTCGTTCGTTCGCTAGAAATATGTCTAGAACCCAGTCAATGACATATCTTGGCGTGAGGCTTGATCGTAGCCTGTCCTTCAGAGATCATGTCGATTATGTCATAACGAAGGCTCGAAAAGGTTTGTCAGCAATGAGAGTCATGGCGACTGCCAATATCGAGCAAAGACTGCTAATACTTCTGTTCTAAGGACTTGTACTTTCACGCATCGAGTATGCAATGGCCATCCTCACCGTCAGCCCTACACAGGTTGGAAGACTTGAAAAGGTACAAAACGAAGCCATGCGCATCATTCTGGACTGCACGAGAGACACCAGCTGTATAGCAATGAGATACCTCCTTGACTTCCCGACAATGGAACACAGGATCAAGATCTGGAGAACTCGTGCATACTTAAAAATAAGTGCAGATGAGCAGCACCCTCTGCATGGCGCTATATTCAGAGAAAAGGGTGACAGGCTAAAGAGGGGAAAATCATGGATGGGTCGGGCGGAAGATGTCGTCAGACAGGTCTGCAGTCTTACCAGTATCAACCCCGGCAAGTTATGGGTGCCGGTGCCTCCAGCTTTTAAGTGAACTTTCTCCTGCATTATCACACTTGACAGACGGTGCAGAGAGCAGAACCCTGCCGCTGTCAATGCAGAGGTTAACGCGCTCATCTATGAACACTCAGATAGCCCCGAAGTGCTCATCTATACAGATGGATCTGTTGTAAAGCAGCAGAGAAGTGCGTGGGCATTTACAGCCCGTTCAGCGGGCCCAACCGTTCAAGAATCCAGTGGTGCCCACTCTATGACCACGAGCAGCATGATGATGGAGGTGATGGCAGTTACACAGGCTCTCATATGGCTGGAATCACAGCATTATACCAACGTGTGTGTACTAAGTGATTCAATGAGCATGATTCAGAAGGTCGAAGCTGGATCTGTACGTAGACAGTGGACTGAGTCGCTGCGGAAGTCTGTTGTCCGTAAAGTCACCTTCATCTTCGTCCCGGAACATGCAGGAGTCGAGGGAAATGAACGAGCTGATAAACTGGCTGGCTCTGCACCCCCTGTAGATGGCCAGCCCATGGATCGTGCCGATGTTATTAACGTCCTCAAAGATATGGCGAGAACAGAGGACTTTGACGTCAGTGATTCCACATCGCTGTCCAGGATGAAATACTTTGGAGTACGAATCGGCACAGCCAGACGCGAGAGGTACATCGGGAAAACAAAGCGTCTCATCAACCAACACAGAACTGGCACTATTAGCCACCGGACGATGATGCATATGCTGGGGGGAGGATCTGAGCACCTATGGACATGTCCGGAGTGCAATGAAGATACCCCAACTGATAACTGATAACTGATGTCTATAACTGCAATGCTGTCTCATGAATGAATTTAACTTTTTTTTTTAGTTCACTCAGCGGTCCATAGAGTTTATCATCCACTGTTGTCTCTCAAGGTAAAAAGGTTTGCCTAGATATGTTGTATTTTGGGCAGTCTTGGAGTATGACCTTTTCACTTATGCCGACTGCTAAGTTCACAAAGTAGTGTCCTTAGTACTGGCAATTTCCCAGGTAGGAACGCCTCGAATACTGATTTTGCATCTGTCAATAGCACCACAGGTTGTGTATCATGGCTGGTATTTAGTAATTGATTGATTGATTTAGGAACCGACATCACAGCATTCGGGACATTCCCATAAGCGCTCCGTCCCCATCCTCAGCAGCCAGCGAAGAGTTCCAACACTAATAGTTCTAGTAGCCCCTCTGCCGTGCGTCCACCTTGACGAGGTAGAGGGGCTTGCGCGTTCCAATGACCCCAAGAGCTATGCCGACGGTAGCACTGCTACTGGTAGGGTCACCCATGTCGGACAGGTCAAGGGAGAGGGACCAGACGAAGTGACGCACAAACCTGCTGCCTTGTAGGTAGACTGGGGACAGTCAAAGGCTAGGGAAAGCATCCCGAAAAGTGCTTGTCGAAATCGGATGTACTGAGCCACAAGCTTGACAAAGAAGTGCAACGTAACTTTATCATTTCATGATGCCACAGATGAAAATTAATCGTTATGGTGCTAATCCCGTGAAGTCCCATCAGGCGGTGATAGTGCCGGGCCCCCTGCCTCGAGGGGGTCCACCCATGACTACTGGTGGTCACCTTCCCCTGTGCTGTGGAGTCAAGGCACAGAGGAGTAGGTTAAGAGCTATTGACCAAATACCAAGGACACTCAACATACTACAGTGGAATGCCGAAGGAGTTTATAACAAGAAAGAATCCCTGACACAGCGTCTTCATAAAGATAGAATAGATGTTGCATGCATTCAAGAGACACACCTCAATGCCAATCGCAAATTTTCAGTCAGAGGATATCAGGCCACACGTTTCGACCGCGAAGGACATAAAGGAGGAGTTCTAATACTTACACGAAATACAATACCTTGCAGCGAAGTATCTGTGATCTCTGACAACCAAACAGAAATTATAGGTGTTGATATAATGATAAAGGACGTGAAAATAAGAATCTACAATCTGTATAGCCCAGCAGATAAGGACCTTACACTCTCAAACATGAAAATAACTGACACAAACTGCATTATTGTCGGAGACTTTAATAGCCGTTCAGAAAGATGGGGATACCCAGATACTGACAAAAGAGGAGATGAATTGGAGGACTGGGAAATAGACTCAAATCTCCATCTACTCAACAAAGCGGATGACACACCGAGCTTCTACTCCAGAAGATGGCTTACCACTTCTACTCCAGACTTAGCTTTCTGCACAGGAGACATCCTCCACAAAATCGATCGCCATGTGCTGGACCAATTAGCAGGTAGTGACCACAGACCAATCAAGCTTGTAATGAATATGGAGTATGTTCCACAGGAGCAAAAGCCCTTGCCCCGCTGGAATTACAAACGAGCAGATTGGGACAGATTTGCCATACTAACAGACAAATATTGTGAAAACATAAATACACGATATGGCAACATAAAGCAAATGGTGGAAAGTCTAAACAGAGCGATAATACAGGCAGCCACTGAGTCCATTCCTAGAGGAGCGAGGAAAAATTACAAACCATACTGGACTGAAGAACTACAAAGTTTGGAGGACAAAGTTGAAGATGCCAGGAAGACAGCAGAGAGAGAACAAACAATTGAAGCGAATATCTCTCTCAAAGCCATCTCAGCAAAATATAAAAGAACAGTAAATCAAACAACAAGAGATTGTTGGAGGGAAAAAACAGAAAACCTGAATTTTGACAGGGATGGAAACAAACTATGGAAACTAGTGAAAGCCATGAACAATGAAGGACCTAGAAACAAACAAATAACAATTAAACAAGGAAATGCCTTGCTTACAGGAAAAAAGGCTGCAAATGCACTAATGGAACACTATGCAAATGCAAACCACATTGATATTACAACCGAACAGAAGAAAGCAATCAAAGACAAACAGATACATCATAGAAATACAGAGACAGCAGCAGAATATATGATGGCAAATCTAACAATGGAAGAAATGGAACAGGCAATGAATACCCTAAAAAAGAAGAAATCACCAGGAAAGGATGGAATCACAAATGAAATGCTAATAGGACTAGGCAACAAGGCAAAGAAGAAACTACTAGCAGTCCTAAATAACAGCTGGAAGAGAGGAATAGTCCCACAGGCATGGAAGGAAGCTATACTAATACCAGTCCCAAAGAAAGGAAAAGACCTGGAAGAACCAAATGGCTATCGACCTATCAGTCTACTTAGCTGTGTAGGAAAATTAATGGAACGCATTATCAATGGCAGGCTAACATGGCATCTGGAAGAAAACAAACTCTTAACACCACACCAAGCAGGATTCAGAAAGTACAGATCCACTGAAGATCAAATAACCTATATAGCTCAGGAAATAGAGGATGCCTTCCAAGAGAAAAAGCACACACTAGCAGTCTGGATAGATTTAGAAAAAGCATTTGATAAAGTATGGAAGGAAGGACTGAAAGTAAAACTGCAAAACATGCATGTTTGTGGAAAAATGTATAAATGGATCAGCCACTACCTTGAGAACAGAACTGCCAGGACAAAAGTACAAGGACAAACAAGCAAAATGATGCTGCTGGAGCAAGGTGTCCCCCAAGGAGGAGTTCTTTCACCAACATTATTCCTAGCATATATAAATGACATCACAGAAAATTTTCCAGCCAGAGTACACACATCCTCCTTTGCAGATGACCTAGCCATATGGACATCTGAAGAATATATTAGTACAGCTAACAGCAGAATACAGCAAGCCTTATTAGCGCTAGAGGACTGGTCAAAATCATGGCTAGTGAAGATAAGTGAGGAGAAAACAACATGCACAGTGTTCTCCCTCTCAAATAAAACTCAGCAACCTAAGCTGGTATTGAATGGAAAAATATTGCGCCATGAAGAAAATCCAAACTATCTAGGAGTCACCTTTGATCGTCGCCTGACATGGAAGACACAGGTTGAGAAAAATCGAACAAGAGCAAGGCAGAGAATGGCAATCATGAAAAAGCTTGCTGGTACAACGTGGGGAGCAGATGAGAAAGTTCTCAAGAAGTTATATACTGGACGGGTGAGGCCAGTACTGGAATATGGCATTGCAGCTTGGGCAACAGCAGCTAAGTCAAACTTTAACAAAATAAGTAGAGTCCAAAACCAAGGAATGCGAATCATAACTGGAAGCCTGAAGACAACGCCTATTAATGAACTAGAAAAGATCACTTGTTTACAACCAATGCAGGATAGAAGAGATAGCAGAGCCCAGCAACAAGCAGAAAAATTTAGAAGATTGACAGACCACCCTATGTACAACAGATTTAATGGTTTTGGAAAGGGAAGACTGAAGCGTAGCAACTTTGTAGAAACTGCAAAACGAAGGATTAGGGCAGATCCTATACTTAACATATCAACAGTCAAGCCCATACACAATGCACACAAGTTCCCAGCTTGGAGACAGCAGCAACTGCCTGAGATGATAGAAAACATTCCTGGTATTGAGAAAAAGAACACTCAGCATGAAACCGAAAGAAGAGAAATAACCCTAAACTACATAAAAGAACATTACCCAAGCAGGAATTGGACCCATGCATATACAGATGGATCAGCCAAAAATTCAATAGAGAATGGAGGAGGAGGAATTCTCCTAAATTTAAAAAATGGAGTGAAAAAAACACATTCAATGGCAACTGGAAAATTTTCAAGTAACTTCAAAGCGGAGGTAGAGGCTTTGAAAACTGCAGCAGAAATGCTCCTGATGGAGGAAAATAAAGAGAAGCAAATAGCTATCTTCACAGATGCAAAGTCAGCTGTCTCAATACTGAAGAGCAATAACAGCACAGAACTAACTGACCTAAGAGCAGCACTCCATGGTCTATGCCAGAAATCCAAAAAAGTTGTAATACAGTGGATCCCATCACATTGCAGTATACCTGGAAACGAAGAGGCTGACAGACTGGCAAAAGAGGGCGGACGACTACCACAGCCTGACATAGACATAACCTATAATGAGGCAAAGAGGTTGATAAAAAGCACTTATAGAACCAAATGGGAATCAGAGCATCCAGGCCATCAGAAGGATGATGCATATTACAAACTCGACCGAAGAGAACAAGTAGCAATCTTCAGACTCCGCACAGGACATAACAGGCTGAAATACCACTTGTTCAATAAACTAAAGATAGGAGATACCGATGAATGTAATTGTAGAACTGGAAAAATGACAGCAAAACATTTGCTGCAGGATTGCCCAACGTATGCAGAACAGAGAAAGATATTTTGGCCCACACCTGCTTCATTTGAGGACAAGCTCTATGGAGATATCAACAAGCTCAAGTTGACCGCAGCTTACTTTAACTGCATACAGGTTGACATTTAAAGGTGCATGAAGACCCAGAGGCATGAAATGGAATATTGCTTGGATAGCAAATCCATTATGTGGAAAGTCCAAATCGAAAGCTTGCTGTGTGGGCTTCATAAAAGGTGGAAAAG
This sequence comes from Cepaea nemoralis, assembly GCA_014155875.1. NCBI lineage: Eukaryota > Metazoa > Mollusca > Gastropoda > Stylommatophora > Helicidae > Cepaea > Cepaea nemoralis. The sequence goes on along the minus strand of JACEFZ010010337.1, from coordinate 14,508 downwards.
TGTTCTAGTGGCACGAAATGGAATATTGCTTGGATAGCAAATCCATTACGTGGAAAGTCCGAATCAAAAGCCCATTGTGTGGGCTTCATAAAAGGTGGAAAAGTGTCCTAGTGGCACGAAATGGAATATTGCTTGGATAGCAAATCCATTACATGGAAAGTCCGAATCGAAAGCTCACTGTGTGGATGTCATCTGCAGACTGCATACTTCTGGTTTCCAGAAGAACAGCCTATGGTGAACGGAAGGCCCAATATACGGAAGTGAGGCTAAGCAGCCATGTGCAGGACGTGACGATTCCTTGGGTGAGCCCAGTACCAGCTCTATGTATCGGCTCTGCAAGTATGGAAGCCTCCTTGGATGGCGGGGAATGCCCATGGTCTGCCCCTGCCTTCCCTTGAGGGCTGACCAGGATCTTTGGCTGTTCTATATGGACCAGCTGGGATGGGGGATAACACCACAACAGTGAGAGTCAAACGTCCTAAGAAACCCCCGGGAAGGTTAACCGGTCAACAAATGCCCGCAGAAGTCGGATGTGTCGGCCTAACGGCGCAAGAACGCAGCTCTGCTGTAAACAGGCACAACGCAATCACATCCGAAAAAAAACTCCGGATGAACGAAGAAGAAGAAGAAGTTCTAGTAGCAATCTAATTATATGTCCGTCTCGCCTTTCCTCTGAGCGTCGAGCGTCGGCCAGATCCCCTCGTCACTCCTCGCTGCCTCATTCTAACCAGACCATGGTGATCCATTTGCTCCTCCGAGGTGTACACGTGTTCCCACAAGGCCGCAACCACATCTGCCTTGTCATGCATCAATAGTCCACCAAGTTCTGCCTACCCAGCCAATCTGTCCGCCTGTTAATTCCCCAGCACACCGGCATGCCCAGGAGAAAAGATCCAGGTGATGCTTGCTACCCGTGACCTCCGAAGCGAGGCAAGCCACTCTGCACGAAGCTTGCCTGTTCTCACCCTTCTCAGCATGCTTTCTGAGTCAGTTACAATCACAATGTGTGTATATTTTCTATCCAGCGGAAAGCTGCACTGACCGCCTCCACCTCCATTCTTAAGCTAGATGTAGTGTCATCATACTCCAGGCTCTTCTGCACCAAACGCCGACCATTAGTTTTTGCCAAGAACCCCCAGGCACTTCTCCTACCTCTCAACACTGACCCATCCGTGTAGATAATCACATCACCCGGGCGAGAATTATCCTGAATTAGTTGCTGAATTTCCACTTCCGTGGTCCCCGCTGGCCACTCCCTGCACTCCCTGCTCAATGTGATTATAACTCTGCACAAGTCTGACTGCACGGCTGGCACTCTGACCCATTCCTCTCCTCGCCTGATGTTCTCCAAGGGGCACACCTGTCTGATCGTATCCTCCGCCTGAGCCATCCATGATTTCCCTCTTATCAGTCTCTGACCCTTAACTACGTCCAGCGCCTCATGCAACGGGTGATCTGTGCCTGCAGCTACTCTGAGGTATGCCTTCGCTTGCATCACCTTGTGCCTACCAGCAACAGTAGGCAGACCAAGGATGTAACGCATACACACTACTGGAGTGTCTCTGGTGCATCCCAGAATGACCCGCATAGCTTCATTCTGTATGCGCTCCAATTTCACCAGCCGACTCTTTGAGACAGTGAGCAGTCCTAGTCCATTTAGTATTTAGTATTTAGTAATTTCTCTGTTATAATGATTGCCTCAATTTCAGCATCATGGTTATGGCAGTACTTTCCTGTTGGAACTCTGGCCGTGTCCCTAGTATTATTTGGGTACAGTGTTGCCATCTCCCTTTGATGAAAAAGCACCAAAATCGACCCAAAAAAAGCACTAAAAAGCACCAACAATTTGTAAGAAGCACTTAAAAAAAAAGAAAGCACCAACTGTTTTTGTTACAAATGTAACAAGGTAGCACAGTATAATTTATTATTATCACTTCATATTACAATGAAGTTTATTCCAGATCCGCCAAATCCCAATCAGAACTACTCTTCGAGCCAAAAAAGCACCTAAATTGCAATACTATTTTTTGGGAAATCACTAAAACAAGCACTGCGTGTATTCATTCAAAATGTTATAAAGTAGCACATTATAATTTATTATTATCACTGAATATTAGAATGAAGTTTATTCCAGATCTGCCAAATCCCAGTCAAACAACTCCTCTTCAGTTTCTGTAGCTATTTCCTGCTGTGTTTGCTCCTGCGATGATGAGGATGATGAGGATGATTGAAAGAAACATGTATATGCCTCCTGTGATCCAATTTTTCGTCAGAATATCCTTAGGTAGTTTATAATCATGACAGCATTTGCCATATCTTTTCATTCCATATCTAATAGTCAAAACAGCTACCAACCTCTTGATGCTCAGTCTGTTCCGCAATTTTGATTTTATAACTCCCATCTGACTGAAAATACGCTCCACGTCCGCATTAGAATGAGGTAAAATGAGCACAGTTAAAGCTAAATCTGTAAGATCTTGGAAAGGATTTTCACCGGTGGCATCCCTGTATGAGGCTATTTCTGCCCACAGTCCAAGTGTGTCAGAGGTCTGTGTCCACTGCATATGATGAAGTTTTCTCCACTGGAAATCGATGCGGGTGAGAGTAGCTGCATCTTCTACAAACATTTTAGCAAGATCCAATATACAGGGCTTCATTGGCTGTAGACATTCACTTACACTAAGACATGACATGGACTGCAACACTCGAACGTTATCGGGTGTAACGTAAACGCAGCTGTGTCAATAGCTCTATTAAAAACTGGATGCACCTTCCACGAATTTCTTTCTCATCAGGAAACTTGTAGTCCTGCTATTTCTTTCTCAAACTCATAACCTAGATTGGGATTAGGATCTAAATAATCTTGAATAGCATCACTTTCTGTTATATTTTCCCAGGAATAGCAATCTTTGAACTGATAGAATCAGTGAGCTGGACAAGATAGCTGAATAGTTTTGTTGGATCCTGTATATCTGCTTCGAATTTCTTATTCACACTTTGAACTTCTCCGAGAATATGTTTGAGAAATATGAAATACACATAGTTTTTCATGTCGCTAAACATAGAATGTAGAAGTTCTGCTGTATAACAGCGCTTGTTGAGTCTTGCTACATCAAAATGAGTTCTGAGCTCGACCCACTGCTGCAATATTCTGACAATGGCAGATTGAATGGACATCCATCGTGTCTGGCTTAATTGAACAATCTTCAGCGGATGTTGTCCATCATTTATTGAAGCAAAAAGCTCCCTGTACTTTGCTTGACGAAGACTTGAGTGAGAAAACCAGTTATATGTTTCTCTAATCATGAACTCTATGTTCCTGGGCAGACAAGCAGCTGCAGCCTGTGACACTGCCAGCTGAAGGGAATGACATACACACCTAATTAGTACCAGATGAGGAACTTCGGATTTTAATTTTGTATATACTCCATTGTTTACACCTGTCATGACAGACGCATTGTCAGTGCCGAGTGCAACTAGTCTTTGCAACTCAAGTCCATTCTTGTTTAAACAATCTTATAACGCATTGCATATTGCCTGTGCAGTTGCAGTCACTCAGTTCAACTAAATCTAAGTAAGTAACCATAAACTGCTTTCTTGTCTCTGTATAGTACCTAATAGCTACTCCAAGTAGCTTAGTTTCAGAAATGCCAATGCTCTCATCAATCAATAAGCTGTATTTACTTTTGCCAATATCAGCTGTCAAGTTTATTGTGAAATATTGTGCAAGTACATTTGAAATAACTGCTCTGCACCTAGTTCCCCTAAGCTTAAAGTTCTTGCAACATTTGTCTGTCACCAAAGTGTACCTTGCAGAGTTCACTTAAATGGTCAACAACGCGAAGCGAACAATGGCCAGCTATGAACAAAGACATGCATCCTTCTGTCTCTTTGACATCATCTTTCAGTTTGTCAAATGCAATTGTTGTTTGTCCTTTGTGTACTGAATGGTTGTTCGGCTTTCTGATGTTTCGTTGTATTCTTGTGCCTCTCAATATCATTTAACCTGGCTGCAATTGAACATTTGCAATATTTGCAAAAACACTTAGTATTATCCCCTTCTACTTTTAACAACCATTTTTGAAATCTCGTGTCACTGAGCCACTAGTCTCTGAAATGTTGACTATATTTCTTGCTCATGGTGAAATACAAATAAGCTTAAATGAAAGGATAATGTAGACACCACAAAATTATGAACTCGATTACAAGATAATGTATTGACGTTTGGACTTGTCTGCAAGATGGCGTTCGCTTTCAGCTAAATCGTATTACAGGGAGTTAAATTGGTTGAATATTGCGCGGTAACGTACTAAGACTGTTTTACTCCCTCACTTCAGTTCAAATTCGGCTTTTTAGTGTTCCCAAAATGATGTTTAAAGTAATTTTTACCCACCCCAAGAAAAGCACCAAAAAGCACCAAACAAGTTTTGTGAAGCACTAAATTTACGCAACCGCGCTAAAAGCAAACTTTTCGCACTAAATGACTTGAAAAAGCACTACAGTTAGTGCGAAAAGCACTAAAATGGCAACACTGTTTGGGTATTCTATGTACACTCTCGCTCCTCCATTTCAAACAGCATTTTGTGCTGACCCATCTGTGTAAACTCGGATCCAGGGGTCCTGTGGGTATTCTTCATCAAAGAAGCTGAGAGTGGCGGTTCTGCGCTGTACACTATTTTGTTCTTCCTTGTCAAATACCCCTCTCACTTTTGTTTGGAATTGTAGTGATAGCATGTTCATCTTTCCAATGGGTTCACTCATGAATAGTTGTCATTGGGATACCAACTGTGGACAGATCGGTGGTTTCTCTGCAGAGTCGTTTGGCCTGGTGGATAAAACTACTTCTTTTCAACCGCTCCATAGCTGAGTTTTCAAATCTGTTCTTCATAGGGTGGCCTGGTAAGCTAAAGAACTTTTCTTCGTTTTCGTATGTCTTCGCTCTCTCAGTGCTTGTATCCTCCCCGTCCTCTCCATTGCTACTATAGGGGTTGATCTCATCCCTCCTGTGGTGACTCTAAGTGCTTGATTTTACACCTTGTCCGGCTCTTGTAGTGTGATTTTTTATGCTGAACACCACGCTGTTGACCCGTATTCCAGGTGTGGTAGTATGCTCTGTTGATAAACTTTGCCAAGTATTTTCCAACTGGCTCCCCATGTGGTTCCACTTAGCTTTCTCAGGATGGCTACTTTCCTTCTGGCTTTTGCTACTGCTTTGTTGATGTGTTTTCTCTATGTCAGCATGTCATCAAATGTTACTCCAAGGTATGTTGGTTCTTTATCTTCTCTTAGGGATGCTCCATTTATCTGGATGATCCCTGTCTTTTGTTTTGGAAAGAGGGTTGTGCTGTCCTTGTCAGTGTTTATGCTGACACAACATCTATCCGCTCATGCAACAAATGTATCTACAGCTCTTTGTAGCGATATGGTTGCCACTGATGCATGTTCATTTATGCTCCACAGAACCGGGTCATCGGCGTGCATTACCGCTTTAATTAAAGACGGTAGATTAGCAACAAGATCATTGATGAAGATTAGAAAGAGTGTGGGGGGACAAGACACCGCCCTGGGGAACACCGTGACGCAATAGTACTTTCTTGCTCTTGAGTCCGTCTATCTGTACTCGGGCTCTTCTGTTGTGCAAGTATGCTTTCACCCATTTGTACATTCTTCCATTGACTTTACAGTTTCTCAGTTTCTTCATTAGACCTTTTTTCCAGACTCTGTCAAAGGCTTTCTTCAGATCTATCCATGCCGCAAGCGCCAGCTTCTTCTCTTGGAATGCATCCTCAATTTCTTGAGAGAGGTAGGTAGTCTGATCTTCGTAGAGTAGCACTGCCTAAAGCCTGCCTGTTGTAGCACAAGGATGTTTTCACTTTCAACGTACCACTGTAGTCTGTGATTGATGACGCGCTCCATTGTTTTGCAGAGACAGCTGGTGAGGCTAATTAGTCTGTAGCTGGAAGCAATGGAACTATCTTTCTCTGATTTTAGGAGGGGTATCATGATTGCTTCTCTCTAGTCTTGTGGAATACTGCCTAAGGTCCAGGTGTTATTGAAAATTTGCAACAGCTTTCCTTTGGCATCTGTTCCTGGGTTCCTGATAATTTCATTGGAGATACCATCAGCTCCTGGTGACTCTCTCATTTTCAGTTTTGATATGGCTAGCTCCAGTTCACTGATTGTGATAGGTGCCTCCATAATCTCATGTAGTATATCATTCTGTCCTGTATGTTGCTATTTCTCTCGAATCTCTTGTTGTTTCTCTGGACTAATTTCCATATTGTTATCTTGTGCGAATGAGTCCGCAAAATGGTCAGCTGCTTGCTTTTCTGTTAAGATGTTTCCGTCTTTGTATAGTGCAATTTTTGAGTTTCTCTCTGTGCCCTCATCGTCACGTTGTTTTATTAGCTTCCACAACTTCCTTGTGTCTCTTTCAAAGCTCAGTGACTCTGTTTTCTCCTGCCAGCTTTTCTGTCTAGCCTGCAGCTGGGCCCTTTGAAATTTGGCTTTTGCGTGCTGGTATTTATCGTGGTCAAGACAGGAACACGGAGCTGATCCACGACTCTGGTGATCGAGTGAGATGGCAGAACATGCGCGCCCACGCTTACTGGCAGCGAACATGATGTATGGATGGATTTATTGTGGTGCTCTTGGCTGGGGTTGGCCTCTGCTTGCCTTTTACACACTTCCACGTCATTATGCAACTGTTCTAGTATGCTAATTATCATAGTTTTTTTTTGTATTTTGGATGTTAATGTGGCCGTAGGAGGCCAGTAAAAAAATGTTTTTCACCCTAGATAATAATTATGACATTAAAATTTTACTATTAGTACTTAGGAAATAAATGTAGAACTGTAAAGTTGATTATAAAATTAAGTAAGTGAAGATTTCAAAGAAATTTTATAGTAATCTAAAAGTATTATTCTTTAGATTACAATACCTGACTTCGGTGTTAATTGTTTTATTTCTACAAAATCAGAAAAAAAGAGATTTTTAAGTTCTCATCTCATCTCATCATGTTCCTCTTGTGCCTTGCGGCGTCGAGGTGAAGTATAAACATCGTGAGAGTGCCCGATTATGGGCTTCATATATCGATATTCCCATGGCCTCTGCTATTCCCTCCGTCCAACGTTTAGGTAGTCGGCCTCTTCCTCTGTTTCCATCTGGTCTGTACATCATTGCTTGTTGTGGTATGCTGTTGACTGGTAACCTACTTGCATGGACAAACATTTGACTTGCTGCTTTCTAATAAAATCTAGTGCTGCTTTAACCCCACATTAGTCCTGACTTTCTTCATTTCTGATCTTATCTCTTCTTGATACGTTGAGTATTCTTCTCAGGAATCTCATTTCTGTTGTTGGGATTTTTCTTTTCTCTTTTTCTGTCATTGTCCAGGTTTGGCATTGGTAGCATAGAGTTGGCAGGAAGATTGTGTTGTAAAGTGCTTTCTTGGTAGTTATTGATACATGTTTGTTCCTTAGTATTGGTGCCATTTGTCCAATGAGTTGGTTTGCCTTATTGCACCTATTTTCGATCTCGTCTTCTGATCAGCCATTTGATGATATTATACTTCCTAGGTACTTGAAACTCTTTACTTGTTTCAAGGGATGTTTGTTTAGGTTTTTAAGTTTGTTAATAAAATTATAGCTAGTATATCATTTTTTAACTTCTAGTAATCTCCCTTATAACATAATTAGATGTTTATGCCCCTCTACTCATTCGCCCATCTAGGGTGTTTTTCTCTTTCAGCTATCTCGTAATTCCGCAGAATACTTGAACATCAGTTATCAGTTATCAGTTGAGGTATCTTCATTGCACTTCGGACAGGTCCATAGGTGCTCAGATCCTCCCCCCAGCATAAGCATCAGCGTTCGGTGGCTAATATTGCCAGTTCTGTGTTGGTTAACGAGGCACCTCGTTTTCCTGATGTACCTCTCGTGTCTGGCCATGCCAATTCTTACTCCCAAGTCTTTCATCCTGGACAGCGATGTGGAATCACTGACGTCAAAGTCCTCTGTTCTCGCCATATCTTTAAGTACGTTAATAACATCGACACGATCCATGGGCTGGCCATCTGCAGGGGGTGCGGAGCCAGCCAGTTTATCAGCTCGTTCATTTCCCTCGACTCCAGCATGTCCCGGGACAAAGATTAAGGTGACTTTACGGACAACAGACTTCCTCAGCGACTCAGTCCACTGTCTACTTACAGATCCAGCTTTGATCTTCCGAATCATGCTCATTGAATCACTTAGTACACATACGTTGGTATAATGCTGTGCTTCTAGCCATAGGAAAGCCTGTGTTACTGCCATCACCTCCATCGTCATGCTGCTCGCGGGCATAGTGTGGGCACCACTGGATTCTTGGGCGGTTCGGCCCTCCGAACGGGCTGTAAATGCTTATGCACTTCTCTGCTTCTGTACAACAGATCCATGTGTATAGATGAGCACTTGGGGTTGTCTACGTGTTCATTGATGAGCGCGTTGACCTCTGCATTGACAGCGCCAAGGTTCTGCTCTCTGCACCGTCTGTCGATTGTGATATTGCAGGAGAAGGTGCACTTAAAATCTGGAGGCACAGGCGTCAGCGACTTCTTCTTTCAGAATAGGTGGACCTTCTAAGTTACTATCTTCTGTTAATTCTTCCCTTTCTCCGTCATATAATTCTCTTATATACTCATTCCACCTCTTCATTATAGCACCTTCCTCTAATAATATCTTTCCTGTTTTTGATTTCAAACACCCTGTATTTATTCTTATTTTTCTTCCCTGTAAGCTCACTGACTTGTCTGTACATATTTTTTGTATCATTAATGGAATTTAATTCAATTTTTTTTTGCATTGCTCGTTTAACCAACTTTCTTTTAAGCCTTCCCACATTATGCTTTTATTTCTTTATTTATCTTAGCGTATTCTTTGTTTGTCATTGTTTACTCTGTTTTCTTGGGTCCATCAGTTTAAGATTTCATTCATCATCATTTTTTCTTAGTTATTTTGCCTCTCTCCGGTAATACTTCTTTGCTAGTTTGATGAATGGAGTCCCTTAACATTTCCCATTGTTCATTTATATTCTGTATTTTAGCTATCGCATTGTACCTATTTTTCACAGTCACTCTGTATTTTTCTTGCAGTTCTTTATCTATTTTCAGAACCTCTTTATTAAGTCTCATAGTTCTTAACCATTTTTGTCCCCTCTCTTAATCTTACTTTTAATTTGTCCACATAGTGGTACATAATCACTATTACAGTCCGCACCAGGCATTGTCTTTACATTAATTAAAGCATTTCATATCTTTTATCAATTATTATGTAGTCAATTTGGTTGCGTATTTTCTTATCAGGGCTTTTCCATGTGTACAGTCGTCTTTTATGGTGTTTTAAAACCATGTGTTTTCCAATTATCATATCATTGATATTTGCCCATTCTATTAGCTTTTCCCCTCTTTCATTTCTTGTACTTAAACTATAATTCCCCTCTACATCCTCCATTTTCCCCTTTCCTACTTTTGCATTAAAATCAACAAGTATTATTTTTATTTCTTGTGATCCGATTTGAGCCATCACCATTTCTATTTCATCGTAAAAGTGTTGTAATTTCTTCATCACTACTGCTTGTTGTTGGTGCATATACCTGTATAATAAGTTATGTCTATTGGTTTGCCTTGATTTTTACCATAACTACTCTATCTGAAATACACCAGTATCCATTAATTGACTTGGCTGTTTTTTCGTCTAATATTATTCCTACACCTTTTTCATGTGTATCCCATCCAGAATAAATTATTGTGTGATTGTCAGCTATAATTTTGCCCGGTCCCTTCCATCTCATCTCACTAACGCCTTGTATATTCATTTTCATGCTATCCATCTCTCTTAGAACATTGGTCAACTTTCCTAGCTCATTTAATGTCCTAACATCCATGTTCCTAATCTAAATTATTTAGTTTTAGTTATGATTTTGCCATCAGTAGCTGGATGACGGTTGGTGTCACCGTGGCTCATGACTGTCCCTATCGGACGAGGATGTCCTAAGACAGCCATTAACGTCGTTCACTAACTCTGATATATGTTTGCCATGAAGCATAACCATAATTAGCATAGTTTTGTATTTTGGATGTTAATGTGGCCATAGGAGGCCAGTAAAAAATTGTTTTCCTTTTTTTTTTTTTTTTTTGAAACGTTTATTTCATACAAAGCAATGTATATTTACAAGGTGTAATGCGTGTTTCTTTGTTTGTGTATACTACAGAGCGTTGCCGTTTGTTAGTGTTATGTGTCACATGCGTTAATAAAACAAATACACACATATACAGTTATGATAATATGACATTTATGGCATAGTGCATGTAAACACACATTCCTCGTTTCATTTCCATATCCACACGTGGAATGCATGTTACTCCTGTCCATCTCTCTCTTTCTATCTCTCTCTTTCTCTCTCTCTCTATCACACACACACACACACATTCTCTTGCTTTTTATAGATGATAGGGCATGGATTTCAGTGATCTAGGGCAATAAACTTTACAGTCTCATTCTATTTAAATTGTGTGTGTGTGTGTGGGGGGGGGGGGGAGGGGGTTCCATGTGCATATATTAATATAATTGCCTGTGTATCAAACAAAGCAATAGTTGTATTTACCTAGATACCTACACGAATTACCCATACTTGGCTACCCATATACAAATACGATACATGTTGGCCTTGGTATTCTACAACTATGTATTCGTGCTGGGAAATCATGTTGAAAATAGGCAAAGAGCAAACCGCTGAACGCAAAAATGCCTAGTGACCAGCAGCCACTAGACACACAAAGCCGGTGGCCGGGTCTTACAAAGGACACGCAGCCAGTTTTCTACAAAGCCGTTGTTTCCCTAGGCCAGAGGAGCTGCGGCGTGTAATATCTGTGCTCTCCGATGCTTGTTTCCACCTAGTGAGAAGTGTTCCAAAGTATGTACAAATTAAACCGCACACAGGGCTCGCGTCGCGAGGCGCACACACTTTCTAAAATTTCCGCAACAGTGACTGGTCTGGGACGCTCCCGTTCAAACTGCACTGTTGTTAGTCAAAACGACCGGGTGTCGGTATTATATGATAGCCCTCTGAGATAAACATGTATATCCATATTCTATGTTCCACATTCTACCATACAAGCATGCACCTATATGTGTGCATGTACACATATATGCGTGCATGTCCACATTCATACATATTATGGATATTCAATTGAGTAGACATATAAACTGGTTTTATTTCGTTATGTCTGTGTGTTTGTGAATATTTGTGTTATTTTGTTTTGGAACATATGCAGTATTAAACGTGAATTGTACGTTTTGTATTTGTAAAATGCGGCGTTTCTAAAGGACCATACTAGGTGCCTGTATTCTGCTAGAGAAATCAGCAATTTCGTGTGGTTGTCTTTGGAAGATTGGGGTAAAGTGTTTAAAAAAATTGCTTTGTACATATCTGTTTTCTTTTTAGTAAATGTTTCAATGAGTTGTCTCAGTGTGTCTAGTGCGGTTTTGACTGTTGGACAAGTGTAATAAATGTGATCTTCGGTTTCCTGTATGTTCCGTCTGCAGAGCTGACATTGTGTTATTTGTTTTGACCTGCGTGCTTGTTTTTCCGTAGTAGGTGACATGTTAAAGATTAGACGGTACGTAATTTCTCTGGCTTTGGGTTTGATGTGTGGATTGTGGAGATTAGTGAAAGTACATGTGTAGTCTTGTATGTAGTATTTTTGTCCCCTTTTTATTCTGAGTCGTAGTGGGGGTGCTTGTTGATTGACTAGATATTTGTAAATCTGGTTTGTTGTCTGGTGTAGTAAATGCTCGCGTCCTTGAAGTGCGTGTATGCATGTCTTGTAGAAAGCGGGTAGTGTTCCGAAATGGTGTGGTGAATTAAGTTGTATTCTTCTAAGGTGTTGCAGTCTGAGTTCTATGTAATAGAGTGCTAGTGGGTGTTTTTCAGGTTGATTGAGGATATGTCCTATGTGTTGGATTCTAAGCGCTTGTATTTTTGTATCTATGTCTTGTAGTGCTATTCCTCCTTTCCGTTTGTCCTGTATGAGTGTCTTATGTTTGATGGAATAGATTGTGCTGCCAAAGATGAAACGTCTGATGTGTTTGTTGATGTCTGTGACTGTCTGTTTAGGAGGGTCTAGCACTGTGACTAAATATATTATTTTGGGAATGACGAAAGTGTTAACTATGATACTCCTACCAAATATTGTGGATGTCTTATACCTGTATCTGTGCAGCATGTCTATAATTTTTTGTGTGAGGTTTTGCCATGTCTGTGCGTGCATCTGTCGGGAGTTGTTAGGAAATGTTATCCCATATAGTTTGATGTTGTCTGTGGCTGTTAGGTCGGGAGGAAAGTCTGTTTTGTTTCGCCACTTACCGAGACCCATTATGTGTGATTTTTGTATGTTTAATTTTGCCCCACTCCCCTTACCAAACTGTGTAAAGGTGTAAAGTATATTTGTAACGGATGTTTTGTTGGTGGGGAAGAAAGCGGTGTCGTCTGCGTATGCAAGCAACTTCCGCTCTCCTCCGCCTGGTATGAATGTGCCTGTGATGTTGGTGTCTTGTCTGATTGCTTCCAGTAGTGGTTCTAAAACCAGCACATATAGGATTATAGGAGCGGCGACAGAGGACATCCTTGTCTCACCGATCTTGTGAGCCGGAAGCCCGCAGTGAGTGTGTGGTTAACCAACACCTTACTCTCAGGATTCCGGTACAAGATCGCTATCCACCTCCCAAAGTACTGGCCTAAATTGCAATGTGTTAATGTCTTGTGTAGATAGGAGTGGGAAATTCTGTCAAAGGCTTTCTCCTGGTCTAGGGACAAAAGAGAGGCCTGACAGTCTTTCTCCTGTGTGTATGTGATGATGTCTCTAATAAAATGTGTATGCTGGTGAATGTTTCTATGTGGTACGCCGCATTGTTGGTCTGGGTGTATGAGTGTTGACATAAAGGGTCTCAGTTTGTGGGTCAGTGCTTTTGTTAGTATTTTATAGTCTGTGTTGAGTAGAGATATGGGTCTGTAATTTTTCATCTGTGTCTTGTCTGTGTTGTGTTTAGGAATGAGTGTTATGTACGACATGTTGCAACTGTCTGGTAGTTGTTCTTTGTCAAAGGCGTCTTGATATACTTTAAGAAGAAGGCCACCTAAGATAGGAAAGAAATGTTGGTAGAATTCTACAGTCAAGCCGTCCGGTCCTGGTGTCTTGTCTTTGTTCATTTTGCTGAGTGCGTGTGTTATGTCTGCTAGTGTTAGTTCTGTGTCTAGTGTGTCTTTGTCTGCGTCTGACAGCTGTTTACTGTATTTTAGAAATTTGTGTTGTGTCTGTGTGTCTACTGTCTCTGCTGTAAATAGGTGTGTGTAGTATTGATTGAATGCTTCTGTTATTTGCGCGGGTTCTGTTTGTGTGGTGCCTTGCATGTCTATTATTTTGCCTATTTGTCTGCTGTGTTGTACGTTCCGTTCAATCGCTAAATATTGTTTACTGGGAGACTCTTGCGTGATTGTGGTTAGTTTTGTTCTAAGGAGGGCGCCTAGATATCTGTGTTGTTGGTGCTGCTCTAATTGTTCTTCTAGTGTGTTTAAATGTGGTGCTTTGTTGTCCATCTGTTTTGTTAGTTGTATGGCTGTTTGTATAATTTGTTCTTGTCTTAATCTGTCTTTGTGTATGATGGATGCTAGGTGTTTTGTTCTGCTTCGTATTGTATTTTTCAGTAGGTCCCAGTATTGTCCGATGTTATCAGCCGGTATGTGGTCAGTATATGTGTGTAAAAGTTGTACCATGTATTCCTCATATTCTGTATTCTTTAGAAGTGTATTATTAAACTTCCAATGTTGTGAACGTTTGTTTATCTGTGTGTTTATGTTGCTTGTACTGATGTGTGCTAAAATGGCTTTGTGGTCTGTGTACTGTAATGTCTCTTGTAGGTGCCTAGTGTTTACTATGTGGTGTGTTGCAGGTATATATATCCTATATAATCTTCTTGCTGTGTGGTGTGTTTTATTTGTGTGGGTTGTTTCTCGCTTACTTGGATGTTTGTGTCTGAATGTGTCTATTAAATTGTGTGTGTCTAAAATGTTTTGCAGTGTTTCTAACTGTATTGTGCTTTCTCCTTCCATTCTCCTACCTGTGTCTTCATTTCTCCGCCTATTATATCCAATGCCTGTAAGACGCAGTTGAAATCTCCACAGAGTATGATGTTCTGTCCTCTGTATGTGTGTGTGAGTAGTGTGTCTAGTTCTTCATAAAATTGTGGCTGATAGTTGTAATTTGGTGGTGCATGTATGTTGACAATGGTATATGTAAGTGAGGTGTTACTTATCTGTGTATGATGATTCTACCCTGGCTATCCCGATTTGTTTTAAAATGTTCCACTGACACAAAGTGATGTTGACTAAGTGACAGATAGAGTGGCTATGGTTGTGTCTAGGGTATGTCCTTGTAACAATGTGATGTTGAACAACAGATTAATCAAGATGCAT